>VZRX01014328.1:0-78344 GCA_013398075.1 Notiomystis cincta
CTTACAGAGCATCCCAAAGCCGCTCTCTGTACCCTACACGGCACCCCAAATCTGGTCCCTGTACCCTACAGTGCACACAAAAGCTGCTCCCTGTACCCTACACCGCACTCCAGAGCCGGTCGCTGTCGAGCTGCAGTGTCAGACAACCCCAGCACACCGTCCACGCCCCCGGGCGCTCTGCTAGCCCCACAAGCTCTGTAAATCACCAGTCCCGCGGTGCCTCAGGGACGGGCAGGGGCCAGGAGCCACTGCAGCCCCTGCCCGGAGGGTGTCGGGGTCTGGCGCTGCCCGGCTCTGAGTCCCGGCTGTCCCACAGCCTCATCTCGGCCCAGCACCTCCCCACAGGTCCCCAGCCCGTGCCGCCGGCTCTGCATTCCACACCTGGCCTCGGCATTCCTCACCATAGGGAAACCCCCTGAAGTCCTCAGTAGTAAGTGGACAAACCCAAATCCTCCACCCTCGTGCCATAATGGCCCGGGGAGGGGTGGGGGTGTAGGAACAATTACCTCTCCTGGAAGCCGGGAATACAAAAGACTTGCAGCCGGCCCTGTATTAGACTGGAGATTTTGAAGATAAGTCAGAGAAGTTCCCAGTCCTCACTGTTCTCTCCTTATCACACAGCCTCCCGCTGCTATTTGCCTTAAGCACATTTCTCCACATTCCCCTTCAGCCAATCCTTTCCCAAACTAACACCGTATTGCCCCCTCGGCGCCTCTTATTGCCCCCTCTGGCCGTCTATACCTTTAACTACCTCTGCGAGAACGTGCAAACCATCTCAACATTCTTCCAAAGTGCCCTTCAGAGGTGTTTTGGGATCATCATCCCTATAGGCGAGACCCTGTTTGGACTTTCCTTTGCTGCCCGCCCTGGGCGCCCTGCCGTGTTTCACTCCCCAAAGTTGCACTCACCGGTGAGATTTGCCGAGACCCCTCTCGCCTTTCCCCTGCCACCCGCTCTGGGCATCCATGTGCTTTCCCGGGCTCTTCGGTGCCCCGCCGGTGTGGCCCGGGACGTCTCGGGTGCCCCGGGGGGAGCTGCCCGCCCGACCGGGCAGGGAGGCACCTCCGGCTGCTGCCGCCCGGAGCTGGCCCGGGACCCTGCAGGGATCCTGGGCAGCCCCCGGCTTCCAGGGAATCCTGCAAACGCCGGGCTTTATGTCCAAAAAGGACACGGAGGAGTCGGGCAGCTTTGTTCGAACAAAGGGAGAGAGCCCACGGGGTTTTCTCTCCCGAGGTCTCGGAGGGCACAGCCTCCCTTTATCCCAAACTCCCGGCCCCACCTCGCCCTCTCCACTCCCTATCCTGAGGCACAAGGAAGGTACAGCCTTCCCCAACCACCTATCACACATTCCCCCTTGAACCTACTGTTTTAGCCCGAATTTCAGGAAATCAGCTTGTGCAGACCCTGGTCTGATTCAGGAGCCAAGCTGGGCTCTGCAACAAAGCTGCTGCCCAAAGTCAGCAGAGACATCAAGAGCCATTCCAAAGGCCTGAACACCCATAGCTTCACCCATCAGACTGTTTGTAAAGACATGAGCCTTCCTCTCAGACTCCTCAGTTGGGTTTGGGTTTATTTCTTTACCATTGTGTCATTTCTTTTTCATATTAAAGTGAAGGAATGTATTTCCCCATTGCCAGGGAAAGGCAACTTCAGTATTTTTATAATGCTCCTTTCTGATTTTTACATTCTGCTTGGGGTTTTGCTAGATAATAAACAAAGTGGGTCTGATTCCTTGGGAAATAAAATATACAAAAGTGATTTAGTGCTGGCTTGCCAGGCTTGCTCATAAGAAGTTTCCTGAAGCAAAGTGGTATTTCAAAACCTGGTCCCGAAATGTATATTCATCTCTGAGATGAAAAGAAAATGTTCTGGAGCAAATAATCCACCACCAAGATGCAGCCAAGGGAATATATTTATGGTAAAAAACAATGGCTTAGCAAAACACTTCATTATAGCAGAGAGAGGAATCAGACAGGCTTTGAGACAAATAAATGCACACAGCCCTCAGTCCTGAGGTGTGAGGGGTATTAGGACGAACTCAGTTTATGTGCACAGATGTCACAGCTCTCCTGCAAACCCTGAGGTTTGCTCTCTACACACTTTGCCTGCCTGATTCCAGGTCCAACTCGACATTTTCTGCCTGCTTTTAGAAGCAGAGAGCGAGAGAAAACGAGAAATGCACAGGGCAGGGAAGGACATTTTCAGCTGGAGATTTCTGACCGTGCTCCTTGCATTCGGCTGCCACTTGCAGAAAATGTTCCAGCTGTCAGTGAGGACAAACAAAATGCATTGAAAAGCACAAATAGTTGGGTTTTTTAGCGACATCGAGGAGCAGAAGTGGCTGCAGAAAGGGCTGTGGCAGCAGGGTTAACAAGCCATGCACAGCCACAGAGTTTGTTCCACTCCAGGGATCAGAGAGGACTGAAGCCAGTGTGTTCTCAGCCACAGGAAATACCAACCAATTGCCTCATTTTAAAAACAATTAAGGGGGAAAGAGAACATGCTGCACTGAGCTCAGCTGCCTGCACCAGAACAAAAGCAGAGCACAAATGGGTACCTGAGATCTCAGCCCTCTGCTCCCACCCCTTTAAAAATGAAAGAGGGAGCTAAATTTACCTTTAGGCTTTTTATTCTTTTATCTCATCATCAGCCTGTACCCCAAAAAGGCTCCTCACTCGACTGTGTCCTCACCTGGACACTGGCAAATTTCAAGGCATTATGGAAAAGTAAACTTTGCTGAGCTCTCGCTTTTCTGCTGCCAGGTGAGGCTGACCAGGGGCTCTGTCAGTGATGCTGCTCTCCAAAACACCTCCCTGCACCCCAGAACGGGTCCTCCGCTGAGAGGACTTTTATGAGGTATAATTTTAATCTAACATTATCTGTGTATCAATGAGCACACCGTGCAGTTCCCTTCAGCACCCCTTATTTTTAATTTAAACATTTCCCATTTGTACAGCAGAAGAAAAAAAGAGACACCTCAGAAGTAGGAACCACAAACCCAGCTGTTCCCTGCATCAGCAGCCAAGTACCAGTGCTCTGCCCAGTCTTGGTCCCAGCTGCCCTGAGTGCTCCCTGATTGCCAGGTGACAAAGGTGAGGAGTCCATCAGCCTTGCAGCTCCTCTCTGCTGGAGAAATGGCTGGCAGAGCAGTGCTCATTGCTCTGGACTTGCCACTGTCAAGCCAGATAGAAACCATCTCCAGACCCTGGCAAAGTCACATTCAGTCAAAATCTGGCAACACAAACCCCCTGTGTGGAGGCAAAGGGTTCTGGTAACTGAGAGCTCTCTGCAAGGCCAGGCTTCACAGGCTGCTCTGAGCCCTGGTCTCCCACTGGAACACCCCAAAGCCCCCCAGGGTGGGGACCAGTCACAGCCTGGACTCAGTGATCCCCGAGGTCTGTTCCAGCCTGAATGATTCTGGGATCCCAAGAGGTTCCAGAGCTCTTGGTGAGCAGAGGGACTGGGCAGGCTTCCAGATGTCTGTGCTGCTGCCCCAGGATGTGGGGGCATCTTCTCTTGATCAGCACTTCTCTCCACTTCCCCGCTTCTGTGCACATCTCCCCAAGCAGGAAAGTGCAGAGATCATCCAAGAAATCACCAGGAGATGGAGTTTGTGGAGCAAGGGATGTGTGCAAGGTGATGAAGTGCTGGCTGCCAGCAGCAGGGATTCCCTCTGCCTGGGCTCAGCACAGCCAGCAGTGGCTTGTGTGGCACCCAGAGGCTGTTTGGAAACCCTGCCCTGCCCAGAATGAGGCATCACTAACCCACCTTTGGCTGCCCACAGCAAAGTGTCCTCCAGCAGAGCCTGTTCAGATCCCTGTGGCTCCCCTGCCATGTGTGGCTCTGCAGCCTGGGCCAGTTCCCATGGACAGCCAGAACATCCCCACAGCCTGCAGATGTTTGTTTGTGTGGGAGGGACAGTGCCCCACAGCCCTGGAGATGTTTGGGTGGTTGTGTGGGAGGGACAGTGCCCCACAGCCCTGGAGATGTTTGTTTCTGTGGGATGGACAGTGCCCCACAGCCCTGGAGATGTTTGTGTGTGTGGGATGGACAGTGCCCCACAGCCCTGGAGATGTTTGTGTGTGTGGGAGGGACAGTGCCCCACAGCCCTGGAGATGTTTGGGTGTTTGTGTGGGAGGGACAGTGCCCCACAGCCCTGCAGATGTTTGGGTGTTTGTGTGGGAGGGACAGTGCCCCACAGCCCTGGAGATGTTTGTGTGTGTGGGAGGGACAGCGCCCCACAGCCCTGCAGATGTTTGTGTGTGTGGGATGGACAGTGCCCCACAGCCCTGGAGATGTTTGGGTGGTTGTGTGGGATGGACAGTGCCCCACAGCCCTGCAGATGTTTGTGTGTTTGTGTGGGATGGACAGTGCCCCACAGCCCTGGAGATGTTTGTTTCTGTGGGAGGGACAGTGCCCCACAGCCCTGCAGATGTTTGGGTGTTTATTTCTGTGAGATGGACAGTGCCCCACAGCCCTGCTGGGACTGCTGCTGGGTGTTCCCCCTTCTCCAGCATTCCTGGAACATCCTCCTGAGCCCTCTCCTGTTCTCCTGCCCACACCTGCTGCAGGGGCCACAGACACAACCCATCCCCTCGGAGCTCTTGTCCCAGACTGCACAATCCCTTGTGTCACTGGGGGACCAGGTGTTGCTAAACAGGAGCTCTCCCACAGATCAGAGGGACAGAACCACAGATCACTCAGTGAATTTACCTCCCTAACCAGCGACTGAAAATCCACCCCTCCCTTAAGGTACATTTGGGGATTTTGAAAATTTTGTAATTGTGTTGTCCTTTTTTTTCCTCCCTTTCAACATTTTCCCTGAAATCTGTTTCCCTACATTATTTGTGTGGTAGCAAATGCAGTTCCTAGAACTTCCATGAGAAAAATCTTGGTTAATGTCAACAGCAACGCTTCCAAAATGAGTATAAAACATCCCATATTGAGAGAAGGAAACACAGAAAAAGAAATGGTTTTAGTTGCCTTCTCTGTTCCATTTCATCTTTTCTATCAAAGGGACACTGCACATCCTAAATATCTGTCCAGGCTCTGTCTAAAGCCCTGCAACAACAAAACAATTCTCTCTTCCTCTGCACACACTCAAACTTGACTGACAACGACATTCTTTCAGAATATTCAGAGCCTGCTTTGTGCTTTTCACAGGATCCTTTCCCTTGCTGTAATTAATTCTCTGCATCTGGCCAAAGATTGCATTTTTTATCTTCCCAAGCATTAAGTTATGCTATTAATATGCAAATGAGCAGGTTGTGGTTTTCTTGGAGCAGAACTTTTTAACATTGTAATGATAATTTCACCACAGTTTTCCTTTTCTGGGCTTCAAGAGTGCAAGTTTTGCTCATATTTCACTCCAGAAAGCAGAAGTGAAAACCAGATTCCATTAGAGCAGGGAACCCTGGCACTGGGCAGCCTTGTGCCCTGCCAGTGCCAGTGAAGAGAGAACCAGGAATAAATGTGCTGGAAATGAGTGGATTTGGGGAGGTAGATCCTGAGCTCTGTAAATAAAAAGGAAGATATCCAGCAGAGAATCACAGAGTCACATCCCTGCAAGTGTCCAAGGCCAGGCTGGAGGAGGTTTGGGGCAACCTGGCCTAGTGGGAGGTGTGCCTGTGTTTTCGACCTAAATTTGACACATAATTTGCCACTTGCATTCTAGGAAATTCAAAGGGTAGATCAGAACAAATAATAAAAAATCTCTAAGCAAATAAAAAACAGTTTCCCCACGTTTTAGGTTCTGTATAAACTGTTGTGACTTTAGGAGCAGAAGAGTTTGGCCCACCAGGAGAGTTATGATTTAGCAAGTTTAATCTCATCCACAGACATATCCAGCTTTGTTTGTCCTTCATCACTTGGCTTGGAGGGGGATTGGGGCAGGATAACACAAATACTGCAGTTTTTGTAAGCCAAGTGAAACCACAGATTTCAGTCCTGGATTAATAAACCATTTTGCTGAGAGCAGAATGATTAAATCCACTTCTTCTTTCTGTCCTGTGTACTGCACAAAGCCCCATGTGCAGGACACCCTGTTCCTTGGGCTATTTCCTCCCTCCAAAAGCCTTTTTCTGACACTTGACAGGGTTTTCTGCAGCTGCACTGCAAGCCCCACTGCAGGGGCTGGCAGCTCACCCTTCCCTGAGCTCTCTGCCCCTGCTGTGGAACAGGATTCCATGCACTGCCTGGCTCCCTGCTTCTCTTCTGTTTCATCTGGCAGCTGTGGCCAGCAGTGCCTGTCACGACCCAGGGCAGCCCCCTGAGACAAATCCTCAATAAAATCTCAGAGCAGGGGCTCATCCTGGAAGCTTTAGAGCAGAGCTGGTGCCCTGTGGCTCCGCCCTGAGCAGCTCCAGACAGCACAACCCTTCTGCTGGATGCCTCTCACCTAACATTCACAAAACCTGGGCTGCTCTGTACACTCAGATTCCTGGAGCTGTGCTGCTGGCATCTTCCCCTTTATTTCCCTCTCCATTTCCCCTGCCTTTCAGCCCTTCCCCAAATCCCGTTCTGCCATGATGATTCTGATTTTCCTGTGACTCCAGGTCGCTGTTGGGCTCCTGCAGCTGGAACAGGATGCACTCTGCTGTGCCTTGGGTGCCCTGGAGTACAGGATGGGGGGCTACAGACATTCCCAAAGCATCCTTTTGCCCTGTTTCCTGGGATAAAAATAATTTGGTTTTCACACAGTTGCCCTAAAAAGAACCGTAAGTCAAGCAGGGCAGGGGAATACAAACAAATGCATTTATTGGTGGCATAAAGTGGACAACTGTTGCAGGGTCAAGAGGGACAGGACAAGGGAGAATGGCTTCACACAGGGAAAAAAGTAGATTTAGAATGACACGAAGGAAGGAATCCTTCCCTGTAAGGGTGGGGAGGCCCTGGCACAGGGTGCCCAGAGAAGCTGTGGCTGCCCCTGGATCCCTGGAAGTGTCCAAGGCCAGGCTGGACAGGGCTTGGAGCAGTCTGGGACAGTGGAAGGTGTCCCTGCCCATGGGTGGATGATCTTCAAGGTGCCTCCCCACCCAAACCATCCTGTGATTCCACCAGAGACCACGGACGTGCCACAGGGAGCTCCTGCGTGGCCCCTGGGCCAGCTCAGGGAGGTCCCCGGGCTGAAAGCTGCTGCTGCTGCTGCTGCAGTTAACCCACTAAAGAGGCAGAGCCACCTTTCAGCCAGGTCAGCTGTCAGGAGAGGCTGCCCTGTGCCTAAACTCACACAAACACAGCCCGGGGCAAAGGTGGAGGGCTGGGAGAGTCTGGGCAGCCCAGGCTGCCTCAACCTGAGCCACTGAGCAGCTGTGCTGCCCAGGGCACTGGAACACCTCTGTCCTGATGGCAGCTGATGCAGGTAAATAAACACCAGCGTGGAGCAAACCCTCCTCAGCAGCATTCCCTGGGAGAGCCCCCAGAACCTCCTGCTCCACAGCACCTCCAGCTCCTTCAGTCTTCACTCAGTGCTGGCTCTGAGTGTCTGCTGAGTGCCCCAAACAGAGCTTAACCAGCAGCACTGAACACTGAGCATCTCATGGCAATCAGAGCCTGGGACCTGAACCCTGACACCAAACAGAGCTGAACCAGCAGCACTGAACACTGAGCATCTCATGGCAATCAGAGCCTGGGACCTGAACCCTGGCACCAAACAGAGCTGAACCAGCAGCACTGAACACTGAGCATCTCGTGGCAATCAGAGCCTGGGACCTGAACCCTGACACCAAACAGAGCTGAACCAGCAGCACTGAACACTGAGCATCTCATGGCAATCAGAGCCTGGGACCTGAACCCTGACACCAAACAGAGCTGAACCAGCAGCACTGAACACTGAGCATCTCATGGCAATCAGAGCCTGGGACCTGAACCCACCTTGCTGATACCAAAGCGAGTGGAATTATTTGCCACCACCGTGAAATTTTTCAAATTGGCGTAAAATCCCGTTTTAAACCCAAAAGACTGGCTTAAACCTCTTGTGTGTGTTCTGGATCTCAAAGTCCTTAGGTTCTTCTTCATGAATTTTGCATTACATCATAAAAGCTGGAGTTATGTTTTAAGTTAGGAGGAACTTCAAAAGTTTGAATTCTTCCTTAATCCATTGACTCAAAGGATTTTAAGAACATCAAACACAGCAACACTTTCAACTAAATCCTAATAGCTGGCATAATAAATTCATATATATATATGTATATATATGCATGTGTATTTGCATATAGGCCCATAACTGCAATAAAAATCCTCATTCCCTTCCTTACAGGAATTTCTGAGTTGGAATTCCTGTAGGTCACCTGTGTCACCTCTGGCACACACAACCCATGAATATTTGCAACGGGGTCCTTTGATCAGTTCTGGATCTCTCTGCTCCTTTCCCCCAGGGCTCATCTGGGTTTTGTTCTCCTTTTGTCTGACACTGCTGCAGCCCAACCAAGGGGACAGAGCTTTAGCACTGGCTCATTCTGCAGTGGCTCTGGAGCTGAACAAGGCTTCCTGGAAGGCTGGATCCAGAGCCTTCCTGCTGCCTGCAGAGAGCACAAGTGAGTTCCCCTCTACCGCTCCTGGCACTGCTTGGGTGGGGACCTGCCAGCAGGGTTTTCCTCAGATCAGAGGCCCTGCCCTGAGTCTGGGGCTGCCGCTGTTCATAGTCAAAGCCCTATTTTAAACTAATTTCCCCCAGGAACTTAAAATTTTCCGGCTCTGATATGAAAAGGTGAAATATTTGGGAAGCATTAAGAAGGTGGAAGGGCCTGTGCTAAACCTCGGGAGGACTGAGAGCTGCACTTTCTGCTTTTCCCTGTTACAGTGCTCATTAAGGACGGTATTTTTAGAGCTGGGAACACATCCCTGCTCCAAAGTTGTCCCATTTCCTCAGCTGCAACTGTTTCTTTGTGCTCTGCGTGTGCAGAGCCAGAGTTCCTCGCAGAGTTTCATTCTGCATGCAAATCCTTGGCTGAAATTTGTGTCCGGGGCCCTGTCGGCAGCACACTGACAATAAACCCCAATTTTGCCTCAGCAGCCTCCAAAAGTTCCTGCGGTCTTCCCTCAACTGCCCGGACCAGAAATGCACCGGATTTGTTGTGAGACAGCAGTTGGCCAGTAAAGGATCTCCGGTTTCCCATCACGCCACAAGGACGTGGAGCGCCAGACTGGGGAGAAAAAGGGGCTGGGAAAGGTTTCTGGGGCTGCCTTTGGGGCTAGAGGGGCTGAGCCTGCCCGGGCTCCCCTAACCAGTCTGGCTGGGACCAGCAGAACTGGCTGGACTGGGGCAGCGGGGCTCCATCCCCGGCAGCCGGCGGGTGTGAGGAGACAACCCCGCTCCCCGCCCAGAGGCTGCGAGGGGCGGGCAGAGCCGCCTCTCCCCGAGCATCCAGGGAAAACCACCCTGATCCCTGTCCAGAGCCTGCCAGGAGCGGGCAGAGCCGCCTCTCCCCGAGCATCCAGGGAAAACCACCCTGATCCCTGTCCAGAGCCTGCCAGGAGCGGGCAGAGCCGCCTCTCCCCGAGCATCCAGGGAAAACCATCCTGATCCCTGTCCAGAGCCTGCCAGGAGCGGGCAGAGCCGCCTCTCCCCGAGCATCCAGGGACCAACATCGCCATCCCTGTTTGCCGGCTCCGGGACACCCCAGGCTCTGGGAATTGGGGAATTTTAGCCATCTCCATCCCTGATTGCCCGGGGCACCGCAGGCTCTGGGAATTGCGGGGTTTGAACCATCCCCATCCCTATTTGCCGGCTCCGGGACACCGCAGGCTCTGGGAATTGGAGAATTTTAGCCATCTCCATCCCTGATTGCCCGGGGCACCGCAGGCTCTGGGAATTGCAGGATTTTAGCCATCCCCATCCCTGTTTGCCGGCTGCGTTCGGCCCTGGAATGTCCCGTTTCAGGGGGGACACTGAGGCGGGACCGGGCAGGGCGGCTCCGAGCGCGGCCCCGCTGCAGGCTGTGTCGGGCCGGGGTGGCACGGACACAAAGGGGCAAATAAAGGGGCTCTGCTCTGCCCAGCACTTCTGCGGCCCCGCAGGGGAGCGGGCAGCGGGAGGCAGAGCTCCCTTGGAGCCGGGCACTCAGCCGAGGGTACCGGGACACGTCGTGCCGAGCCCGCCGTCGTTTGTCACACGCGTTGCACACCCGTCTGAGCCCCGCGCCCGTTCAGGTGAGGTGAGGTGTCCCACTGCCCTGGTTAAAGCCAGCTCCTGGTCTGCCATTCCGGGCGGAGCTAAGTGCCTCAGCAGCATCCCAAACCGGGCTGCCCCTGTGGAGCGGGCGCGCACCAACAGCGGCCGTTCAATTTGTGTGTCCATTTGTAACACAAGCCGAGAGTCTTCCAGGCGTCGCTGTCAGTGATAGTTTTGCCTCTCATGCGTGTTGGAGGCCGCATTCCCGGGAAATACTGCCATGAATAAAACATGAAGCACCGTTCCTCCGCCTGCCCAGACAAAGGAAGGAGCGCTGCCTCTGGGACACCGCACGAACCATCGAGGCTTGCTCAGCTGCCTCACCTGAGGAGGGGACTGCAGCTGCCCCCAGCAAATATTGCACTGGGCTGCAGCTGCCAGAACTCTGACACTGAGCGGTCGTGAGCCTCAGCTAATCAAAAGAGCTGCTAACCAGCTCAGGAGAGGGACTCGTAATTAGCAGCCTAATGAAATTGGCACTCCAGGCTTCCACCTCCTCTCTCCCTAGGAGGAAAAAATGCCTCCAGTGGTCAATGACAGCTATTTTTGTTTTAAGAGCTGGGCATTTTCAAAGGTGCTGGAGGGAATTTCTTGTCCACTTCTACAGAGGATCACAGCAATGCATGAGCTGCTCTTTCCCAGAAACAAAAGCAGTGCCTGTTTCCCACAGACCACAGCTTAAAATGCTCTTGCTCAATTCCCTCTGAGTATTGTGGCTCGAGCTCACTGGGGGTTTCATGGTTTCTGAGCTACATGCAGGCTTTTTCACCCCAAAACAAGATTTTTGTGAAGTATTCCCCAGAGGTGTTGTAGCTGCTTGTTCCAAGGGGTCTCATTTCCAGCTCTCCAGCCAGCAGCTGCCATCCCAGACAGGCTGGGAACTTGGCCCTGTGTCACACTGATTCAATCTGGTATAACTCCCCTGATGCCACACTGATATTGGTGTAACTCCCCTGATGTCACTCTGATTCAATCTGGTATAACTCCCCTGATGTCACACTGATATTGGTATAAAAGTCCCCTGCTGTCACACTGATACTGACACAGCTGCCTGGCCCCTGAGCTGGCTCCCTGGCCCAACACCTCATCCTCCTGACCTCAGTGGCAGCTCCCCGTAGGAAAAGACTTTGCCTGGGCCCTGCCTGGCTGGTGAAGGGACCACTCTGGGGGGTTTGGATGGAGACCTCAGCCCAGGGGCAGTAAAATGGCCAATGCATCAATGACTGGCCACGTTCCCCACTCAAGGGCCTGGAGAAATGAGTCATTAACCCAACCATGTAATTAACTTGGACAAGGCACACATTGCATTTAAACTGGTTATGGAATAAAAACCACAACCAGCATATGCCAAGTAACAAAAAACTTCCAAAGCTCTAGGCAAGGACTCAGTATGAGAAAAGAAGAAAGCAGCACCCCCACCCCTGGGGTTGCTAAAGCCTAAGAGTCAATAATTGCTGCAGACAATGATCCCATCACATCTCTGCTTTTGGGCAAGTCACATTTGCCCAAAGAGCCAGAGGAGGGACCAAAGAGGGGCATTGGCAAATCCAATTTGGACACGCCAATATACAAGGAACAAAAACATATTTAGGAAATACTTGTTTAGGAGGCATTCAGAAATCACTTCTTGGGAGCACTGGTGGTCCATGCTTCAGTTTGTTACCAGAAAAACCACACCAACCTAAATCAAACACTCCTCAGAAGCAAATAACACCAATCAAGGATTTGTCTGTGGGAGAATGAGAATGTGAAAAATTAACTCCCTCAATTTAGCCTAAAGGGAGCTTTTACCCAAAGGTGAGAAGAGAGAGTCTCAGGCTCGTAAATGCATGAATAATTCCATGGCTCCTGTTGATTTGGTGTAGGAGGTGCTGGGACACAACAGTGCTGGGTGGCAAAGTGACACAAATGATGAAGGGTCTGATGTCACTCCAGCTGTAAAAGTGGCACTGGCAAATTACTGCCTGTGTCCAATTTGCATGAAGAACAATTGCTAAAAAACAAGGCAAAACTGGATAAAAACCAGAAGGAGAGAAAGACTTTGGGAATGGGAAATCAGTAATCACATGGGTGCATTTACATTTCAGACTGAGTCTGATCCGTGGCCGTAAACCCACCAGAAGGAAAATTCAAACTCCTACTCCAAAGGCAAACCATTGCAGAGGGCTCCACAAAGCCTTGGGCCTGGGCAGTGTGGGGAAGGGGAGGCTGAGAGGGGATCCCATTATATCCCATCCATCCCCACAAAAATCCCATCACTCCACACAAATATCCCTGAGGGCTGCCAGAGGATGGTGCCAGTGACAGCATGAGGAGCAGTGGCCATGAACTGAAACACAACGAGTTCCAGCCCAACCTGAGGAAGAACTTCTGTCCATGGAGGGGGCAGAGCCCTGGAACGGCTGCCCAGGGAGGGGCTGGAGTCTCCATCTCTGGAGACATCCCAAAAATCCCAGATTCCTGTGTCACCTGCTCCAGGTGACCCTGCCTTGGCAGGTGGGTGGTCTCCAGAGGTCCCTTCCAGCCCCACAGTGCTGGGATTTTGGGATAACAGCCGTGCTAAAGGTCCTGTCAGTGCAGCACCTCTGCAATGTATGGATGTACAGCAAGCAATTATTGACCTCATGGAGTGGGCAATAACCAAAAATCCTGGGCAGGGAAACTGGGGGGGCTTTATGCAAATACTGCAACCTCTAAACCAGATTGTTTGATCCCTTTTTGTTGCAAACCAAAGCACTCCTTTATTGGGAATATCTGTCATTTCATCTCCACTGCTTCTAGGACAGGGAGAGCAGCAGAGGAACAACCCAGCTGAGTGCTCCATCAGAAGATGCTGGGAGATAAAAAGGGATCTGGGCTCGTGGTGTGTGTCTGGAGAGGCAGCTGGGTTCTGGGCTGGCCTGGGGGAGACACCAGCTGTTACAAACAGTGCTGGGGTCAGCTCTGTGGCACCACATTGCTGTGCACCAGCAGATCCTGATTCTTAGCTGGAATGCTCAAAGTGCTCAGTCTTTTACAGAACAATGAGCAGATAATTAGAGAAACCAGAAGCAGCATTAGTAAGAGCAGCTTGTTGTAAAAGGAGCTCAGCTCTCTCCTGTCAGGCAGCTGACAGCCTCTGCACATCACTAAATGGGGCTTTTTGATGCTGCTCTCTAAAATCCTGCTCTGCTTCCTGCAGCCTGACTGACAGTGCAGACTCAATTAACCTTTGATTAGACCAAAGGGTGCCACTGGCTTTATCCTGGGAATCTCTGGCTTGCTGGTAGGCATGGCTGCAGGTTTTCTGTTTCCTAAAGCAGCTCCTGAGATACCAACATTTTTTCAGAGCCCATTCTCTGTACTTGTCTCAAAGGCCACCTGGAAGGGGAACAGTGCAAAGCCACCTCAGACTCCAAAGCAAGGGCAGGAGCAGGTTCCTGAGCTAAGGCAAAATCCTGGAGCCCCCCTCCCTCGTGTGTGTGCAGCCACACACTCCTGCAGGCCTGCTCTCCTTCTGAGCAGACAAATTTTGGGGAAGCATGGCTGATTATGCTGTGTGTCTAAAGGCACCTTAGATGGGTGGAGAATGTTAAATGTGGCTGCAAAAAAAACAAGAGAAAGAATCCTTGAACTGAACAGGAGCAGGTCCTGAAATCTTCTTGGCTTTCTCTTGACTGCTGTTTCACAGCCAAAAGCTGTGAGAGTATTTTTGTTTACAACCCCCGCCCCCTCCCCAAAAAAGCCCTCATCAGCATTCCATGCAAGGAAGAGGAAAGCAGCAAACTCCTCTCTGAGGTGTTGGCTGCCTTTGCTGCTCCAGTTACCTTTCTTTAAGAGACACAGACTGCTTTTTTCCCCCATGCCCTTTTGCTGCTGCTTTGCTGTGTAATTGTCACAGCAGATTTGGGGTGCACCCAGCCCCTGTGGGACCAGCCAGGCCACAGGAAACCCCCTGGGATGTCACCAGGTACTTCAGGGGGCACCCATCCTCAGGGAAGTGAGGTCCCAGCAGGAAGGAGAGGGAGGAGCAGCCGAGGTGACCCCACTTGTGCCACCCCACAATGGTTTGGGCCCCTCTCACCACAGGTTCTGCTCAGGACAGACCCAGCCTGGTGCCCCAGGGGTGCAGGGACCCACCCAGGGTGTCCAGGGAGAGGGACCCCCGGCCCACAGGAGGGCTGGGAGCTCCAGGGTCACTGCTGTTGGGTTTGCAGCAGGCTGAGAGCCACTGCCCCCTTCTCTGCTGCACGGGAGAGTGCAAATGGGAGCAGCTTCCAGCCCAGAACGCTGCCAGGCACTGCCAGTGTCCCCTAAAAACACAGACCCCCTTAACTGGAAGAGGCTTTCCCTGGGTTCTGTATACCTCAGTGGCTGAGCAGAGAGATAAGGACTTGTAATTCCCCTTTTTGGTTTATTTTGTTTCTTTTTGGGAACAGCATCAGATCAATTTCACCAGGACACAGCCGAGAGCTCAGGTTAAAAGGAACGGGTTTGTGAATGTCCAGTGGCTGAAAATCTGCATCAAGCTACCTCTGCTCACTCTTTGGACTCTGACTCTTGGAAGTTCTCATATTAAAACACTCACTTAAAGCTCTGAACACTAAACCAGAATTCTTCTTCAGCAAACCACTTCAGCTGCTCCTGCAGGGGGGTGACTCCATCAGCTCAGGGAAAGCAGTGAGATTTTGCTAACCCACCTTTATGAAATATTATTTCTATTCATATTTTGCTGAAATGATACAAGCCTGGCAACAAACTCTGGTGTTCTGAGACAGTCTGAGGGGGGATTTCACCTCTCCAGCCTCAGCAGCCAGGCAGGGAGTGAGTGACTGACAGACACCTCATGTCACAACCAACAGTGCTGTATTAAAACACCCTTATGAATTTTAAAGAGCCTTTTCCAAAAATCAAGGCAGTGGCTTATAGCTAAAAATACATCAATACAAATTAAATATTTGCATGACAAGGGTGACTTTAATTAAAAACCTTTGGCATAATTTAAATCACATCCATGAAAACAGTCATTGCAGAATGGAATGACTCAGAGCAATTGAGTTTTTCCAGTTCAGGGTAATTGGAAGGGAATGTCTGGGGCATCACTCCCTGCAGCAGTTTTATACCCCTGGAAAAAGCTGATTGTGAGAGCCTTTTAATAAGCAGAGAAGCAGCTGAGCCCAAACTGATACAGGATTCTGAAAAGTCATAAATCCCTATTTGCTTAAAATGGAAAGGATTTTGCCCTGGCACGGATGGGTTTGGATAAAAGCCCCCAGGTGCACTGGAAGCTGCTCCCAGGAGGTTTGCAGGGTGCTCAGGAGCTCAGCTGAAGGAAACCTCTGGCCAAGCTCAGGCTCCTTTCTCTTCACTCCCACTCCCTGGGCAAGGAGGGTCTGAGCACCCTGCATTCCTGGAGGAGCTGGCAGCCAGCAGACATCCTCCTGGGAGATGAACACCTTCATCTGGGGCCAAAAGATGGGGGGTTTGAAATATAGAGCTGGTTTTCTTCACTGTAACCCACCACTGCCACTGCAAAGCTGTGCAGTGAATGTGCATGGAATGCAGTAACAGCCAAGGAGCTGCTGCTGGTAAAATCATTATACACACAATTGCTGGATGTGGTAGGGGTCTGAGAGGGCCCTGCTTGAGCTCATTGTGTCCCAAGAATAAATTCAGTGGGTTTATATTCCCATTTATAAGCAAATATTTATATTTATGTTTATATTTATATTTATATGTAGAGGGTTTTTGCCCTTTCCTCTCCCTGACAAGCCCCTGAGTGCTCAGGGAGAAGCAAGCTGGGAACCTGCACCTGGTACCACCACTACAGACAGGCTTTCTCCTGACCTTCCCTCCTCCCCTGGAGCCAGAGCATCATCTCCCCATCCCTGGCCAACCATGGCTTGACAGGATTTTGGACTTGAGCTGGGCACAGAGGATCAGAGAACACTCAGATTTAGGATTTCAGCTGAACACAAGAACTCAGAACACCCAGATTTAGGACCTGAGCTGAGCACAAAGGCTGAGAGGAACACCCAGATTTAGGACCTGAGTTGATCACAGAGGATCAGAGAACACCCAGATTTAGGAGCTGAGCTGAGCACAGAGGATCAGAGAACACCCAGATTTAGGATCTGAGCTGAGCACAGAGGATCAGAGAACACCCAGATTTAGGACCTGAGTTGATCACAGAGGATCAGAGAACACCCAGATTTAGGAGCTGAGCTGAGCACGGAGGCTGAGAGGACCAAGCACCCTCTGACAGTGCAGGAGGTGGAACACAAAGCACTGCACGTTGCTGTATCCCAAGGAGTGACCCAGACTCTTTGGGATGCAAATCAGGCAAGAAAAGAACATCTTGCTGCTGTCAGAACTTTGTCTGCAGCGTGTGTGGCTTGCAAGGGGTTGTAATTATTTAACATTTAGCTTTCTGCCTCCCCAAGTGGTGAAGCCCTTTCTGCCCGAGCAGCTGCTGCAGCTCCATGGCACATTCAGAGCAAATTTCAACTCGGCAGCAGCTGAGGAGCCACGGGGCTGTCAGGAATTTATTAATCTGTTTGCCAGGCTCTGTGTGCCCTCGGGAGCACGGGGGTTGTGCACACCATTGACATACACACAGCATTCTCCAGCTCCTCAGTATCTCCCCAGCATCTCTGTGGCCTCCAGCAGCTCCTTGTTATTCACACACTTGCCCTGTCTCCTTGTTAATTATGCTGCACATTCCATATAATCCGAGGAAAAAGGGGGAAAATCCTACCCCCTAAATAAAAATCTCTTCTCTTCTCAGAGCTGACCCTCCACAGCTCTGCTGGCCACGTTCCCTGACTGCTGCTGGGGTTTTGGGGCTGCCCTGATTCCCTGGAGCAGGAAGGGTCAGGGCTGCCTCACCTGGAGGAGCCAAGTGCTGGCTGTGGAATGCCAGGGGAGGGGGAGCTGCTGGCTTTTCTCACAAAGTGAGCACCTCACACCCCTCCCACCCACTGGAAGGATTTCCCCGTGGCTGAGGACAAAGCTTTGTGCCTGGCTGTGCCTTTCCTTGCACCACCACACCTGTGTGGTGTCACACTCAGAGCAAACAGCACCAGCTGGGTGCTTTAGCTCACAGGACACTTCACATCCCTTGAGCAGGACAGAAAGCTGAAAATGTGACTATTATTACTTCATCTTCAGGAGTTTACAAGTTTATAAATCCCTTCCTTTCCTGTCCTCCCATTTCTAGGTGTTCCCCTTATGCCCTCCCTGCTCTGGGAAACTCCAGATGTGGCTGCATTTCAGGATTTGGGGATTTATTTTCTACACAACCCTGACAAATCCCCCAGGCTTGCTGAAGACCCAACACTTTCAAAAGAAGGGCAACATGTTTTTCCCTCCTGCTGAATGCTGAGGCCCAGATTTGACAAATAATCTTTTCCAGGGGAGTAGCTGGCCATTGCAAGGGCCACATTTCTTCTCAGTGACAGCACATCACTTGCTTGGAGGAAGACCAACATAAATGCATATGCAGATTATGCAGCAGTTTTGGCCCATGTTGGCCTCTGAATTTGCTGACCCAGCCACCCACTTATTGGAGGTGACATCTAATCATTTTGCAAATTTTGGGCTTTCTGGTTCTTTAGGCTTTTTTTTTGGTAAGATGTGTCCTTGAAAGCAACCAGGAGACACAAGGAAAAACCTCAATACAGGAAATAAAACCCTCCTGTTACTTGATCAGCTCTATTTCACTCCTGCATGTGCACAGATGTGCTGCAGCTCTGCAATCTTGTTTGTGTGGAAAAGCAAATAAATACCTGCTTGTCAATGGGAAAATGTTGCTAATTTTAGACTGGAAACTCTCAGAATCTGCAGCTCCAAAATTCCTGCACGTGAGGGGGCTGAGAAGCAGACTCTCAGCCACAAGAGCCTTGCAGAATTCCCAAATATCTGTGAATTTTGACACTCGTGCAGGCTGGGTCACGAAGACACTTGCTTGAAATTTGAAATGTGTGAACAACACACACTCAGTTTTAAAGCCAGAGTGATCAGCCTAAGGCAATTTGGAGCAAAAGGAATATCCTGCCATGTTTTACACCTCTGATTGTGGCAGGGCAAAGGCTGAACTTACTGCAAGTGAAGGGGGGCACTGTCCAGTTTTTTTTTTGCTTCTTTTTTATGCTGTTCCCTTGTTTGGCTAAGGGATGCTGGGCAGAGCAAAAAGGCAGTGAAGGGATTTTAGAAAGATCATAGATGCATCTGTAAAATAAAGTAATCAAAGGTTAATTTGTTGTTTCAGAGAAGAAATCCCACAGTTGTGCTGAGCCCTTTGTACCCCCACTGAAGTTATTTCACCTGCAGGTCCTGTCTGGAAAGCAGAAATCCAGCTGCTCCCACTCCTGGCACCAGCAGAGGTGGACACTGCACTGGACATTTTCCATTTCCCTCTTTTCTCTCTCCTTTCAGACATTCTGGAGCACAGAACCCCCCAAAACCCCTGAATCTGTGGATTTTTTAATCACTGAAAGTCCCCTACGCTCGGGAGACTGGAAACACAAAACCGAGGCAGAGACCTTGAGCCTGCAGTTTAGAGACTGAAAAAAGGCTGTAAAACACAGAAATCAGAGATTTTCTTGCTTGGCCTAGACAAGAATGATGGGGAAATGTAGAGGAGTCTGGCTGATTGGTGTTTCCTCAGGGTAAACAACGCTTGGAAAAGAACTTTTAGCCCCCGAATGAAGTCGAGGTCTGTCCAAAAGCAAACGTGAGCTCCCAGGGTCAGGCTGCTGCTGCCCTGGGTCACTGAGACTTTCCATGAGACACTTGAATCTTATTACTGGCCACAGGATTAGTGCACTGACTCTTCTGCAGTGTGTTAAGGTTATAGGGATTTTTCAGATCCGTGTAGCCCTGCCTGCCTGGGGCCAGAGAGGATTATCTGTTCTGTCTGAGTAAAAAGGGACTGAGGTGGCTCCAAAACAGCTTTAAATCAAAACAAGCACTGAGTCATTAAACTGCTACAATGAATTAAGAAATTATTTGCTTTAATACGTTGGCTTTTGTGGTTTAGTAAATCAAGAGCTGTTGTAGTCTCTGTGGAAAAACAAGCTCCATTTGTCGACCTTTGTATTTATGTGCAAAAATATTGGAAGGGGACCAGAACACTGTCTGCCTGTAAATCAGCTTTTCCTCCTTCTGAACTTTTACAAATGAAATACATTACTTTGACAGCTTTAGCATTTATCCAGGTAACGAGTCCTGCACGTCCCTTACTCTGCCATAAATTCAGGGCAACGCAGCTGAAGGCAAAGCCAATCCTGACAGGGAACACCTCGGCTCTGGGACCTGGGGGGAGCTGGGGGTCTGGTCAGAGCAGACCTTGGATGCCACAAAGATGCTGCCACGACCAGCCTGCTTTGGGAACCCCCGTGGAAGGGACACAGCTCTCCCCTGGCGGGTCCTGCCTGTCCCCCAGGAGCTGAGGGACTCTGTCCCTCGGCATTTCCAGGCTGCTCCTGCTCCTCCCTGCCTTCTCTGTTCACCAGCAGGGCTCCTGCTGCACAGGACTCAGGGCTGGTGTCTCATTCTGAGTCAATCCATCATCCTGAGCACTGATCAGGGCCCTTTTTTCGCTCCTCTCCCTGTTGCCTTTAATTTCTGTCTCGGCACATGCATGGCTACATTTCTCACATCAAAGCTACTACAGAGCAGCTCCCGAGGCAGGGCCTGAGGCTGTTCCTAAAAGCTGGAGCCTGCAGCCTGAAATAAAGCTGCCTGCATGTGTGGATCCATCTGCACAGGCTGAGTGTTCCCACTTTCTCCACCACAGGCCTCTGTTAAGCAGGGAGACAGAGGCACCCGGTGCTGCTTCCCCTGCAGTGTGCCCTGCAGGGAAACACCTCTCAAAGCCAGCCTAAAATGTGATCCAGGCATTGTTTCTGTCTCAGGCTGCAGTGGTCCTGAGCCCTGCTCTCTGGGACTGCTTTGTTTCAAACTGTTGAGTGCACATTTGCCCACCACTCCCACAAGAAAAGGGACTCAACCCCACCCTGAGGCTCTCCAGGTTAGGACTAAAGAAACCACAGAGGTTTTCCTGGCCTGAGTTACAGTGAGGAAAAGGTGTTGCTCAGCACCAAACACCAGCATCGTTTGCTTCACTAATTACAAACAGAGAGTTGTACCCGGTAGAAATAATCAGGATATTAATTAGTAGGAAATCTGTTTCACAGCACAGGCCTTGCTGCCTGCTAAGCTTAAGGAACTGGGCATTGTGCATGAGAAGACTCAAGTCAATGCTTTTTTATTAATTTCAGCTTTTATGGGAGCACTCAGACAATGCACTGGAATCATTATTTCCTGTGAAGCAGCATTTACCACGCTTCTCACTTTGTTTGGGTGCTGGGGAAGCTCGCTGGCAGCAGGCAGCCAGGGCTCCTCGCAGCAGCATTGCCCTGGGACAGCACAGGAATCCTTTCCAAAAGGGTTCTGACTCAGCAAACACTGAGCCAGGGTCTGAGCTCGCTCCTGGGCTGTGCTGTGGCTACACCAGCTGGCTCCAGCTGCTGCCTTCCCCTCTGCAGCTCCCTGAGTCCTGCTCCAAGCCACAGCTCCCTGAGTCCTGCTCCTGGGAGCTGTCCTGCTCCAAGCCACAGCTCCCTGAGTCCTGCTCCTGGGAGCTGCCCTGCTCCAAGCCACAGCTCCCTGAGTCCTGCTCCTGGGAGCTGCCCTGCTCCAAGCCACAGCTCCCCGTGTCCTGCTCCTGGGAGCTGCCCTGCTCCAAGCCACAGCTCCCTGAGTCCTGCTCCTGGGAGCTGTCCTGCTCCAAGCCACAGCTCCCTGAGTCCTGCTCCTGGGAGCTGCCCTGCTCCAAGCCACAGCTCCCTGAGTCCTGCTCCTGGGAGCTGCCCTGCTCCAAGCCACAGCTCCCTGAGTCCTGCTCCTGGGAGCTGCCCTGCTCCAAGCCACAGATCCCCGAGTCCTGCTCCTGGGAGCTGCCCTACTCCAAGCCACAGCTCCCTGAGTCCTGCACCTGGGAGCTGCCCTGCTCCAAGCCACAGCTCCCTGAGTCCTGCTCCTGGGAGCTGCCCTGCTCCAAGCCACAGCTCCCTGAGTCCTGCTCCAAGCCACAGCTCCCTGAATCCTGCTCCTGGGAGCTGCCCTGCTCCAAGCCACATCTCCGTGTGTCCTGCTCCAATCCACCCCGCCTCCCCCTCGTGCGGACGGCGAGCAGCGAGCTCCGCATCCCCCAGGGGAGCACAGGGAGCCGGAGCTCCCGGGAGGAGCCAAGGCGTTTGCAGGAGGCAGCCCCGAGCCTGGGAAGGGCAGTGGGAAAAGCACGAGGAAATGTCAGCTCCAGGCTGGGCAGAGCTGTGGGGCTCATCCCTGCTGAAAGCCCGGACAGGGGGGCCTGGGAGACTCCAGCTCACCTCGTTCCCTCGGGCATTTTGGGCTGTTTGAAGAGGCTCAGCCTGCTGCTCCCCAGCTCCCCATCCTGCCTGAGGCATTGCCTCCTCTGCTTGTGGAGCTCCTTCATTTCTGGCTGTTGCTCTCTTCCTTTCCCACTTGGACTTCAGTGATACCTTCCCAGGCCAAGCTACCAGCTCCAGCTGGAACCCAGCACAACGGAAAAGCAGCTGAATGAATCATTTACAGCCTAATTTCCTCATTTCCATCCTGTGATGCAGGTGAGAGCTGAAAAAATAAACCCCGAAGCTGCAAATACTTTTTAAACACGTGGTAAGATTAAAGCTCCTTTTCTCTCCCCTTCCACGTACAGAGTGTGGGGCTGGAATATTTTATCAATATATTGGAATATAGAGGGCCTGGGAGAGGGATGAGTGACAGCCAGGAGAGCAGCATGAGTGCCAGAAGCCAGGATTCCAAAGAAGTTGCAAGCCCTTCTCGTGTCCCAGGTGGCTGAAAGAGTTTCCCTCCCCAGAGCCCTGGGGGGACAGAGGAGGCCCCTGCATTAGGGCAGTGTTTTTGTGGCTGCAGGAACTCTCTGGAGTGGGCTCCTGAGGCACTTTGGAGCAGCCATGGAGGATGAGAGCCTGAAGTGCCAGCTGTGCTGGATTCAAAGGGAAGGTACAGCTGTGGCTCCTCAAAGAATCTGATTTCAGAGAAGAGCAAACAAATCTTTGCTATCTTCCCCTTTCCAAAAGCATAATGCCCACATCTCCTCATCCTCTCACGTGTGCCTAAAGGGGGCTGTAAAACCAGCCTGCATTTTAAAGGCACCTTGCTGGTTTGGGGGTTCTGCCAGAGAGCTTCCTTGGGGTGGATCCTGCTCCATTTCACTTTTTAAAGCATGGCCTCACCAGTGCTGAGGGGATGGCAAAGAGGGTCCTTGGCTCATGTTTGATTCCAGTTCCCTCCACATCTGCACCTACAGTAAAACATGTCTATTGTTGGAGTGATGCAACAAGAAATTAACCCTGGGCAGACAGAACTCAGGTTCAGGTCAAAGCTGAACCATTTCAGGAAGACACTTTTGCTTTAGCTGCTGCCAACAGAATGCTGTGCAGGATTTTCGTGTCTCCTCTTGTGCCTTTTTTGTTGTTCAGGGTTAGGAGCAGGTAGGACTCAGCCTATTCCCCTCTGTCTCAGCAGCAGCCCTGACAAATACACCTGGTAGCTGATGGCGAGTGTGGTACAACTTGCTGTGGTTCAGTTGTGTAAAATTACATCCATGGCTGTGCCATCTGCGAGGGAAATATTTACACACGGGCTACTCCTCCCACCCAGAGGGTCAAACCTCCTTTCCAGGTGAAAAATGCTTTTGCCATAAAGTTCTGACCCCTCCAAGCAGCGTTTTGTGTACAGAGAGCACAAAGGGAGAGCAGTAACACCCCACTGAGGGCAACAGAGACACACTGAGAGCCGAATCCTCATTTTCCTCCTCATTATTCCAAGGAGCTGCGGTGCTGAAAGGCCTGACAGGACCCAAACCTCCCTGTCCCTTCTTCTGCTGGGGCCACACTGGAGGAAAAGAGCACGGTGATTCAGCCTGCAATTACCCCTGCCCACTCCCAGAGCCTGCTCGGCGGCTCCTTCCCTGCCCCTGCCTCCGCCCGCGCGGGTTCCCGCGGCTCCCCAGGGGCGGGCGGGGCGGGCACAGCCCCTGCACAGCCACGGCGACACAGCCAAGTCGCCTCTTCCCCTCTGCCCGCGCTCCCAAGGGTCGCTAAAGCCCTAAATTGCCTTCTGTGGGCTCGTTTGGCGCGGTGAGCCCGAGAGGATTTCCAGCTCCTCCCCGCTGTGCTGCGGCTCCGTGGGCACAGGAGAGCAGCGGGAAGAGGGGGACGCGCCTGACAAAGCCGGATTTTTGCCCGTCCCGCTGCTGTCACAGCTGAAATTCCCGGACACGCGGATGCTCTGTCGGAGCGCCCCAAGGATGCGGGAAAAGCCGCAGGAGGAGCCGGGCGGAGGCGAGGAAGAGCGGGAGCGATGGGCAGCGAGGCCCTGGGGCTCTCCGGAGCTCCGGAGCCCCAGCCCCTGGCGGCACACGGGGCACAGGCTGCGAGCCCTGCAGGGTGCAGGAGCCCAGGGCTAGAGCCCCAGAGAGAGCTCCAAAAGGGGGCCCCAAAGGCGAGGCTGGGAGCGAGGCAGGAGGGTGTTTTTTGGGGGGAAAACGGGGAATTCTCGGGGGCAGGACGGGCTGAGCAGAGACAGCAAAGCCAGGACATCCCCTCCTGGCCCCAAAACCCACAAAGGGAAAGCCATTCCTGACTTAGTTCCAAGCAGAGGATGTGACCTGCTTCGAGATGCAGCCACCGAACGTTTTCTCGGCAAAGGAGGCCATAAAGTGTTCAAATCTGACCTTTTTGGAGGCTGAGAAGTCAAAACACAGATCCACTATAATAACATGTAACTGAAGAAGTGGAATCATAATCAGGAGGGGGGAAAAGGAGATTGAGAAGCCGTTAAAAGGAGCCACTGAAAAGGAAAAATGTTGGCAGGTAACCTAAAGACCACTTCAGGACAGCACCCTGTTCCAGGCTGGGAATAATATCTCAAAATAAGGTTTCCAGATGGGGAAAACCCCACCCCAAATGCACCCCTAGCAAGAATGGGTCACAGTCTGGGGAAGGCATTTCAGAACTGTGTTCAGAAGTGGGAGTTTCATCACTGTCTGGGAAGTAATTAATTAATGAATGAATTCTTGGCATCCAGCACGAGATATTCCAGAGGAGCTCCAGAGCTTTGCAACCTTGCCACGAGGGCCAGGGGTGGGCAGGGGGAGAGTGACTCCAGCCAGGAGAAGAGTACAAAGGATTCAGACAAATCCAGCAGAGCCCTGCTCCCTAAAGTGGCCCTGAGGCCACAGCAAGAGAAGGGATGTGTGTAAAGACACTAAAATAAATACAGACATTAATCCTAGGGGGGAGAAATTCGGGAATTTCAAAGAAAACCCTCCAAACCCCTCCAATTTCTGCACAATAAATTAGTCAGGACAAGGACAAAGCCAATGCTGTACATGAATAAATGGATATTGGGCACGTGGCTTTTGTGCAGGGAAGAAATATGAACTTGTGAGATCTTTTCAAATGAGCAATAATTGTAATACCAGATAACAAAAGACAGATGACTTTTTGTCTTTTTTTTTAAGTTGGCTGGCAGAGAAGCTGAATCTCTGCACATTTCTGATTTAATTTGGAACAGTTTCCAAAACAGCTCAGCATTTTAGAACTGCCCCAGAGTACACCAAGCTGGCAACAAAACCCTGACACATCACAAGCAAACATATGTCTGCTCTGAAAAGCACAGCCCACATCTTCCCAAATGCAGCACTGGAGGGATGGAAGTGTCTGTTGGGAAACACCAGGAATAAAAAATACACTTTAGGACCTGAAATTTTTAAGGGTTTTTTTTTTTATAAACTTAGAATTCATCATCAATTTAACCCTCTCTTTTCTCTTTCAACTACACTATCTAATTATTTAGTTTTAGTATTTTCATTTTATTTGTATGTCTAAAGCTCTCTTCTGGTCTTTGCTTACTCCAGGAGCTTGGAAAATTCCTGTTATTGCTGAACTTTCCTGAAGTTCTTTTTGTTTTGTTTTTTCCTTTCTCCAAGGAGACTACAGATCGTAGCAGACTCATTGTTTTAATTTGTGGGTCCTGTAATTCCAAATCAAACCTAAGTAGACAATTTCATCAGGGGAAAACAAGAACATTGCTCAAAATAAAAAAAAGCCACGAGAATAATGGCAAACCCAACAAATAGTTTCATAAGGGGCTTTAAATGTTTACTCCAGTGTGTTCTGATTGTGCCTAGGAGCAGTGAAATGTAAATTAAATTAGTACCCAAGCTCATCATTAGGAAATGAGCCCTTTTTTTTCCTAAAGACAAGGAGAAAACACCATAAATTAAGCCCGATGTGGGTTAAGCCCACACGTTACATAAGCCCCTAATCCACATTAAAACCCTTTTAGTAACATATGGGCCACAATAATTTCCAGTGCTCTTTACTCCTTAAGCATAACAAGCTGTTAATTCGGAGCACTGGCAGCTCCTGGGAGGGCCAAAGCTGGAATTTCCCCCTCAGGATCCTTACAGAGCCTGTTAAAGACTCAGGTTCTCAGCCCCCAGGATCAGTGTTGGGGCACCAGGGATGGGGAATCCAAACCACAACAGCCATGGAATCGTGGGGTCACTGAGGGGTTGGGTTGGGAGGGACAGGGGAGACCATCCCACCCCACCCCTGCCATGGCAGGGACACCTCCCACTGTCCCAGGGACACCTCCCAGGCTGCTCCCAGCCCCGTCCAGCCTGGCCTTGGACACTGCCAGGGATCCAGGGGCAGCCACAGCTGCTCTGGGAATTCCATCCCAGCCAGGAATTCCTTCCCAATATCCCATCTAACCCCACCCTCTGGCAGTGGGAAGCCATTCCCCGTGTCCTGTCCCTCCATCCCTTGTCCCCAGTCCCTGTCCAGCTCTCCTGGAGCCCCTTTAGCCCTGCAAGGGGCTCTGAGCTCTCCCTGGAGCCTTCTCCTCTCCAGGTGAACACCCCCAGCTCTCCCAGCCTGGCTCCAGAGCAGAGGGGCTCCAGCCCTGCAGCAGCTCCAGGGCCTCCTCTGGACTGGCTCCAGCAGCTCCAGGTCCTCCTGCTGTTGGCCCCAGGGCTGGGGCAGCTCTGCAGGTGGGGTCTCACCTGAGCAGGGCAGAATCCCCCTCCCTGCTGCCCATGGACACACGAGAACACTTCAGGGGGCTGCTGTTTTCCTCTGGGTTTTGAAATAAAAATGCTCCTGGAGCATCTGAGAGCAGCTCTGGATTTACATCCTCCAGAACACAGCCTCTGTTTTGCAAACAACACTTCATGAGAGAGGGCCCAATTAATTGCTCACTTTCTAAGCATTCAGGAAATAATGAACTTGCAGGAGAGTGGAAAAGCAAAGCAATATTGATGCTGAGCGTAACCCCACTCATGGTGGGAGCAGGTTTCAGTTCTCCCCTGTCCTGCTATTCAGAGCAGCCCTTCTCCTCCCACTGAGTCTTTTGCAGCTCTCAGACCTTCTCTGGTGGCCAAGCAGCCTCTCATTAAGGCAGAGCTGATCCCAAGGCTCAGGTGAACGGAGCAACCACTGCTCCTCACCACTGCCCAGCATTCACTCTAAATGCTGGAATATTTGCAGGTGCAGCTTGAACAAGGCTTTTTTGTTTTTTGTGAGGCTGATCAGGGCCATGGAGGGACGTCACTGAAACATTCACTGTGTCCCTGCAGGGGGGAGAGCCCAGGCCTTTGCTCTGTGCTCTATAAAAGTGCTCTGGAAACGCAGAGCGGGAGCTGCACACGGAAACGTTGAGCTCTGCAGAGAAAAGGTGCCCTTTTCATTCACCCACAAAGGGCCATGCCCACCCACAGGGCTGCACAAGCCAGAACAAGAGCCAGGCTGCAAAAAAGGAAATATAGGCCAGAACCTGGCATTAACAAACCCCTGAAAGCTGCTGCACTGACTGCAGCCCAGACAAAAGAGATGAGAAGTGGCCCCACCTGCGAGGAAGGGGAGAGAGCCTCCAGGCACAAAGCTGATTTTTACCCTTTATTGGTATTTAGCTCATCTAAAGGTTTAAAAGCAGTCTTTTAAAATGGGAAATGATTCATTTTCTTTTGCCCCCAACAATGTGTTCCAATCTTGTTGGCTTTTCTGAGAACATGGAGACACGTGGGGCAGGACTGTGTGGCCACCACTTCCCTGAATGGAAAGGAAATGTCAAACAGGACTTCTGTGACATTTCCCTGCCCTCCTGCAGCAGAAAAAGCAGTAACTCCCAGGTGACAAATCTACCCAGGGATGCTGGGTTCCTCTCTCATCACCTTGAGCAGAGACCTCCTTTTCCTCCTTCCCAAAGTACAAACCCCAGCCTCAGGTGATGCCCAATTCTGCCCAGAGGGTCTTCTTTATGGAACTCACAAAAAGACCTTTTTTTCTTCTTATTTCCCCTCTCGGGGGTTCCCAGCACCCTCCTCCCTTCCTCTGTCACCCTGGGGCTCCCTGTGGGGGCACAGCCCTCCCTACAGAAACATCAGGTGCCCCCAGAGCAGTTCCACACTCTGTAAAAAGCCCATTCTCCTTTTCCTCCCATCCCCTGATAGTCTCCAAAAAAACCCAACAACCCTCTGAGAGAACCACAGGGAAGGAGGCAAAGTTTTGCCACCTCGTGGCCAAGGGGTGATTAGGTGCTGCAGAAATGAGACACGACAGGAGCGAATCACACACAAAAAATCACTGTGATACCGAGGGTCAGCAGGAAAGGGATGGTTCACTGCTTTTCTGCTTGCTCAGGGAGAACCACTCTGTCCAGGGATTCACAGGGGCAGAAAACTGAGGGACACATCATGAGGATTTTGTCTACTCCACTCACTCAGGGCATTTGAATCCTCACAATAAAATTAAATTACCCTTCTTACTTCTCTTACCCCCCCTTTAATTCTCAGCATTTAACACTTTGAGTCACTGTAAGAAAATCTGATTTCTTTCTATCAGAAAAGTTGTTGAAGTTATAACAGTGATGCCATTAAGAATTAACCCTTCTTTTTCAGAGAAATGCTGTTCATCACCTTACCCCTGAAAACTTTTAATGTTTCTCAGGTTTATTTTAAGGGTGGATTTGGAAAAACCACTCCCTGTGTGGTACCTAAACAGGCTGAGGTAAAAAATAGAGATAATAAAGAACAGAAATAATAAAATGGGACTTTTATCAAAGCCTCTGTGTAGAGGGTGCTCCTGCCAGTCAGACCTGAGGACTCCCCCAGCTCACCTGAATTTCTGTCACTCTGAGGTGTCAGGACAACATCCTGCAGTGACTGCTTTAGATAAACATAAAAGTTGGGCTTGATCTCAAAGGTCTTTTCCAGCCTGGTTCGTTCTGTGGTTTTTTCAGGGTTATTATTAATTCCTCTAAAGCTCAGGATAGACCCAGCTCCTCTCTGGAAGCACTGTTGGAAGGTCTCTGAACACAACTCACTGCTACAAATAACCCCATTATAAACAGCCAAGGTCTCCCAATTAAGCAGGTGCAGGACAATAGCAGAGCAGGTTTTCCTGAGGTCGGGTGGCAAATGGCAAAGTTCTGTCATTGCCTTCGTGCCCTGCAATGCCACTGCCGTCCCAGTACTCCAAAATAAATTCCCTGCTGGAGTGTTTTGAGCCCCTGCAATGGGAATTTCACCAGGCTGACGAAGCAGGAACTAAACCTCACCTCTCAGGCTCGTGGCTGGAGAGAGCTTTTGGGCGAGAAAATATTTCTTTTGACATTTTGGATGAGAGGGACACGTCTGGGTTTGTTCTACAGGCGTTTCACACGAGGCCAGAGCGCTGCCATACCCACGGAGTTCGGGGGGTTACAAGTCCCTTTTCTTCCTGTGAACACACAGCTCTGTGCTGCTCTGAGTCCTCCTGCCACAGGCTTTGGTTTCCTTTGTGGCTCAGGTTGAAAATAGCCTCAGTCAGTTGCAAAGTCACCAGTCGTTATGGCTGGCAGGTTTTTCAGGTAAAAACACAGAGCCCCGGGCTGATCTCACTGGAAAAGGAAGGGAATGGCTTCTGAGAGGGCACTCCAAACTCCCCTTAAGGTTGGGGAACGGTTCTGGCTGGAAGGGGCCTGAAAGATCATCCAGTCCCACCCCTGCCATGGCAGGGACACCTCCCACTGTCCCAGGCTGCTCCCAGCCCTGCCCAGCCTGGCCTTGGGCACTGCCAGGGATCCAGGGGCAGCCACAGCTGCTCTGGGAATTCCATCCCAGCCAGGAATTCCCTCCCCACTATCCCATCCATCCCTGCCCTCTGGCAGTGGGAAGCCATTCCCTGTGTCCTGTCCCTCCATCCCTTGTCCCCAGCCCCTCTCCAGCTCTCCTGGAGCCCCTTTAGGTCCTGGGGGACTGCAATGAGGTCACCCCAAATCCTCCCCAGGATGAAGATGGACCAAGAGGGTGAAGGAGGGGGTTTACAAACAGATCCAAGGAGGAGCTGCTACAAAAGCCATAAAAACATCCCCGAGTGCTCTGTGTGTGTGACACAAACCGAGCTGAAACTCCGTGCATTTTTATCTCCCCCGCATCACAAACTCGGGCACCAAATGCTGTTTGACTCCTCGCAAGGCCACCTCACAAACGGCGTCCGCCTCGGGGCAAACGCGAGAGCATCGCATCGGCTCCGGGACCCGGAGGGCACCGGCTCCGGGCTCCGGGACCGGGAGGGCACCGGCTCCGGGCTCCGGCAGCGGGAGGGCACCGGCTCCGGGCTCCGGGACCGGGAGGGCACCGGCTCCGGGAGCGCATCCCGCTCCCCACGGCCCCGGGAGCGCATCCCCAGCTGCCGGGAGGGAGCACCCCGGGATACCAGACCAAGCCCATCAGGCAGGAACGCTCTCCCTGAGGAGAACCGCACCCTCCGAGCGGCCACATGGAAACAGACCCGCAAAATTCCTGCTCTGGAACGTGAAGGAAGGATTTATTCAAGCCTTAGGAAATGGCATTTTAAATGTTGCCTGTATCCCTGCTAGACCATCATTAGTGCCAAAATAAATCTGCGGTGATTGACCAATGTCTGTTAAATTTATGGACGTCTTTTTGAAAAATGAAGGCTAAAATATACACAGGTACCAGATAATGAATTATGGATTTGAAAAGGGATGTGCAAAAGCAGGAATCTGAGCAATCATTTTTCTCCTTTCCTTCATCTGAGATGGAGAATCACCGACCTACAATGAGCTCTATATATCACAACCCTGCCTGGGAAACTTTTTAACTGTGGTTATTAAAATGAGGAAATATTAAACAATGCAAATGTTTCCCCCTTATTCGGTGCATGCCACACTATTGCACACGGTGAATTTCTTTGTTATATGAGTTAACTCCTTCTGTTTTAAGGCAGTTCCTCGTCAGCCAGTCAGGATTTCATTTTTAGGGATCTCATCTCTCCACAATGAGATCATTGTCTCCACAGCCTACGAGAGATTTGCTGTGGATTCCCTGCATTTATGGTTTTTCTCTGGAACTAAAGCGTTAAAAACACCTTTTAGAGCTATGCACAACATTCTGACAGCCCCTCCTCCAGGGCAGAAAGATGTTTCTCACACCTGGGCTTTTTTTAGCGGCCGTCCCACCCCTCCAAGCCCTCCTCGACCTGGTTTGCAGCCGCCCTGTGGCAGGAACAGAAACAGCCACCTGGCATCACCTCGTCCCCGCTGCCCCGGCCCAGCTCGGAGCAGCTCCTGGGCCAGGGATGGGGAGCTGCTCCCCAGTGCCACTTCCAAATCAGGTCAGGCTCTCTCGTGTTCCCCTCCCAAGTCTCGGGAATTGCTGGGAATCGCTGCTCCTGCACTCGACAGGTGGCCAAAAGTCGGATTTTACACAGGGAACTCGTTCTTTACAAGACAGGAAGAGCCTTAATTTCAGCTTTGGTCTCGTAATAGAAATGCTGTCCACAGTTTTGTGTGGGATTTTTCCCCCTCTGACAATTCAAGATTAATGAAATTCAATACCAATTAATGTGGATACTTAAGAGACTCGTGGAGGACTCTGTGATCTTAGAAGGCTTTTCAAACCTAAGTGATTCTGATTTATGGGATGTGAGCAAGGGTTTTGAGCTCAACAAACAAGCAAGTGCAAATGTAGGTCACCTCTTGTGGAGCTCACACTTTTCCTGCTGAATAAAGGAAGAAACTGAACATCTTTTACCTCATTTTGCTGTTACACAGAGGAAATTTTAAATACATTTAGAAGATCTTGCAGCACAAACCCTTTGTCCCATTTTTAACCTGATTTAGGATGGCTTCTCACCTGGATCTGACTTCTGAGCATCAGAAAAGATGTTTTTGTTGGCAGAGTCACCAAACACTGGCACGGGCTGCCCCTGCCCTGGGAGATACTGAAAACCAGACTGGAAGTGACCCTGAGCATCCTGGTTTGGGTGGAACCAGAGGATTCCCAGGGCTGTCCCCAACTTCAGCCCCTCTGTGATCCAGAGGGGATCCAGTCTGGTTGTGAGCGTGGATCCCGCATCCCTGAGTTTAGTTAATTAACAATTGTTAATTACATTAACAATGAGTATTAAAATGAGTTTTACCATTAAAAATGAGTATTGCCAGATGGAAACACAGACCCAGGGACACGACCTGTCATCCTGACAGAGCCCTCCCAAGCTTTCTCCTCCCAGAAATCCCAGGTGATTGTCACAAGAGGACCTTTTAGCCAGAATACCTTAACAGGGCCATCACTTCCATTCCCTTTCCTCCATATTTTTAATCAGTAATCTCCCCTAAAATATTTACACCTGGAGAGGGCCCAGCAAGGTCACCATAAAATTAGAAAAGCTGATAAAAATCCTGGTGCAGGAGCTAATGCCACAGTAAATAACATCAGGGTGAATGTGCATGTTAATCAGCAACTCAGAATAAACCCAAACCCAAACCCACTGAGGCTCAAATCCACTGCAGTGAACACCAGGTGAGGATACTGAGTGTAAAATACCAGAACATGGGAAGAATTTTGCTTTCAATAGAATATCTAATCTGAGGGGAAAAAAAAAATATTTTTGGAGCCCAGTGCAGTCCCCAGAGGCAGAGCCCTCACTGGTGCTGGTGAGGATGGATTTATTTGGGGTTTTGACTGCCTCAGAGCTAAACTTTGTTGTTTCCAGGACCCTGAGAATTCCCTTCCCTGCCACGGGGGATTAACAGCAGCTCATTATTTTTAATGGCACTGCTCCAGGGAGAGAGGTTGGGTTTTTGGATCCCTGGGCTGCGGTGCAGCTCAGGATAAGGATCTGATTGATTCCACATCATGGAGTGTGGCTTCCCAGGGCTTTGGGCTGGTAGCACTGAGGTCTGAGATCGAGTGGGCCACTGCCATCGGTCTGGGAGGTGGAACATTGCCCTGCCACAGCCCCAGGGACACTCCCCAGTGGGCTGGGGGGAGCAGGAGCTGTGCCCTCAGCAGCACAGCTGGCACAGGGCTGCTCTGAGTTACCTTGCCCCGAGTTCTGTGCAGGGTTTTAAGGCTGTTAATGTGGATAATCAGGCAGGCTTGTAGGCAGATCCACTTACAGGCACAAAATAATGAAGCTTCCTCTGCTGCTTTGGGGTTTTTTTCCAATATTTTGTGCAATACCTCTCCATTCTTTTCCCTCCTTGGTCGAACTGGGAGCGAGGAACAATTTATTTATCACGGTGAGAAAATCAGATTTGTATAAATTACACGAGTAGGAGAGAATCAGGAATTAGAGTAACCCAAAGCAATAGAAATAACTGTGCTGATTGACTTCTCATCTTGGGCAACATTTCATTCCTGCCTAAAAGACACTGCACAGCCACAGAGGCTGCCCTGCATCAGCTGGAATATTTCACTTGCACTCCAAGCTACTTGAGGACTGCAACAAAAGCCTTCTAGGAGTGCTGGCTGATCATCTGCCCCCACCCCTGCCTTGGGTCACAGAACATCAGTGCCGGGGCTGGAGAGGGAAGGACGCTCAGAGCCATCTGAGTTGGTTGTGACAGGGCTTTTCCCAGGGGAACATTGCAGCAACTGAGGATGCCAGCCCTAATTCTCTGACACAGCACAGGGGGAAGGAAAAAAAGAGAGGTTTTGGCTGAAATGTCTGCTCATGTCCTGTTCCCAGCAGCAAAGTGCTTCCAGCGGGTCAGATCAGGGCCTCTCATCGGCTCCTCGCTGCAGAGAGCGTTCATGCAGCAACACAATGGAGTGGGCAGAATGTGAATCAGCCGCCACAAAAAAGCCTGGAACAAACCCACACCGGCAGCAGCGGAGGGCAGAGGGAACGGGACTCTCCCCACCCCTCACACCAGAGCCCTCAGCACCGCTGGGGGAGGCCAAAGGCCGCGGAGGGGTTTGCAGAAGCGCCCGGGCAGCCGGAGAGGCGCCTCGGGAGCGTCTCAGGGCGCTGGGGCCTGGCAAGGGACTGCAAACGGAACTCCCCCTTCTTCTGCAGGGAACAGCCCCTTCTCCTTCCTCCCTGCACCCAGCCCAGGCACGCCCCGACCCTCGGGCGCTCCCCAGGTATCTCCGTGCCGAGCAATCCCTGACTCCTCCCTGCAGCCCCACCGCCCTCCGCCTCCTTGCCCTCCCTCTCCTTCTCGGATCCGGCTCCCGGGATTAAAGTGACACATTTCTCTATCAAATACACACGGATTGAATCTTACACGTGTGCAAGTGTAGTGCACACATCCTAAAATGTTCTAAGTATCCTCTCAGTCGTGTGCTGGCACACACACTCAAAATCCCACCTGTTGTTTGTACCAGGTGTTTTATTTTGTGTGGAAATAGATCATGCAAATGCCAAGGGAAAGACAAAACACTCATGGAGTGATCCTTGGGATGCAGAGATTTAAACCCCAAAACTGCTGCCATGGGCTATCCAAGCATGAATTACACGTTCAAATTGAAGCCCTCATCCTTGTGAGCAAACTTTTAGTAGTTCTTAAGCAGTGAAAACACTTTTAGTTTTCCAAAATCCGGCCCCACACCTGTGGAGGGGTGGAAAAGAGTCTACAACGCCAGGACCAAGGTGAATAAAGTTAATAAGGTGAAATACACTCCTGTTGACATTTGAGTCACCCCTTTGAAATAAGTGTGGAAGGAGAAAAATTAGTTAGGACACATTGAAATGATGCTGGCAGAGATTTGGGACAGTCATTAATTTATCCCACCAGCTTACTCATAATTAATAGCAACTAATGGCAGAGAAGAGAAGTATGCACAGGAACAAAAATATTACATTAATCCTTCTCCCCTCCTCGTTATCTGCTAAAAGTTTGTTGGGTTTGGGGTTATTTCTCCTGTGAAAAGGAAATACAAAAGGAGCTTCCTGGAGAGAAGCACTACCCTTGGTCAGAGGCTGGAGCCTCCCACCCATTTCATGGAACCTTCCAGGTTCCTCTAGGGGTGACTAAGCAGAAATTCACAGAATTCCCTCTTGGATGGAGGATGTGGCAGGATTCCCTGTGTATGTACAGGGGGTTTCTTCTCCAAGAGTCTCTGGCCTATCATCTGTTGGAGACAAAAGGCAGCGAGGCTCTGGCTGAGGAAGGTTTGGGCTGAGTTTGGGTTATTTGTGCTTTTAGCTGAAAGCTGTGGGGGAGGAAAGGCCCGTGGCCCAGGGGGAGGCAGTCCTGCAGATTAATGCTGCCCCAGGGCAGTGGGGAGAGCAGGGCTGCTTTGTCCCCAGTTTCACTGGGGAGTCTGCAGTGAGAAGGGGACAACTGCATTGATGGGCCTGGGGACATAAATAAAGACAGCACTTAAGCCAAAAAGAGCTTTTAAAAGTGTGATGTTCCAACTTGCTGTGCTCACTGGGAGGATAACTTGTATTTGCTTTTCTCTGTGTTATGGTGCTCCACCAAAAGCTCTTGACATTTCTGAGTTTAAAAACTAATTTTACCTTCTCACTTATGTGGAATTCAGGGGTGTTTGGTCATGTGCTGTTAAAGAGAGAAGGGGGAAACTTATAAAAATAGACTGGGTAGGGTTTGGTTAAAGTCCTGAGGGCAACAGAGCTAAAATTTCTCAGAACTTGACCAAGGGGTTGAGAAAACTTCCGGGGTTTTTTTGGGGAGACTCCCACATTTCCCTACACACCTGAATACACTTGTTCTTCTGACATCGTGGCTGCTTCCAAACTCAAACCAGAATTCTGGGAGGATGCAGAGCAGGAGGGAGGTGTTTTACATCCCCAAATTCAGTCATGAGGCCCTGATATCAGACAAGGTTTCAGCTGTCAGCTTAACAGATTCTATAAACTGCAGTTTGTGTAGTAATGACACATCATATCCAACTGGAATTCCATGTTGTGGACCAAGAGTAAAGAGCTCAAATTCCTCTGTAAAGGACTCTGCCACCACCAATATCATTGTGCTGCATGACAAGAGCAGGTTGTTGGTGCTTTATTTTAATTCCTATTATCCAGCCTAGCTTTTATTCCAACACATTTAACTCACAGATTCATCTAAATGTGGGCACTGCAATGAAAGAAGAAGCAAACACAGCGTGGGCTGAACAACCTCTTACACAGCACAGGCCAGGGCATTCCAGCCTGGCCTCATGGCAGGAGCAGGACTGTCCAGAGACCTGGGCTGGGGAGGGACCTCAAAGTCGGGTTCTGACACACTCCCCCCAAAACACACCTGACAAACACTAAATCAGGTTCTGACCCCCCCCAAACACACCTGACAAACACAAAACCAGGTTCTGACCCCCCCCAAACACACCTGACAAACACAAAATCAGGTTCTGACCCCCCCAAAACACACCTGACAAACACAAAATCAGGTTCTGACCCCCCCCAAACCCACCTGACAAACACAAAATCAGGTTCTGACCCCCCCCAAAACACACCTGACAAACACAAAACCAGGTTCTGACCCCCCCNAAACACAAAGTGGGGCTCTGACCCCCCAAAACACACCTGACAAACTCCAAGTGGGGCTCTGATCCCCCAAAAACACACCTGAGAAACACAAAATCAGGTTCTGACCCCCCAAAACACGCCTGAGAAACTCAAAGTGAGGCTCTGACCCCCTCAAAATACACCTGAGAAATGCAGAGTGGGGCTCTGACCCCTCAAACACACCTGAGAAATGCAAAGTTGGGTTCTGACCCCACAAAACACACGTGAAAAACTCAAAGTGGAGCTCTGACCCTCCCAAAACACACCTGAGAAACTCAAAGTGGGGCTCTGACCCCTCAAAATACACCTGAGAAATGCAGAGTGGGGCTCTGACCCCCCAAACACACCTGAGAAACAAAAATTCAGGTTCTGATCCCCCCAAAACACGCCTGAGAAACACAAATTCAGGTTCTGATCCCCCCAAAACACACCTGAGAAATACAAAGTGGGGCTCTTAACCCCCAAAACACGCCTGAGAAATCACAAAGTGGGGCTCTAAACCCCCAAAACACACCTGACAAACACAAAGTGAGGCTCTGACCCCCCAAAAGACACCTGACAAACACAAAACCAATTTCTGACCCCTCCAAAACATGACTGAGAAACACAAAGTGGGGCTCTTAATCCCCAAAACACGCCTGAGAAACTCCAAGTGGGGCTCTTAACCCCCAAAACACACCTGAGAAACACAAAGTGGGGCTCTGACCCCCTCAAAATACACCTGACAAACACAAAGTGGGGCTCTAAACCCCCAAAACACACTTTAGAAACACAAAGTCAGGCTCTGTCCCAAACGAGGGTGCTTGAGATCGCTCAAAGAATCACGGGTATGAGCAAAAGTCGGATTTAGGATTAAACGACAAAGCACAACAGATTCCCTGGCAAGATTCACTCTACTCACAAAGGAGAGCAAGCAACACAAACCCAAACAAAACCCCGGCAACCAAAGCAGGAACGAGTTGAGGCTGCCCAGGTGTGTCTGTGTGAGTAAAGGCAGTGTAAACGAGGATGAAAAGGAATGAGGCCTAAAGCTTAACAACAACTTAACAGCTTAGCAGAATTTAACTTGACTTACACCCTCATTTGTGTCTCAGCCTTAACAACCTAGCAGACAGATGATACTTAACAGCACTTACCCGAATTATAACTTAACCTAGCGGCCGGACTTGCTGCAGCACGCACACAGCGGGTCTGCCGACAGACAGAGCCGGTGCCAGAGAAGGTACCTGCGGTTCAGCGCCCCTCAGGCGGCGGCCAGCAGCCCCCTGGGGCTGTTTCTGCGGCTCCCGGTGGGCCAGCACACGCCGAGGTTTGCGGGCTCCGAGAGGCTCAGGAGCCGCCCAGGTGCGCCTTGGGCCGCTGCGCCCTAAGGAGCCCTAACGAGATTGCCGCAACCTGGAGGCCGCTCCAGGGGGAGGCACCGCCTCAGCGGCCTTCGGGAGCCCCGGAACGCGCCCGAGGACGGGGCTCTAACTGGAATCCAGGCAATCGCAGCGCCGGGAATTCCTCAGCCGCTCCGTAAACGGGAGGCGGCTCTTTCCAGGATCCATTCCGGGACACGGAATGTGGATGCTTTTCTTTCCATTGCACTCCAGCACGCGCTGCCGCTGCTCGCAGGAGTTAATTTCTGCAACAAGAGTTAGGCAGGCTGGAGAGGAATACAAAGTAAACAAATGTAAATTATTTCAGGTTTGGATCTCGGCTATGGAATTTCAGTTCTGTTGCTAGGTGGGAGTCATTCTCCTCTGGTGGTGCTTTCTTTTTGCAGAGCAGCTCAGGACCCATATGTTTGCTTTATAGTGAAGCACTCTGAGTTTCACCGAACCTTCCAAAACCAGATTAAAAATATTATTTGAGAACCCCAAGTCACCAGGGCAAAGCGATCTGGTGGCCAAGGCAAGGAGAAGGGATGTTATGATCCCTGTGGCTGACAATTCAAAATCAGCCTCGAGGATTCATGGCTTTGTGGACACCTGGCCCAGCCCCGAGGCTCTGCCACGCTTGGGGACAGGCGCCGAGGGACACTTCTCCTGTCCCTTCCTTGGCTGCAGAGCAGCAAAGACGCTGCTGAAAGCGCTTTTTGCCCTCCCGTTGTCCCCAGGGTGTCCCTCAGCCGTGCCCATCGCCCTGTCCCACAGCCGGCGGTGCAGCAGGGAGCTGCAGCCCGGAGGTCACAAACCAGGGCTGCGGGGCACGGCGGGAAAAGCTTCTCCCGTGCCAAGGAGGGGCTGCGGGGAGAGACCCGCGGGGGCTGAACCGCACAGGGCAGGTGGAGGGACGGGGACAAGGACGGGGACAGGGACAGCTCTGTCGCTGTCCCTGTGCCTCTTCCTGTGTGTGTCCCTGTCCAGGACTGCGGAATCCCAGAATCCTGGGATGGCTACGGGTGGAAGGGACCTCTGGAGAGCACCCAGACTAAACCCCTGCCGCCGCCTGGAGCAGGTGACACAGGACCGCCTCCGGGTGGGTTTGGGACGGCTCCGGAGCGGGAGACTCCACGCCCTCCCCGGACAGCTGTTCCAGGGCTTGTCGCTGCCCCCGTCGCTGTCCCCGTCCCCGCGCGCGCGGAGCCCGGAGCCGCCTGGCCCCGNCCGCGCGGCTCCCGCTCGGCGCAGCCGCCGCTCCGGGGCCGGGGATGCTCGGGATGCTCGGGGATGCTCGGGGATGCTCGGGGATGCTCGGGATGCTCGGGGACGCTGCGCTGCCGGGGCCCCGCGGGGCCGCTGCCCGAAGTTCGCCCCGGGGAGCGGTGCCGGGGAAGTTGGGCGCGGGGATCCCGGCGGAGCATCCCCGGAGCCTGCGGGGTGTCGGCTCCGGGCGCTCCGCGGGGCACGGGGAGAGGAGCCCCCAAAGGCGGCTGTGGCCGGCGCAGGAACGGTGCGGTGACCCCAAATCCCTGCCGAGGGGTGCGCGGTGTCCCGGCGCGGAGCGCGGGGCGGGCGGCTGTGGCATCGGGAGGGGAACCGGCAGGATGCTGCCATCGGGTTTGCTGCCGCTGCCCCTGGGCACGGGCAGCTCCGCGGGGCGGCGCGGAAAACTCCGGGAAAAGGGAATTTATTTTTAAGTAGAAAACTCCGCACCATGGAAACGGGGCTCGGCTCACAGGAAGCCTCTCTTCCTACAGTGGATTTCTTGTGTCAGTCAAGTGCGACGGTGAATACAAAGTATCGGAAGAGTTCGGGGTTAGGAGAGACTGTGGGAAAGATGTAGGCAGAACCTGGCACGCTGCTGTTTCTGTCTATCCCTCTTTCCCTTGGCAAACACCGAGCATGAGGCGGGAAATAAAGGAAACAAACAAACAAACAAAAAATAAATTGAAAGAAGCCCTTTGGCACCGCGGAGAGCATCCCGCGTTTCCAAAGGCGCCCAAGACCGATGCCTTTTGACCCGGCGAGCCCGAACCGCGCTCAGCTCCCCGCACCAGCGCTCCCTGAAACACCACGGGAAGGCTCCCAGGGAGCACAGGACCCGATGGCCGGAACGTTCAGATGCAGGGAGGGTTCAGAGCGCTGGGCAAAGGCAAGGCGGGCTGAGGCGAGCAAAGCTCGGGCTCTCCCATCAGCTCCCGGCTGTCCCCGTTCGGGGTGTGCTCACCTTCTCCCGGGGCTCGGGTCAGGTTGGCTCAGGGGAGCCGTGCACACTCCACACAAAGCTGGGGGAGCCCACCAACACAGGGGGGATTCGTGGCCGGTGAGACCTGGCGGAGAAAATAACCCACGTTGAAATCCCCGAGCCACAGGCACGGGCGGGATGCTCTGGAAACGCACAGAATGCTGCCTGAACTTGCTCTGGTTTGGTGGGAATAGCCGGCGTTCAAAGGGCTTGAGCTCGGCCGGAACGCCGCGAGCAGGACGAAAGCTCGGCTCAGCAGCTGCCTCCAGCCCCGCAGGGAGGCGGGCGGAGCTGGGTCCGGCCTTTGCCGCCCTGTGCCCGGCGGGACTTGGCTGCCGCTGCTGTAGCCGGCAGAGCTCCGGGCGATTGCCCGCGCTGCTCTCCCTGAAGCGCTCTGCGTGGGGCCGGCTGAGTTTCTGGGTCAGATCTGCCCTCTCAGGGCACGCAGGGATGGGACCCCAGCGCTGCCTCCCCTCTGTCGCTCCCACCAGCGCGGGAAGAGCCGACAAACTGCTCCGCCTTCGGTCGCGCCCATCCGGAGGGACGTGCGGGGAAATCCGTGCTCCGGGAGCGGCACGGGGCCGGGAACGCATGAAATATTGAGCGCGTTCCTACTGCCCTGGCTGTGCTGCCCATAAAGTAATGACGCTATAAAATATTAATCCTTCACCTCCGTTAAGAGCGGCAAAGTTTCTCCGCGGAATCTGTCACTCTTCGAGGTGGCAGAGAGGAGCAATGGCAGTAACTCCCCCAAAGCTCTTTGTGATAACATCACAAAATCATCCCCAAGCGCTTCTGACAGCGAAGGAAATGCCATTAAGCCATCAGATTCTCTTCCCCGTGCTTTAGTTAATTAAGGCAACAAAAGCGCTGCCGTACAATGGTGCAGCAGTTTGCAGCCAGATTCATACACTGAGAGTTTAATTGCATTTGCCACTGTCAGGGAGCTTTCAGATTTATTTTTATTAACTTTTTTTTTCTGGCCTGTAATAGGAATGAATGGCTTGTCTTGCTTGCGTTTAATTAGTTGAGAGAGGACGTGTGAGTGATATGAATTCTAGTTATTCCCTAGCACCTAACTAATGACTCCTTTTCCAGCTCTCTAAACAAAAAAATGAGGGATGGCAATGTGACCAGGAAAACGGAGTCATTAGGATAAAAGTAATGGATTCTGAGATAAGATGGAGTTTTAAGTTTCAGCAATAAAATAGAATGCTGGTATCTTACTGGGTATTTCTTCTCCACTTCAAAGCTTTTCCCTTGACACAGGAGCTAATGGAGCTGTCCAAGGAAACACCATCTTTATCTGCACATCACCCACCAGCCTGTATTACATAAAAGTATATCTAAAGTTCATGACCCCAATAGTTTTTATTGAATTCCAAGGAATTTTCACTTTTCACACCAGGTCCTGCTTATCTATGCTGCTTGTGCCACTTGTATGAAAGAAATGATCTCCAAGGAAGAATTAGAAATGACCTGGAGCAGATGCTCAGGTGCAGAAACAGCTTCCAAAGACATCTCAGCAGCAACAGAATAATCCATTTGTTAGTGCTGGATGCAGAGCTTCTAGTTCCTCACTGGACATTCCCTACAGGTTCTGATTAGGTAATGAGGGTAAAATTCAGTGATATGATGGGAACATTTACAGCTGGTCTCCATCTGAGCTCCGTTCTGGGTTAGAACGGGCCAACAACGAGTTATTAACAAAGTTACTCAAAAGAGGAAGGAGGTTGCTTGGATGAGTCTTGGAATTACCTCTGAAATTACCAGCTCCTGGAAATGAACAAGTGGGCAGGGTTCAGGGTTTGTAGGAACCGCTCGGGGTGAGGAGAGAGAAACCACAAGTGATTTTCAGTAATTTGTGTGGGTTTGTAAATGGAATATTTACATAAGGGTTTGTCCTTTGCACTGCTTTACTCCTTACTCAGGCAAAATGCCCAAATTTAGTGGACTGTGTTTTCCACAATACAGGATGGTCCCCCGCTGAGAAATATCAGATTTAAACCAAACACCTGCGAGTCAACCTAACCCAGAAAACACCGATTTCTAATAAGGTGAAATTTTCAATATAGATTTCAAAATCTCTGGTGCATCTCCCCAAGCAGGGCTAAACTGTGAGTTCCTTTCCTGTTTTAAATTACCATTTTCCCCTCATGAGAATGAAAAAGACAGAAACCTCATTAATTTCACCGCAAATCTGCTACTTTTTGCCAATTCTTTCTGAGATTTTGTTTGTGAGGGGAATGATACTAACACACATCTGAACTTCACCAGTGTGAAACAGCAAAAACCCTTCCTGGAAAGTCTCTTATCATATTTGAACATCATGACAAATGTTCATTTGCAGTACTTATTACTAGATATCTGCAAGTTATTCTCTTTTATTATATTACAGGGAGTGGGGCTGCATTTTTCTCACCAGGTGACGAGACTTTAAATACATTTTGTTCACCGGACTCTGAACGCTCAGTCGGTTATCAACTCATTGTGATACACTTTACCTAAATTTCCTCGTTCTTCACTTAGGAAAAACATATTTTCCTGCAAATATTTCTGAAGGATTGCTACCAAAACATCCAAAATTTGATTTTCACACCTCTCCCTCCTTGAGAGCACTGTACAAGTGGGAGGCAGAGCAATGTTTGGCTGGCTTTGAGTGGGTAATTGAGTTAAAAATCCCTAAAAAAGGCTGGTGAGAAATGCTTTGCAGCCCCTCAGCAGGCAGCCCAGCAAGGGAACTCCCGCTGCCTCGGCGAGTGGCGGTGCCAGGACGTCCTGGCTGCTCGGGGTTTGGGGAAACTGCAAGGGGATCTGCACTCCCCAGAAAATCAGCACCTTGGGCCTCCAGTGCCAGAGGATCCTAAACGCCTCCTTGGGCAGGGAATAGATGGGCTGGAAAGGTGCAGGATGGGGCTCGGTGAGTTTGCAGCAAAAACAAAACCAAAAGTGTTAACAAAACCAAAGGCCGAGTGGCTTCTGTCCCACGCTTGTCCCTAAAGGCTGGTGGAGAACAGCAAAGGAAAGGTCCTGAGGCCAGAAAGGGCAAACTGAGGAAGGCAGCTTGGGTTTGTCCAGCTTGGACCAGAGCTAGGCTGGTTTAGGCAGGGCTGAGGCAGAGAAAAAGCTGAAAGTCACAGAATAAAGTGAAATATAAAAATGGCAGCGCTGCACCTCCCAGGAGCTCCGTGGGTGAGGGTGGCAAGCTGCCCTCGCTCCTGGTGAGCACCCAGCTGTGCTGCAGGACAGGAACTGGTGCCTGTGCTGGCCTGATTCATTATTTCCTCCTCACTCACACGAGGTGTGTGCCAGGGTGCCCACAAGGGGCTGGGAAAGGGGACGGAGGCCTGGCGGCGATGGAGCCCCCGAGACCCCGCCCGAGGAGCAGATTCTGCCACAAGCTGCTTTGGGCAGCAGGAGCCTTCCTTACAAAGGGAATGAGAGGCGGTTTCCCAGCGTCACCTCCTGCCCAGCAGCCTTCTGAGGCGTTCAGGTGTGACTGCTGTTGGTTCAGCTCCCCCGGCTTCCCCACAGCAGCCGGGGCACCTCCCTCGGCTGCAGTCCCTGCCGGGGCTCTGAGCTCCTCCATATGGCCCTGTCCCCTCTCAGCGTTTTCCATTCGGGCTGCAAACACAATCCCAATATTGTGTTTTCATTACAGTCTGTTCTGTATATCCTGGGCAGTAATAAAGCTTAAATCCTGTTCCCCCCTCGATACTTTAAACAACTGCCTCTAATCTTCTTTTCTCAGAAAGGCTTGATTTGACCAACTAAACTATAGATTGTACTGCAGCAAAAGAAACAAATCCCATCCCAGAACTGATTAGTTTTACTGCACAGCTTTGGGGCTGTGATCAGCAAGCCCAGTATGTCCTAGTTTGAGTTGACTTTAGGTTTTAGTTTGCTGTAATGAGTTTATGATCTCGGGCAAGCTCTGCGGTGGCAGGTTATTACCCTTCCCTCTCCCTCCCTGCTGAAGGTTATAGGGTATTTTCCAAGAAATTATGAGCTCTCAAACGATGAATTTGCTTTCTCGGAGCAAAATCAAAATTCCAAATGCAAGCAGCTTCATTATTGCACGTTGGCATCGTTTTCATTTCAGCCACAGGAGCCAGTATCTGATACGGTTGATAAAGCAACTTCTTTTCATTTTTTTTTTTTTAAATTCCTCTGACAATGCAGGAGATTCCTTAAATACTCTTAAAGCTTCACTAAATTAGGGCGGCACGAACAGTGAGAAACGAGAATCAGTTCTGTGGCTGAAGAGGCCGAACTGGTGTCAAAGGCTCAGTTTTGAGCTTCCTTTCTTGGTCCATCAGGCTTTTTTTGCAATCACACCTTCTAGCTGGGTCGTTGTTGGTTTGTTGTTTTTTTTTTTTTTTTCCTTTGAGCTTTCAAACTGCACAAGTGTAAAAGAGGAGAGTTATAAATTCTTTTAGCACTGAGGTTGTTCCCACGTCCTGCCCCCGGCTCTGCACACCCAAAGCTGGCCTATTTCAAGGCAAATTCTCTTTACAGCACGCTGGTACTGGCTGGGGTCCAGGAGCAGCCCCCTCCCATCCTGCTGGAGGCTGGTGGGTGGAAGTGCCAGTCAGGGTGCAGGGGCACCTCCAGAAACGCAGATTTTGGGGAGAGAACTGCGGAACCCCCTGCACACGGGGGCATCTCATGGCCAGTGGGACATCCCACGGCCACCCTGTCTGAGTCCCATGGCCAGGAGCCTCAGCACAGCTCCTGGGGGCTCAGCACAGCTCCTGGGGCTCTGCTTCAGCCCTGGGGTGGAGCAGCACAGCTTCAATCGTGCCAAAATACAGCCAGAGCCGCGGAGCGCGCTGGAAACACCACAGGCAGAACGAGCAGGGAGAGGCGTTGCTGTGTGCTGGGCGTCAGAGGGTTGGGGGGAACATAGATCTGTTCTACAGAGCAACATCAGGCAGCTGTAAGAACAGAAGGAGAAGCTTTTGAAGACACCAGTTTATTGCCCTGGTCCCCCAGGGGAGAGGGAAGGAGTAGAGTCCAGCCAGGGCCTTCTGGATTAGAAAAGTCAGGTTTAGTGTGGTTCGTCAAGACAGCACTGAGAAGAAAAGCTTCTATACCTTAAACTCTTGGATGGTGTAATTAGAGGGCAAATCTGTGGGAATTGGTGCTTTTGGGCTCTTACAATGCAAATTTTTTTTCCCATTTTGGCACTCCCACAGACTTCACTATGGCACATGGGCCCTCTGTAATTACACGTATTTTTTATACAGCAGCATTTCCAGAAGGACTTTGGGAAGGTAATGAAGGATTTCCCTGGTCTGTAGCTCACTAGCAAACACAGAATTGCCCTGACTTGTGTCTGTTTCAAGGTTTCCCTCTCCTGCTCCCAGCAGGGTCCGAGCAGAGGCTTTTGGAGCATCCGAGTCGTGTGCAGGGATGTGGGATGTGCCTCCAAACTCCTGGAGTCTCCACCAAAGCTGCTCGTGTCCTCATGGAATCCTCCAGCCAGGCTGGCTGGGATTAGCTCTGGCTTTGGAAAGGCACAGCTCAGTGCTCACAGTCCTTGGCTTTCACTGCCTCCCTCCCTCCCAGTGAAGATCTGGAGAACTGGAAATTGGATGCACTGCCATGTAAACACCCAGAGGGAAAGCGACCCCCAAAAACGCAGCTCCTGCTTTCCCAAAAATACAGTTTCCTGTGCTCACGCTCAGGAGAAAACACAGTGAAAGCCAAATCCATTCTAGAGCTCCTTGCTGTGGCACAAAGAGCTTTCTCCTGACCCTGCTGGGGCCCTGTGCCAGCCCCGCCATTCCCGGGGGGAGGAATTTCAGGGAGGAATTTCAGAAGTGCCTCCCGTGGAAGAGTCACTTCATTTTCGAGGAACTGCAAATGAATCCCGATTTCCTGGCACAGCCCCAGGGGATTAATCTGGACCATCTGAGCCCGGATCAGGCAGAGCTGTGCCTATCAGCGGTCGGAGCAGCCGGGTTGCTGCAGCAACAGGCTGACACATGTAACACTCCCTTTGCTCGTGCCACTGGAGCACGGGAGGCTGTTTGGGAGTTAGGTCAGGTTTCGGAGCTGGACTGCACCTTTCCAGGGGCTGTCAGTCACTGCCACGTCGGGGCTGGGCGCTTGAAATGCACCGTGAATAACTTCAGCAGTCCCACGTGGATCACAGCTTAGCTGGCCACAGAAAACAATGGGGCAATAAAACACCAAGAACTGTTAAGCAAACCATGAGTAAGCCACCTCAGAATTCCTCCCCGCAATTTGGAGACAAAATTAGAATTTCTGAGCTAAATATTTTTACTTTGCTTTGGTTTTGGTTGCTTTTATTCATCTTAGAATTCAGAAAGAGCGTAGCAAATGACTTAAAAATCATCATAAAGACTGACAGCCTGTGGGAAAGGGAGAGGAATGAGTACAGGGCACAAGAAGGACGTGGAGTCACTGCTGGGCTGTTTTCACTCAGGACTGTTCAAATGCATTCTGTGTGAGAAACTGGGCTCGTGCCCAACAGCTCCAAGGCTGTCTGAGTGCAAGGAGTGTTTGAACACCCAGGCACAGGGTGGGGTTCCTGGGGCATCCAGTGCAAGGACGGGAGTTGGACTGGATGATCCCCATGGACCCTTCCAGCTCAGCATGTTCCATGATTCCCAGCAAAATGGCCTAATAGGGTGCTAGAGCCCCAGTTTATTTGTCTGTACCTCTAAATATGAAATGTAAAATGGCACAGAGAAAGGCTGCAGTAAAGGAGGCAGAAATCCTGTGGAACTGGTGTGCAGTCAGGAACACAAGCAGGATTTTGGAGTTGCTCAGTCAACACTGGTGTGGTGGTCCCCATCCTCCAGGCTGTCCCTTTTAAATCTTACATGTTTGTTGAGAAGTTTGAGTCCAGCTCCCTGTGCCTGTGTGAGACACAACCAGCAGTGTCCTCTGAGCTCGCCAGCCTGCCCCCTGTGTCCCTGCTGCCCCTTCCCTGGCAGCACGGCGCTGCTCAGCTGCCCTGGCACGTGCTCTGTGTCTGAGGCTCGCCCCTGCCACCGAGGCCACTTCCAGAGCTCCCCTGTAAAAATGATGTCTTTCTTCTTGCTATCTCTGATCCAACAACTTGTACACAAAAAGCTTTTCATTCTTCCGGCGCCGCTTCCTTTCAGCTGCGCCAAACCACCCCAAAACCTTATCAGTGGGGCCCTGCAGCTGCAGTTTAATGTGAGCTCCTGCTTCCCTGGCTGTGACTATCTCAGAAAGTTCCAAATTGTTTACTTATCTGCCAGGAACACACGCCGAGGGGAGTTCAGGCTCTGCTGCCCAAGGTGCATTTTAAATCAGGGGGAGAACTGCTTCAGATATTTCACATTACATCTCCCAGCTTTATCTGCTGCTGTAAATTATGAGGCTGCTCCATTGAGCTGAATGAAGATTAAATTTTTGAGCAGTGTTTTCTGAAGAATGGAGATTTTTCTCTCTGAAATGAAGAGCCTGTCGTGCCCCAGCGTGGCTGGCTCTCGCTCTGCTGCCCAAGCCTTTCCCCTTCCCATCAGGGTGCAGGCAGCTCTCTGGGGACCGGGGCTGTGGCTGATCCATGTCCTGACATTCAGGGCATCTGCAGATGGAATGAGGGTGGGATGTGCCCTGAACAGGCACTGCTCTGGGGAGCTGCAATCCTTCTGCTGCCACCCAGCCATCCCAGCTGCCACGAGGGAGAAGCACCTGGGGCAGCGTATCCTGGCCTGTGTGCAGCCCTTCCCCTGCTGTACGTGGGACACAGGAGTATTTTAAGTAAAACATTTTCATATATTTAAACAATATTTGAAATAAACCATTGCTGCTGCAGCCCTGTCAAACACTCACACGCTGCTGCTTGACTCGGGCTGAACTCCGGGCTCCAGCCTCTCCTCGGAGCTCTCCCGGCCTGGCTTTGCCTGTTCTGTGCCCAACGCAGCACCCACAGGGTCCAGCGTGGAAAGAGCTGTCTGTCCTCTTCAGGAGCTGCACTGGGTCGGGTTTCCTCTCAGGAGCGGTCTCCCGCGGGTGCACACACACACCGGAGAGCTCCGCAGCCCCGACGCCGCTTGCTGGAGATTGCAGCACGATTCCCGGGCTGGAGGGTGTGCACAGGGTGGGAAGGGCTCCCCACGGCCGCTCCTCCCACCCTCCCAGACCCCCCTGCACGGCTGCCCGGGGCACACGGAGCAGGGAGCGCCTGGGGCTGCTGGGGCCCAGAGGGGGCACCAGGATGATGAGAGGGATGGAGCAGCCCTGCTGGGAGGAAGGGATGGGAGAGCTGGGATCGTTCTGCCTGCAAACAGAACTTTGGGATGACCTCATTGTGGCTTTCCAATGCCTGAAGGGAGCCCACAAGAAGATGGAGAGAGACTTTGGAAAAGAATCTGGAGTGCCAGGACAAGGGGGAACGGCTTCACACAGACAGAGGGCACGGATAGATGGGATATTGGAGAGGAATTGTTCCCTCTGAGGCTGGGGAGGCCCTGGAATGGAATTCCCAGAGAAGCCGTGACTGCCCCTGGATCCCTGGCAGTGTCCAAAGTTAGGGTGGATGGGGCTGGGAGCACCCTGGGATAGTGGAAGGTGTCGCCCAGAGTTCCAGGGTGAGGACTGAAACACAGTCCTCGCTTTCCCTCCTCAGCCTCTCTTTAGTCCCTCCTGCCTGCTGTGACAGCTGCTCTTTTAGGTTGACTCGTGTGCTAATTGATTCCTACATGTCCTTGAGGAAGGTGATGAGATCCCACCTTCCTCACTCTGCACAGAGGGGATTTCAGGGAGCTGCTGCCGGAGTCCCCGCAGGACTCTTTGCTCCTGGGTGTTTCTCTGAGCACTGAACTGTTACCTCGGCCAAAACTCCGTCCTTGTCCCATGGGAGTCACCTTGTTATAAACCTCACTGGCCACAGGCAGAGACCAATGAATTCACATCCAGCTTCTCCAGGAAATGTCAGTGACAGGAACTTCAAATTTAGTGAATTTACTGCAAAACTTCTTTGAAATTGGAGCTGTTGCTCTTATCTGTGAGTTCTTACAGAAAATCTGTGAGGAAACTGGGAACAGCACCTTCTGGCTCCCTGCCCTTTGTTTTAAGTGGCAGGACACTTTTTCTCAGGAAAAAAATAAAAGAACAAATGACCCAAAGGCTCCTTTAGCTCTGCCTGTGCCAGAGTCAATGGAGCTGCAGCAGTTTATAGCGATGAGGTTCTGGCAAGTGCATTATTCTGGCAGAAGAGAACAGTTGGGCAATTTACTGCAGCTCATCCAAACTGCAAATGAAGGTTCTGTATTCTCTTAGTTTGAGGAAATCTGCAGGAAAAGGCCTCCTCCTATTTTTTTTTTTATCTCCAGCCGCTGATTTTGCCAAGGTGTCCCATTTCTGCAAAGGTTTCCTTCTCTGCCCTGCCCTTCTCACCACAGCAGAGGCAGGCAGAGGATGCCAAAATGCCCCGGTTTGTGGTTGGAACCGGTGCTATTGGGTGGAATGAAGAGGCTGGCATTGAAGAGCTGGGATGTCTTTTAGCCCCAGTCTCTAGAAATAACATTATTATTTACATACAGTCCCATGGCTGGAGCCAGGGCAGCAAGCAGTAAAAGCACAACCCTTTCTTTATATAGAAAAATGTCTTGTTAGGAAAGAATCCGCCCCTGCTCTGTGCAGCTCGGCACAGAGCTGCTGCTTCTGCACACAAATGCATCAAACAGGGTCAAGCATGACACAATTCTGGTGTCATGCTGAATTCGTGCTGGAGCTAATGTTGTTACAGCCCTGTTGTGGCTGACATAAACCTGTCACATCTTCAGCAGGGTGATTCATGAGAGACACGGGAGAATCAATGGAGATAAAAATAGGGGATGCAGTAGCAGCATCCATCTCATCACCATTTTGCTTGTAATACACTGAGTAACCTGATTAAAAGGGTCATATTTAAACATCATCTGGCACAGCTGCTCAGAAAAGTGAGAGTGGCAGAGGAGGAACCCCAACTGGGGAGCCTTGGAGTGGGGAATCCATCGGCTTGCACAGGGCAGCAGCAGTGGAGGACAGAGGGCAGTGGGCAGCCCCCACCATCCCCAAAGCCTGGACTCAGCTGGAGAACTGCAGGCAGCCTGGCACATTCCTGCTTGGAGAGAGCCAAGGCGAAATAAAAAAGGCCCAGAGTGGTGCGCTACAAAGGAGAAAATCCCCTTTGTATCCGTGCCTAGCAAATACTCAAAATTAAAAGAAATTTCCCTTTCAATCAACCTCTAAATGCACACAGATACTTTTCCCTGGAAAATCTGTCTGAAAAAGGGACTAAAAGTGTTTGGATCAACCTTGCCCACAAATCAGCTTATGCCTAGAACAGCCAAAATGCAGGTTTGCCCATGCTGCCCTCTCTGAAGATGTACAGTCGGAACCACAGTGGCACGTGAAGCTCGTGCTTTGGTGAAGACTGGGTCTGGGGATTCGTGTTCCTGGTGGGCTGAGATGTGCTGAGGGTTACATCTGGGGGCACTCTCCTTAAGGTGTGCTGCTGCTTCCACCCAAGGCACGCAGAAATACACCCCCTTCCTCCCCTGCTGCCTGCCTGTGGGTACACAGCAGAGGGGAGAGCTTGGACAGCATTCCTGGACTATCAGGAGCTCAGCTCTCTCTTCATTAGAGGCAAACCTGGGTCAGGAAATCAGGGAGCAGGGGAAGCTCAGGAGCGCACCGGTGCTTGTTATTCCTGAAGTGCGATCTGCATCCTCCCCACAGCTCAGTTTGCACCGCTCCGCTGGGGGAGATGAGCCTGAAATCAAAGGGAGAATTTCCCTCTCCCCTTCTGGAGGTGCTGGTTTTTCGGGGATTCGGGATTGGAGCCCTGCAGTAGCTCTGAACTGCAGGCTTGGATCTCCTGTCATCACGGGCTCAAGCACCGGCACAGGAAGAGGATAAAGAGAAGGAATTAGAATGAAAAAAGTCTCAGATACGAGGGAATTGGCAGGTCGATGATAATCTTAAGTATGGGGGACTGTGTTTATGCACGGCTTCTAGTGAAACTCCAGTGCTTTCCAGCATGCAACACGCTTAAGAGATCACAGGGTGTGGGATTTAGTGCCAGAGCTGCCGGGAGGTTCTCAAACACTCTTCTCTTACCCCGTCACATCGCGCTGTGCCCCAAACTCGAGAGAGCGCTGCAGCGGCAACTCAGACATCCAGCAAATCGCGGGCATGTGCTCGGAAATCCTCCGAGGCAGTACCAGAAGGGACTTCCAGCGAGCAGGGAATAGAGGATTTCTCCATCTTCCTTTCGGGGATACCTTTGAGTCAAGACCCGAAGACGTTCAGTGTTCCGTGCCAGGGTGAGAAACAGCCGCGGCCAAAGCGTGAGGAAGCCCGGGAGTTTCCCGTCTCGGGAAGCATTAAAAACTGAGGAGCGCCCGGGCAGGGCAGCTCGGAGCGCTGCTGCCCGTCTGTCACTTCACAGTCCCTTCACAGTCACCTCGCAGGGTTTATTGCCGGGCAGCAGCAGCCACAACAGTTGGAGCGGATGACAGGATCTTTACAAGGGGCAATCACGACGGCAGCAGTGTTTATCCTCGGCAGCGAGTGGATAAATCACAGCGAGCGGGCTTCCCCTCCGAGCTGGAATCTGCTGGGCCGTTTCTGCCCAGCCACCAGTATTTGCCCAGCACACGGTGCCCGTGCCAGGCGCACCCCCGGTGCAGCCAGCAGCCAGCGGCAGCGGGATGGAGACACACATGTCCAGTCGAAGGTGGCTGGGGCAGATAGTGAGGGGTGCCCCACCTCCCCCGGAGCCAGAGGGGATTTGCAGTGTGGCAGGGGGGATGAACACGGGGTTGGACGGGGGCTCCTCCTCTTGGGAGGTCTTTGGTGGGAGATGAGGTCACACACCTTGGCTGAGGGGCTGCAGGAGGGCCCCAGGGCACGATCGGACTCACTGATGTTGGCTCAGAAGCAGAGGGTTAATTTTACCCAGGTAAATACTGAAATGCAGTTTTACCTCCACGCTCAGGCAGTTTGTTTTCAGAGAACAGGCACTTCCCAGAAATGGTTACATAAATCAGAGGAATTACAATACGAGCATCCTCTGGAGCCTTTTCATTTCAGTTTTCAATGTCAAACAGTGTTCAGTGTTAGAGGTTTGAAAGGATGAAATTAGAAACCCTGTAATGGAGCATTATGGAAAGATATCCCTCAAGAAAGCTCGCTCCCAGCTCCTCAGCCTCTGGTGTTTCGCCCATTACCGACGAGCATGAATTCTGCATTTAATCTTATCTGATGTAATCGAGCTGTTCTCGCCCTCCCCAGCCTCCTCTTTCCCTGAATCCCTGAACCCTCAGCTCTCAGGATCACCTTGCAGCCACACGTTCCCCCAGTTAATTATCCCTCGTATCAAACTGCGTTTTCGTTTATCCCTTTCAAATTCGGTGCTTTCCCATTTCTCCGAGCATCTGCCTGTATCCACACGAATGAAAAGGATCAACTGGAGAGGATAATCTTCTGCCTCTATCCCTCCTGATGTTTTCTGTATCTGCATCCCATTTTCTCTGCTCCATTCCAACTCTTGGCTGCTCCATCCTCAAAGGCTGGGAGCCTCCATCCTGCTCAGTATTAACTCGGGCCCAAATTTCAGTTGTGGTCAAACAAGATGCTTCTCTGCTGAGGGGGAAGGAAAGAACAGCTAAGAGAACAGAGGGAGGTTTCTTTTCCTCCTGGAGGCATCCTAATGGGAATTTTTTTGTCCTGAAGGAAGATTCCAAGGTTAAACAACAGCAGCAGGAATTTCACAGCTTGGGGTGTGCATCTGTGCTTTTGGTTGCGCTCCCTCTCTTCCTTTTGCCAGGAAAGGATGCCCTGAGAGGAGCAGCATCTCCTGATCTCCCAAAAAAACCCCTTTCCCTGAGGGCCCTGCTGAGGTGAGGTCTCTCCTGTGGCTTTCTGGTTTTTTGGATGTGGCACTTCGAGGTCACCCACCGAGGTAAAGGAAGTGCTCATTTTCCACCAAGGAAGTGTAAACCAGGACATCAGGACAACACCACACAAAGCTCCCACTTCTCCAAGGGGGCTGTCCCACCTGCCAGGCAAGGTTTCCTTCCAAAGCAACCCCCTGCCTTTCATTCAGCACTCTGCTTTCTGGAGCTCTCTCGGGGTTTGGTCACTTCATAAGAAGGAAAAGTTGGACTCTCGAACACCGTGTTTGTCCTCAGATAATGCTGTAATAGGTATTTATGCACCCACATAAAATGACACAGGGACTTTGTGGTTGTCCAGTGCCATCCAGCTATATTAATATTTACCTATCCCATTGCTTTTAATTCCCATGCAGGAATTCTGGCAACTGCAGAGCTGCTGGGAATCCATCTTTTACATAAAAAGAAGAGCAGCTCTTTAAATCCTGAAAGCCACGTCAGGAAGTGATTCTTGGATTTGTTGTTGTGGGGTTTTTTGGGGATTTACACTGACAGATTCCTGAGATCATGACAGTTGATTATGTATTATTCCCAAAGGATTAGGCATTTTAAACTGCATTTTACAGCCCCAGGGAGGGGCCATTGCTCCTTTGTTTCCCGACAAAAGAACGGGAATGGTGAATCGGGAAATGAGCATTCCTTTTCCCCCAGGGTGGGGGGGCGGCACTGCAGCAAGGAGCGAATTCCCTGAGGAACACACACACACACGCTGGGGAACAGGAACTGGGGACGTTCAGCGCTGCGTACCAAGGAATCACAGAAATATTCCGTTTGGAAAAGCCTCCCAAAGAATCGGCTCCCAAATCCAGCGCTGCCCAGCCCGCCGCTAAACCACGTGTGTGAAAATCACCTTTACTTCCCTCGCCCTCCAGTTCCCTGAGCAATCTGGCTTTTCTGCCCCCTGAGAAGCAGGAAATATTCCAGCTTTCCCTGTGGCAGTCCCCAGAGGGCTGTAAGGACACCCTTGCTTGGCTGAGCACACGGAGCTGGAGCGAAGGAGGTGTCAGTAAATCACTGCGGAAGAGCCCGGGCTGCCGTGCTGCGCTAAGGGAGCACTCGCCTGGCTCCGAGCCAACCCTGCTTTTATTCCCCCACTTGGGATGCTGATAAAGATGCTTAATACCTGTGTAGACGAGCCCTAACAGGAGGTGCGCTGAGCAAGGTGCCGGCCAAGCATGCACTCCCCAAAGAAGCAAATGTGAAATGCAATTGGAAAGTGCACCGAGTTTCTATCCCTTAATGGCCCGAGGATCACAAATCAACAGAAATGGAGATGCTCGTGCCGCTGGGTAGCCTTGACCCACACCAGCACACAGGAGTTAGAGAGGAAACACTGGGGAGTTGCTGCATTTCCACCTCCTGGACACAGAAACAGCCCTTTACTGGGCATAGAAATAACCTTTTAGTGGAAACAGAAATAACTCTTCACTGCTCGGGTCCGACCGTTCCTTTGTCCAGCAGTTTGTCTGAGCTCCCAGAAGTCCCTGTCCCCCTTAGGAGGAGGTACAGGAGGGCTGAAGGAGGCAGAAGGCACACTGTGTATTTTCATTCTCCATTCTCTGGCTCAGTTGGCAGGCTCAGGGACAGTGAGCCAGGGAGCAGTTCCATACCAAATCCAGCTTTCCTTTCTTTAAGGTAAATTTAGGAGACTTCTCGTGCCCTCTTTGGGAGCTGGCCCCACAGGGTGGATTTCTGGGCTTCCCAACAACTTCTCCTGCAGGCTGTTCCTGCAGGGAGCACTTGGAGAAGGGAGAACACAAATGGGGCTGTTTGCCTTCCTCCATGCCCCTGGCTCGTGGGGCTTTCCAGAAGTGTTCAGGTTTAGGGCATTCTAAAAAAGTCCTCTTTTTTTCTTTCCTCCCTTGTCACGCTGTAAGATGCTGGTTTGGACACTTTGTTCTCCTTTGATTTATATATTTCCTAAAATAAGCTCAGAAAGGAGCTGGGAACTTTCCCCTTCTGAAAATCCTGTGAAATGTTAATGCTGGGGTGGTTTTTCCCCAGAAGTTTTTCCCAGGAAGCCATTTGCTGCTCCCTGTGGTTCAGCCACACAGAAACTGAAGAAATGGAAGTTTTATTCATGCCTAGAAGATTAAACCCCTATTTATATATCTCAATCCTATGAGCTATAAAGCTCTTTTTGGCTTCTTTTTTTTTTTCTCTTTCTTTCAAGCCTCGTTTTTACTCTGTTTTGTGGGTTTTTTGAGGTGTCAGTCACTCAGGTTTGGGAAATGTGCTGGAGTTGTTTGTTGTACAAAGGAGAGCATCGTGGGGAAACTCTGAGCTGAGAAACTTCAGACAGAAGCTCACCACCAGTGCTTCTGCAATCTGCAAACACATTCCCCCACCAAAGCCTGTCTATAAAGAGAGGAAAAATATTGGCTAAAGAAATGGATAAAAACCCCAGCAGGCAAATAAAATACTTAGTAAGCCTCTAGAGAATATCCATCCTCGTAGACCCTGCACTGGGTGGCTCAGCACCATCTGGCCTGATGTATTTTTAAGCACTGAGATATCACTTTCTAAATTTAAATTTTCACCGTTTCCCAAAAGCAAACGATTGTGGAGCAGAGAGCAGAGTGTGGCAGGTCACCTGGTGACTGTGCTCCCTGCCCATGGGGCTGGAGGGGGAGGGAGGGAATCCCACCCCAAACTCTGCCCGTGTCCCACTTTCACTCTGTTTCTCACAAGTCCCTCCAGGAGCCAGGAATTCGTGCCAGCATCATGAGAGCAGTGGGACACAGTGCTTTTCCTGAAAAATGGCAGCAGTCAATATCCATCAATAACCTGGGATTCTCCCAGCTGCCTCCAGCCTAAGTGTGGTTACAATTCCCCCTCCTGGGTTATTCTTGTGTGTGTGCCTAGAGATGAACATAAGTCTGCTGTCCTCACTCAAACATCTATTTTTTTATAAACAAGTATATTCTCCTGTGGGGGTGTTCACCTGCTAAAAGCAGAGTTTGTTGTGTTTGATTCATGTGTGAATAAATCATGAATTTGACGGTTTGTTTTCCATTTAGTCCAATGCCTCCTATTTTCCGATTCCTTAATCAAAGAAAATTGAAGGATAAATTGCAGTTTGATATGATGGGAATAGCTTTGATCTGATGAGGCATTTCCCAGAGGCTGGATCAGCCTCAGGAGCTAAACTGACCACAAAGGAAGGTTGTGGGGGAAAAAAAAGAAGCCAATTTGACAGGACTCATTTGTCAAGTTCAATGGTGTGTAACCCCGCTGGAAAACTGGTAACTGCAGGTTGTCTGTGTGGAATTGTAGTGATTTTTTCTGCTGCTCTCCTAAGAAATATGAACAGTGCCACCAGCACCTGTCCAGGCTAAGACTTACTATAAGCAGCAAATAAAACTCAATTCTCTGAAGAAGTTCTTGCTGTAAGTATGGATTTCACTTAATAGCTTGAGCACCGAAAAATAGCTTCAAATTGCATTTTGTGTTTTGATTCAGATATTTCTAAGCAGATGTGGTGTTCAAGCAAAAACTGTTTGCTCTTTCCTGTGCTGATTTAGTTTTCCTCGCTGCCTTGTGGACACGCACAGTGGCTTTTTCAGAGGGGATGCAGCTTCTCTTCAGCCACGCAACAAATTGGGCACTTCACTCCAGGCAAAGCCCGGGGTGGACTCAGCAGGGGAAGGAAACCAGCCTCTGGCACAAGAACGGCTTTGCTTCTGTGTTTGGGTGTGCTGAGTGCCAGAGGAGAGGGAGTCTGGTCACATGGTGGGCTTGCAGAGCTGTTCACATTTGGAAGAGAAAAATCGTGAGCCCTCAGATGCCCTGGATCCTGCAGGGGTGTTGGTTGCTCCTGGGCTTCCTCTGCCAGTCCTTGGAGAGGCGGGAAGAGTGAGTCCCTTGGAAGTGCTGTCTAAGCAAAGCAATGGAGTAATCTGCTGGAATAATTTCATTTTTAATAACTGTGAGGAAGAATTTTTTCATGGAAAAGCTGCCCAGGGAGGTTTGGAGTCCCCATCCCTGGAGGTGTCCAAGGAAGGCCTGGACGTGGCACTCACTGTTCTGGGCTGGGGACAAGGTGGGAATCGGGCACAGCTTGGACTTTATCTTGGAGAACCACAGAAGAACTCTGGCCACATCTTCCTGGTGTTTCCTTTTCCTCAGGCACAAATCCTTGTAAAACTGGCAGCTTCCTTAACCAGGCAGGTTATTGTTTTCCTGTTTTGGATTCCTCCCTGCTCAGCTTGCTGCCTCCCGAGTGCCATTTAACAAAGCCCTGAGCACTGCACTGAGTGCTTGAGGTAATAAATGTCCTTTCCCTGCCAGAGAGGCCTCCTGCCCTGCCCTGCCCTGCCCTGCCCTGCCCTGCCCTGCCCTGCATGGCCACCCTGCAGAGCCAGCTCCCAGTGTCCTCTGTCCCAGTGGCCCCACGGAGCAGGGTCACGGAGAGGAACAGAGCAGGGGCACAAACACAAGACTCACCAGGCTCATGCCCCTCTCATGGTGGAGCAAAGCATTTCTCCAAAGAGATTTTCTATCATGCTGCAGACAATATCTTTTAGGAGAAAACACCTTTCATTTTGTAGTCATCAGTTTGGTACTGGGAAAAAAACCTGAATCCAGAAAACAATTATATAGATGAATATCTAACATGAGAAAGATCCCTTCTGAGAAACCAGGCTTTCCTTCAGTAGTGCTGTGCATGCTTGCAAAGACATGAAAATGAGTGTGTTAACGTACCTGAAGACACACAAACCATCTCTTTGTTTTCTTCCCAGAGATGTAACATCATTGATTCAGGGAAAATTTGTTTGCACAACGCTCTCAGGGATGCCCAGGGTGGGATTGTTGGGGTGCCAGTGCAGGGCACTGGATGATCCTTGTGGGTCCCTTCCAGCTCAGGATGTTCTGTGATTTTATGATCATCCAGGGCCAGGCTGGGATTTGAGGGCGGTGCTGCATCTCACTGGAAAAATCTGCCACGGAGCAGCTCTGACCAGCTGACCCTGCAAGGCAGAACTGCAAATGTGATCCTTCAGTAGGTGCCACTCCCTCCCTCAGCCTCCCTTTTACACGGGGCAGGTGAGCCTGGAGTATCTGGCCACGATTTCTGCCTTGGAAAGGCGGAATATCCACAGTAGTGCACTTGGGGCACCAGCTTGGGCGCCCAGCTTAGGAAGCCAAGGGACTCACTGTCACTGGAGATATTTCTCCCTAAGGCAATGCCCTGTTTTCCATTTGACTTTATGAGACTGATGTCTGAACTGCAGGGTGGGAATTCTGCACTCTTCTGATGTGATCCTATTTCTGCCTCTCCCAATCCCGCTGTCACTTGGCCCTCCTGGTCTGGCTTAGGGGAGTCTACAGCAGAAATACAAAACCCCAGGGAACCCCCTCCCTAAATCTTTGGAGGGAAACGAAAACAGTGATCCAAAGATTATATTTCTCCCATGTTCTTCTGAGCTGATTTTATTCCTTTTCCTGAGGAACATGAAGAAAATGAGTAAGCCCCCAATTCAATCTCTTCCTTATGTTCTTATCACAGACATTCGATGTGGTGTATTTTTTCTCATCTCGTGTTTACCGTGAAACTGGGAAGTTGAAAAGTACAAATACGAGATCTGTCTGTACTCAAAAATTCTTTTGGCCCCCCAAAAATACAAATTTAATCCCAAAAACGGACTATTTGCTCATGTGGCAATATAAGGAATTCCTTTGTGCTAATAAATCTGTGATTTTGCATCCTCCTTAATAAAAGTACAAAATAAAAATCAGTTTGCCAATGATTAGAATTCATCAAAGTGTAATTATTTGTGAACTGCCCTGAACTGATGTTCCTGATGAGATGAGCTAATCCTGTGCCACTTCCAACCTGAATGGAATTGAAATGTAGAAGCCAGGACTCAGGGAATGCTTGGGAAGTTTTGGATAGATGCAAAGAATGAAATGATGAAACATTTCCTGGGAGTTACAGGCTGAGCCAAAAGGCCACAAAAATCTTTAGGCCTCATAACTTCACTATAGTTTTGAACACTTAAAAATTAATATGATTTTTGTTGTGAGGCTATGTGTGACTTAGTTAGGTGGCAGACTTCAAAGGGATTTGGGTTTGGATCCAAACTCTTGCTGTGGGATCAGCACTGTGTTTCCATGGATGATTCTCCGAAGGACAGACACTGATAATCCCTCTTTGCATCCTTTCCTGGTGCCCATGAAAGTGCCTGCAGACAGAATATACACAGAAGAGAAATCAGTTGTTTTTTCCTCACAATCTTGGAATGAATAGGAGAGGTAAAAGCCAGAGTCTAGGCTGAGCTAAGTAATGATATCCTTAAATAATGATGGACTGCTATCCTAATACACAGGCTGCTTCTTCCCCCTCGGTGCAGAAAGTTCCTCTTAAACCTTTGTGTTTCTTTATCCAGCTTGTCAGAGAGCTCCACTTTTGTGTGTATTGACAGAAGAAAATTGATTGTTCATCCTGGTTTAACATCTCGTTCAGGTGCCTGTGCCAGCGTGTCTGCTCCGTGCTTCGGATCCTCCCTGGAGTGTGAAGTTGGGCTGGGAGGTGGAGCATCCCAGCAGAAGGAACTGCAGATCCTTTTCCAGAGCCTGTTCTCTGGTGAGGAACAATGCCCTATGTTAGGGGCACGCAGTGGCACTGCTGACACGCAGCATTTCTGTGCTGATTCATTTCCTGCACGGACAAGATGCTCCTCTACTGCAAGATGGGCTCAGGGCGCTGGTTCTGAGTGTGTGGCAGGGCTGTTAGAAAACACTCTCCTGGAAGGCACCACATTCACAGTTCCCCACATGTTTTCCCACTCCTGCCAGACCATGTGCAAGCAGAGTTTGCATCAGCCCCGCTGCCAAGTCCCGAATTAGCGCTGAAATAGGGACTGTTCTGATAAAGCAGAGCGCTTTCTGACGGCGTTTCACGCCCCATTAGAGGCTGGCGGAGCAATCAGTACCGAGGCCATCCCAACTGTGCTCTTATTCCCGTTCTGCTCCTCCCCGTGCCAAGGTCCCCGGCTGTCCCCGTGCGAGGTGCGGTGCGTGCAGCCGCGGCGGCCGGGGAGCTCTGATGATGTGGGAGTGAAGTGTCGCTGCATAACTCAGCCTGGCAGCTCCCTGGAGAGCTTCCCGCAGCCCTCCGTGCTCGGGAGGCCCTCGTGCTCGGGAATTCGTCTGCATCAGCTCCTCGCGGCTCTGCTCGGCTGGCAGGCTCAGCGCTCGGCAGGGAAGTGCCGCCCGCAGGCACTGCTGGAGAGCAGAGGAAGGACAGCGGAGTCCCGGGCTCGGTTCCTGGGCACTCCGAGCCCCAAAAATCTGCTCTGGTGGAGAGCTGCTGCCCTAGCTCAGAACCCCACCTCCAGCCAGCGCCAGGCTTGGGCATCGACCACGTCTCCAGGAAACCTGTGCCAGTGTTTAGGCACCTTCCTGGTAAAAAAGTGCTGGCTGATGTCCAGCCCCCAAACTCACCATAAACTCCTAAACACCCTTTCAGCCCCATCCTGCGAGGACTGGCTCCCCAGCCTCCTGGAAGCCCAGGGTGCCACAGCAGGGATGTGCAGCGGCTGTGACCTGTAGCAAGGCAGAGACCCGGGGGCTGAAGTTCTGTCTCCTGAGCGTGTTTATGCCATAAAATCAGGGCCAGCACAGTGTCAGCACAGTTAGATCAACCCAGGACTCACAGCCCGTGGGGCTGGGGCTGTTTCCACCTCAGCAGGGACCCACAAGAAGGAGGGAGAGACACCATTTACAAGGACGTGGACCAGGGGAATGGCTTCAGTCTGACAGAGGGAGGGGTTAGATGCGATACTGGGGAGCAGCTCCTGGCTGTGAGGGTGGGGAGGCCCTGGCACAGGGTGCCCAGAGAAGCTGAGGCTGCCCCTGGATCCCTGGAAGTGTCCAAGGCCAGGCTGGATGAAGCTTGGAGCACTCTGGGATAGTGGGAGGTGTCCCTGCCATGGCAGGGGTGGCACTGGATGTTCCTTAGGGTCCCTTCCACCCAAACCATTCCATGATTCCACGATGTCCCACAGTCATTGTGTGCTGGCTGAATGTCAGGATCCAGAGCTGCAGTGGGAACAGATCCAGTTTTGACCCAAAAGATGCAGCTGAGTGCTCTTTGTGAGCCTCTCTGAGTCTGAAACTTCCTTTTATCTGCGAGGTGTTTTTAAGCATTCTGGATGAATGCTCTTGTGTACCGTGCTCAGTGATTCCTTGCTATTCCAGGACCATAACAACAAGGTTTATTATGTTCTTACCCAGCGTGTTGTGACATTATTGCAAAATTATTGTTTTGTTTCTCCTAAACTCCAGATTTTTTGTAACAGTAATAATAATAAAAGACATACAGGCTGATGAATTATCCACCATGTCAGGCTGCAGCACAGCAGAGTCTGAAATAGCTGAGAGAGTAAACCAGAAAAATATCTCAATTTACGAGTGGAACACTAACACACACTAAACTTTTGCTGCACTATTCCTCATCTGATTTTTAGTTTTCTCTTCACAAGCAGACAAGACTTATGCTTCTCAGGTGATAAATCTTAAGGAGATTAAAGGGATATTCAGCACAGGCTTTCTCTGGAAAGCATAACTTGTGTTTTTTGTGAAGGCCAGCTCAGAGGAAAGCACTGCTTCTCAGTCTGATAAGAGATGCATTTCCAGATGAATAAATAATCACTGCTGGCACACAGCTAGAGAACAGCAAACTTCTTGTATGATGTATCAGGCAGGATAATTTGGAATTGAATTGCTGCTGCTGGCCACGTGCAGGAGTGTTTTTCACGACGTAATTTGTGGGAGCTTTACAACTCCGGCCACTGGAGCTGGGGTGGCTGTCTCTGTTTCCAGTTACACCAGTGGGCAGCTGAAGGCAGGACAAGAAATGTGCACTGGTGTCTGCTTCCCAGCTGAGGAGAGGCTTATCTCACCTGAGCTTGCAGCAAGGAGGAGCAGCAGGGAGAGGCTCCAGGGCTGGACCTGCTGTGGTTCTCACAGGTGGGGATGCAGCCACATCTCGCCTGCTGTGGCCTCTGCTGGGCTCCCAGTTCTGGGGCAGGAACCCTCACTGTTGTGGGATTTGTGGGATACCCTCACACCCTTAGATCTCTCCTGCTGGGGAGAGGATTTCAGTCTGTCTCCACCTCACCCCTGTGGTGCAGGTGCATCACCTGCCTTCCACCTCTGCAGTTAAATTCCTATGGACACGAGGAGCATGGATAGCTAAGAGTTAATTGAGGAAATTCCTAGGTAGGAGTGGGAGTATTAATTTTCTGGCAAATATACCTGTCTTCCAAAAGGAACCAGGTGAGGTTTAACATCCCTTTCCCTGAAAAAAAATTCCTCCTGACATCCAAAAACATAACTTATGCAAATCTGCTTCTTTTCCTATTCATCTGCCATATGCTCCACGTCCTCCTTGGATCCCTCCATGCTTCCCTGTGTGCAGAACTAACAGGAACCCTCACTCTGTGCTGCAGCATTGGGAAGACAATTTAGCTTTGATTAATCCTAGCTGCCAGTGATTGCAGAACATGCATTGGGACAGCTGCCCTCTAATCTCTGTTCAATCCCAAAGTTCCCAGCATGGAAATATTCATCATTATCTCCCCAGTTGCACAGGATAAAATGCAGGCTGGCTGATTATGGAGGAAAATAACTTTATCAGTTGCAATTGGAAGGTAATGCTTACTGTTATTACGCTGGAATGAAAAGGTGCTTCTCTGTGCAGACATCCTTGAGGGCTGTAAGAGCAAATGGCCAGGAAAACCTGCAGGATTTCTCTTCCATTCATATCCCCTCCTCTTCCAGCTGTGCTTGGTGTCACAGAACACCGTGGAGGGTAATCTTTGAGTAGGTGACACTCGTGGAGAGGATGGTCAGGCTTTTAGGTGCCTCATCCCTCCCACGTGGTCTCTCAGCGTGGCCATCTCTGCTCAGGCTTTCTCTGAGACAAAAGGTACCCAGCCAGTGGGCTTCTTTCCTTATCAAGGATTACTGCAGTTAATTTCATTAAGAATTCAAGTGTCACCAGCCCTCTGAGGGTGGAAACAGATTCACAACAGATTCAAAACATTCGGAAGGAAAGCATCAGCTGAACTAAGTGGGACGCAGTCATTGCAAGGCTTTGATCTGGACTGCAGCCCAAAAACCTGATTTTCTTAGCAATGCTTCCCCTAAGATGAGGTTTGGTAAAATAAGGAGTTTCTAGAGCTGCTGGTGATCTACATTTGCACAGTGCATCTTTTCTATGTCTCCACTAAAGAAGGCATCTTGAAGCTTCCCAAATGGGTCAGGCACCTGAGTAAGACGTGCTAAGCAAAAGTAAACACCAGAAATCACACGTCACAGAGGAAAATGAAGGGTATACTAAAGGCAGCTTAATTTCTAATAAGAGTTTTAATTACTTTTTCTTACGTTATGTCAACATCACCAGAGGAAATACAAAGCCTCGTCTCCTTGTGTGTCCTTTTCAAAAAAAGAGCTGCAAAGAATCGTTTTTCTCCTCTGTGAGAATGGAGTACAGATCAAGTTCAGTAAGACTTGTCTCTGATCAGACTGCAATAATTTCTCCAAATGGCTCTATAAATTAAAACATTTGCTCTGTGTTGAGCACAGAGGGAAGACAGATTGTAGCTCATTCACCAGGAAAGGTCAGCAGGCCCAAATGAAAATGCAAAAACATCAATTGTTTCCATTCACTAATCACATATAATTGGTCTGGCTCACCTGAACTAGAACACATTTGTTATTATAATGCATAATTAAAGTTCTTTTCATTTTGCTGCTTTCCAGATGCAATTATCTTTCTTTTAACAAATGCAGGAGAAGGAAACTTCTTGTAAAACTGAAGATACATTTGACAAATTAGTATAATTAAGAAAATGTCCCTGAAAGAGCAAAAACTTTCTAAGTAGGAACGTTGTCAGCTCCCGGTACTTATTACCTGTCCTTTGTGACTTCCAATGACAGAAGATACTCTGATTTGGAAGTGTCCAAATTAGCAGGGCTGAACCATGAATGTCCTCGTTTTGCTCTTCACTTTCCAATCCTCTCATGCTTTCATTTTGCTTTTAGAAAAAGAGATTTTTCCTCTTCTTCCCCCCATTCCTCGAGCACAGAGTGTCCCCCAGCTCTGCTGGGTTCTCCCAGTGCCACCCCTGCTCTCCAGTCCCCCGAGTGGGCAGCAGCAGGGACATCAGAGCGGCACAAAATGGATTCAGGTGAAAGATGAGGTACTGCCCTTTGGGGAACCAGAGGGGAAAAGTCCTTACAAAGTGCACCTCTAAAGTGAGATCAGCCATTGAGGCAGAAGGTTTTGCTTTCAGTCTTTTAGGCTTGCTTGGCTTGAGCCGCTGAACCAGAGGCTCCTGATCCCAACCAGGATCCCAGGGGTTGTGCTCCTCTGCCCAAGCTGCCTTCTGGAGAGCTGCACGTGTGCTGGGTCCAACAGGTGTAATAATCTATTAAATATATACAAATCTGTGCCCGTGGGCTCCTGGGAGCCAGAACAAGTCACTGATCCTGTCACTGCAGTGCCCCTCTAGGGACAGACAGGGAAATCTGGGAGGAAAGGATGGCAGGACAAGGACACGGCCTCAGGCTAGGCCAGGGGAGGTTCAGTTGGACATCAAGAGGAATTTCTCATGGAAAGGGTGGTCAGGCCTTGGCAGGGCTGCCCAGGAAGGTTTGGAGTGCCCATCCTTGGAGGTGTCCAAGGAACGCCTGGACGTGGCACTCAGAGCTCTGGGCTGGGGACAGGGTGGGGATCAGGCACAGCTTGGACTTGGTAACGTTGGAGGGCTTTTCCAACCTGGATAATTCTGTGAAACTCCGAAAAGAAGATCTCTTGTTCCTCAAAGGTGGATGTGTCCCTGTGCAAGCAGGGAGATGAGGGTGCTGGGAACAGGGACATCTCTCCCTAATCCCAGCCAGCTGCTCCCTGCCATCCAGTATTCGCAATATCAACGCAACAGTTTCAGTTAAATCACACATTCTGAACTATCTTGTCTCTTTCTAGTGCATAATTTTGCCTTTTTCTGGTGCATAATTACTTCCTGTAACTTAAAGCTGATTTTAAATAATGTTGTTAAAGTCAGTGATGGGCTAGAGAATTATCAGTATCTTCAGGGATCTAAGATTAAAGATTATAATATTAAGAAAATGCATGCAGTCATTAATGTAATTTTGAAGTGTAAAGCCTGTCTAATCTAATTTACTATATTACAGTAGGAGCTGTAATTTTGACTAATTAAATGCCTCTAATCTTTTTGCTAGCTTAAGCTTCGATTAACCAGTATTTACTTTATTAGGATAAGATTAAATACCTCGGTTCCCAAGAAAAATCTTTAAAAAGCCGAGCATCCCAATTTCCACTGGAGCAGTGGGGCACAGGGATACCAAGAGCCATTTTAGAGAACCAAAGTGTGCTCAGAGATTGAGCACGGCATTTACATAACGAGCACTATTAAGCTGGTAAAATGAATTTAATGGAGTGTTCTAAGCACAATACTTTGTAATGCAGAATTTAGGGTGTGGAAAGAGGAAACTGCTTTATTCTGGTGTGTTTGTGCAGCTCACAACGTGAGGCAGGTCTGAGACAGGTGGAGGTTCACCTTCTGTGGGTTTTCAGTGCCAACCACAATGAATAATAACTATTTCTGTGTGCAAATAGGAGGCACTGCAGGGAGAAAATGCAGCGTGACTGGAAGGCAATTTATTGAACTCCTCAGCGCCGTTAAGTGCAGGATGAAAGTTGCATTTACAGGCCAGGGAATGCATCAGACAGGACAGGAGGTGATAATGATAAACAAAGGAAAAAGCAGAAGAGTTTTGCACAGCCACGAGCGGAGGCATCCGAGCAGAGCCCTGCCTCCACATGGGCCTGCCAGCAGATATTTCACGCGGCACAGCAGCAGCTCATACTTAGGGCTTGTCAAATACACCTACCCTCTGGATAATAAAATACCCTCAAAGCTACACAAACAGTTTTTAAACAGCCACCGGCCGGGAGGCGAGCTCCTGGAAATCATTGCCTGTCCTTCCCGCTGAGTGATGAGCCCACAGGAACACGGTGCCCGGCAATCCCGAGTGCTCCCTGCTCCTGCTCCCTCACCCGCCCCAACCCGCATCTTCTTAGGAAGGGGAGGAGCTGGCAGTGCAAGAGAGGCCTTCCTTCTGCCACTGCCCTCTGAGAACTCAGTTTTTACTCTGAGAGCCTGTGGGGATGCCTTTGCTTTGTCCACTCACATCCACACCTGCCGTGCTGGCCATGTCCTTCAGCCCGTCCCTCCCTTTGTCTCACACCCCTCCTCATCACCAGCACTGGACAATCCTCATGCTCCTGCAGCCTTTGTTTTGCTCTCTGAGCAAGCCTTTCTCATCCATCCCCTGCTCCAAAGATTGGTTTTTCCTCCTCCTGGGCACCTTGGCAGCTGTCCCTGCACAGCTTTTTGGGATGTGTAGGTGATGGGGACTGTGTGTTGTGCCCCAGGGGAGCTCTCACCAAGCCTTCTACCTACTGCAACTTTGCCGCTTCGTTTAGAGGCTGCTGCTGGTTCCAGATGGAACATTCCCTTTCGGGAGCAGCTGTGGAAGCTCAGTGGCACTCCAAGGTAAATCAGGTGCTCCCTGCCCTGCCCACCTGGCTGTGCCTGTGCAGAGCAGAGCTGGGGCTCATTCTGTGACAGGTTCAGACCAGAGCCAGGCTGGCCAGGACTGATGGAGGGGAGGGTGACACAGATTCACTGAGAAAGGAGATTTGGGAAGAGCCAGTGGTGCTGGTACCCCCACCCCACCCCACCCCACAGCATCCCCGACAGCTGCACTTGGTTCTGGTGCACCTCCTGTAAAGGGCAAACAAACACCCCCTTCTGGCCTCTCAGCCAGATCCAGGATTCCCAGCAATTCCTGACTTTGTGCAAAAAGTGCTTGAAATAGTTCCAGGCTACTGTTTGTTTGTTTGCTTGTTTGTTTAAAAGGTGTTTGTTTTGTTTGGGTGTTCCCTGCAGGCAGCCCTAACCTTGAAAAAATCATGGAATGGTTTGGGTTGGAAGGGACTTAAAGCCCATCCAGTGCCACCCCTGCCATGGCAGGGACACCTCCCACTATCCCAGGTTGCTCCAAGCCTCTTGGACACTTCCAGGGATCCAGGGCAGCCACAGCTTCTCTGGGACCTGTGCCATGGCCTGCCCACCCTCACAGCCAGGGAACAATTCCTCCCCAATATCCCATCCAGCCCTGCCCTCTGGCAGTGGAAGCCATTCCCTGTGTCCTGTCCCTCCATCCCTTGTCCCAAGTCCCTCTCCAGCTCTCTTGTGGGCTCCCTTCAGGAAGAGATATATCAGAGGCCTTTAGGTACAACCTATAGAAATAATCTCCTCTTGAAGCCTGTTATGGGGTAACAATTTTTTTAGGGTTTCCTAATATTCCTTATCCTTTACAATTCTGACTCAGCAGACCAGAGCTGGGCTATGAAGCACAGAGCAACTACAAACAAAACAGAGGGGATTTCTTCCCTGAAAATAATACAGTTTAAAAGCATTTTCCTCACGCTTTGCAGTGCAATGTGCTCCAGTTCAGGGGTGTTTACAGTACTTGGCTTTGTTTGGTTTAGTAAGGTGTAACCAATGGTAACATGAAGCAGTGCACTGTCTGTTTTGGCCACAGCAGTAGAACATAAATGATCAAATTAAATGGGTATGATTACTGGGATGGAAATAGAAGTTAGAGCAATTATGGTGAAATGAAGTTAAACCAGAAACAGAAAAAATTTCTGCAGCATAATTGCAAAAAATACTTCCATCAAGTGACCTGGATCTTCCACAGCCCTTGTGCATCTTTTGCAGTGCTTGCACCTTACTCGGAGAACGTTTTCACTCCAAAGCACTTTGTGAGAAGAAATGGTCCACTGCTGAGTTAAAGCAATGCCAGGATCAAGGTACAGGAATTTCTAGCAGTGGGCTGGGGATGCAGAAAAGATGGTGCATGTGACAGAAAGAGCCCGGGGCACGTGGGTGGAGACAGAGCCTCTCCCTGCCCGGCGCTGCCATGGCTCTGGCTGTGACGCTCCAGGGAAGGGAGGTGACAAATGGCCTCTCTCGTCCCTGGACACTCTCGAGTGCTGCTCTTTCCTGCTCTATCCAAGCCCTGGCAAGGCAGAAAATTGAGTCATTGCTGAGAGCAGTGTCAGCTCCTCAGGCACCACCAGCTCCTGCCTGGGTTTTCCCTGGCACTCTGCCACTCAGGAGAGGGGCAGAGCTGACCTGCAGGGAACTGAGGAAGGTCCCCTGAAGGAATTCTTGGACCAAAAAGTGGCCCGTGGGTGCAAATCTGAGAGCAAACATCCTATTGTGCTGATGGAGCACACTTTGAGGGAATTATCACTTCCCAATAACAATGCCTGAAGGAATGGGTTCATATATCATCGTGCTAAGGATATTTATAAATATATTTAAAAAGCAGGAGGGGAAGTAGCAGGCAATTTTGCTTCCAGAACATAAGTCAAGTGTGTATTATTAAGCCTAAATAGCCTGGATTAATCAAATGTCATACTGGCACTTCTAATAATGACTTTACATTGCAAATTCCATTACCTGGCTTTACCAGCCAGGAGAGAAGCTACAGAAGATCAATTAAACAAACAGGAAATTACCTTTTTTCTTTATAGTCCATGACTTTCAGCACTTACAATGGTGCCAAGATCCTGAAAATTAAACAGGCATTTGCATAAGATTAATAACTCACTCGCTTTCTCCCTAAGTCACTGTGGCTTATTTAGGACCCCAGAGTTCTCTGGAGAGGCCGGGGATGATGGGAGCAAATTAAAAATGGCTTAATGTGTCAGAGAGGATCCCAACATTTGAACAAGGGCTCTGCCATTAATAAATGCACCTGCAGCATCCCAGAGATTAATGAGCAGGATCTCAGCAGAATTAATGGACGTAGCAGGCTGCCCACACGTGTTCCTGGGAATGCTTCCCTGCCCTGGAGCACCCCTGTCCTGCAGATGGCTGGGAACGACCTCCTTAGAGGCCTGGGGGGAACGTTCTGGGGACAACCCCCCCTGTGCCACGAGCAGGGAGCTCCTGCAGGGAGCTACAGCTACATCCTAACTAAGGTTCATTTTCCTGCTTCTACTGTGGGTGCATTTTAAAGGATGCTCTTCAGGAGGATTTCTTCTGTCCCCCAGAAGAGAGCGAGGGTGAATTTTCCAGCCCGAGTTTTGCCTGCCTTGGCTCAGGATGGGGTCAGCAGCTCTGGGATGCTCTGAACTCTGGCAGCTCAGTTTGGGTGAGGCTAGGAGGGGGGGAGCAGCTTTTGGGGAGGCACAGGGTCCCTTTTGGGATATGTGGGCCCAGGAACATAACTGCTGGCAGTTGGAAGGGAATAACCATTCTGGTGGGTGATTTCACACCCACACCCAGCAGGGCCAAGGGATCTCTCTGGACAGAGAATAAACGCTGTGGTTGTTACTCCTGCAGCTGCTTAGCAACACTTGGGAGAAGAGGGACTTCCTGGTGCTCCCAGCGTGGGGGTGAGGGGATGAGGGCAGAGATGGTTACCCAATCCAAATGAGGATTCACTTTTGGTTAGGGTGAACAGTTAGGGGCAGCTTCACGAAAAAAAGAAAAAAACAAACCCCTATCATTCCTCATTTTGGTACATGAAATGAATACACCTAAAAAAAAACCCCAAACCAACTAACAAACAAAATAATAAAAAAGCCCCAACAGGATTTGGCAGTTAATTCCTCTGTGATTAAAGGATGCCCAAACATATGAGGCAAACCCAGCCTCTGAGGGTGAATAAATGATGAAATGAACCCAGAGACATTTGATAACTGCAGAAGCAATTTACTGAGAATGTTCCTTCTAATTTTGATGGCTGCCAGAGTCCTCACTGAAGGAAAACAGGTTCAAGAAACCCCCAAACACAGATTTTTTTATATACATATGGGCATATCATAGCTATAAGAGTGGGAGTTTAAGAGTTTTTTGCTGCTGGGGTTTGGTTGGTTTGTATTCTGTGTTTGCCACACTGAGCTCGGGCTCAGCTGAGCATTTCTCGGGCTGAAGAGCAGGATTTAAAAGCCAGATCACCCTCGGGGCAGGGTGCTGGAGCTGTGCAAGGAGCCGAGCTTGCAAAGGTCCCTCTGTCCCAGCAGGGCGTGCACACACCAGCCGAGAGGCATCTCTGGGAATCCCGCAGCCCTTACTGGGACAGCATGCCCGGATTTCCAGGAACAAGGATGTTAGAAAGATGCACGCAGGACAGGAAGGGGTGCAGAGCCAGCAGAGGTGGTGATCGGGGACAGAGGGCTGGCAAATCGCCCCGGGGAGGGGGAGAGGGCGAATCCAGCATGAGCTTTCCTGCCCTGGCTGGACACAGGGATTAAGGCGCACCAAACCAACTGCCCGAGGCCAAGCTGGCGGCAGAGGGGTGGAAAGGGGCTCCTCACACTGCTGAACTCGCAGGTCAGCTGGGAGACTTCCCTGCACGGGGCACCGAGGAGGCTCGCAGCCTTCCACAGGCTCGGAAAGGCACTGGGAAAATCCTAGGGGAATAAGCTGGCCAAGCTGCTGAACGCCCAGACACCCCTTCTGGCTGTGGGGCTGAGGGAGCTGCACTTGGCAGGAACTCAGGGCAAACGCTCCTGTGAGGAGAGGGGCTCAGGCACCACTGGCACCAAGCTCCTGAAACCTGCTCTATCCAGAACTGAAGATGCATTCCAGGGGAATCTAAAAATGCTCCTGTTTGGGAGTATTCAATTAAGTCATCCTCGTTAGCAGCTAATCTGCCTTTAAATTAATCATATGTAGGCACAGCCTTTATACCATCTTAATGTGCTTTTATCCTAGCATCTCCTTGGTTTTATTAAAAATTTAATAACATTTTAAGCACGAGAGTTATGTCTGATATTGACTAAGTTAGAAACTGGCGAGTCTGGAACCTGACAGTTCATTTAATTCACCGTTCAGTACCTGATTGTCATAGACCGCCTTCACTCTCCTTAAAAGTTACAATCTCTTTTTGGGCTGGAATCTCTGTCTGCAGTTGATTTTGAGAATAATAGCAAATTAGGGCTCTTATCTCTGTTCCATTACCCAGCCTCAGGCATCCACTGCTTTGGGATGCCGGGATGAGTATCTCTCTATCCTTGGCAAAACCTGTGCCAGGAGAAGGATTCTCATGGAAAAGGAGAGGAGAGAGGTGGGGCTGCAGCAGGGATGAAGTTGGGAAATTTAAGAAAAGCCGTGTGGCTGAGTAATGGAAATTTAAGGGGGAAAGTGAAGGGGAGGAGGTGAAAATGAGATGAAAAGTGAGAGGGAAGGGATGATAACAGAAGGGTGATGTGAGCTAAAAACCAAGGTGAGGAACAGAATAAGGGTTTGAGAGGAAGGATTGTGGAAGCTGTTACCACTCTGGGGTGTTTTAGGAAAGGAGACTCAGTTTTATGCAAGAGTAAAGAATAAAATGTAAGATTCAAAGTAATATTGGCTGGGATGGGCTGGAAAGGGAATAAAGTGATTTAGGAAGGAAAATATTGGCAAGGAAGGTAAATATTGGCTCAAGGTAAAAGAGCAGAAGTGGGAAATGGTTGAAACTGGGGATGAGAAACAAACTAGTGCACAGAAGGAAACCAAATGGCTTTGCTCTAGCAGAAGGGAAAGAGGGCACCAAGGGAAAGGAAACAAAGTGCCACAGATGTAGTTCTTATTTTGTTAGAGATTAAAAAAAAAGGGATGGGGGGGAAGGAAGCCCAGAGGAGAGGTCTGAGGGGACACTTGGCTGCCTCTGTCCTGCTCCTTCCTGGCACTTTAACATTGCCATGACCCCAGGTTCATGAGGAAACTTCCTTCCATTGGCAGGACAGGGGCAGACTGAGGGAACTGTGCTTTAGTCCAAGCACTACCCAGGACAGGTAGATGGAGCACGTTAATTCCAACATTTGTGTGTCGCTGCCCTCAGTAAAGCATTTTTTCCTGATATCCAATCTAAACTTAGCCTCTTTCAGTTTGGTTGCATTTGGACATTGATGTAAAACACTATTACCCAAATTCCCTGTAATTCCATAACACAGTCTGCACTATGGCTAGGACTAAAATAAATTTTAAAAGCCCTTCCATTTTTGTGACTGAAATGCTGCTATTTAATATTCCCCGGTTTTCTTGCTGCACTTACCCCGTGTCTAGATCAGGCAGTGAAAAGCAGGCCAGGGTTCTGCGACAGCTTTAGCATTTTTGCAAAACCAGCCCGTTTAATGGATGTTCTCGTGCCCTTTGCAGGGGGAGGGCTGAAGTCACAAGAATAAAGCTGGCCGTGACAAGCCTTACCCCTGCCTCCTTCCCGGCAGGGAGCTGGCACCTGCACTCAGCCTGGGAAGGCAGGGCAGGAACAGAGCAGCAGCCTGCCTGCAGAGGGACATGTTCCAGCCACAGGGACGGCACCAACCCGCCGGGCCAAGGGGGAACGGCCTCGGGCTGTGCCTCGGGCTCGGCCACCAGCAGGAATCGCCTCATGGAACCCGCGCTCGGGCCTGGCCCGGGCTGCCCCGGCAGCTCCGGAGAGCCCATCCCGGCCTGTGTCCGAGGAATTCCTGTCCGGGGCTCTCAGTGCTCCGGGCTGGGCACGAGGGGGGATCGGGCACAGGCTGGATTTGGCGGTCTGGGAGGGCTTTTTGCTCCTGCAGGTTCCCTTCCTGCCCTTCAGCCACCGGCGGGCCCCTCCCGGCCCTCACGGCCCTCCCGGCGCTGCCGCGTGCCGCCCGAACTCACAACAAAGACAACAATTAATACCTGCTTAGCAAGCTGTCCGCTTCCAGCTTCGTTAGAGCTCAGGGCCGCCCGAAAGAGCTGTCCTCCTGGGGCAGCCGGGCTTCTGCGGGAGGTGGCGGCCGTGCTCCTGCCCGCCCCAGGCGCATTTCCACAGTTCCACCTTCCCACATTTCCACCTTCCTCACAAAGAGCGGCCGCACCTGGAACCTCCTTCCTGCATGCCCGCATTTCTTATTTCCATCTGTCACACACCTGTGGGGAATCTTCGCTTTGAACAAAGTTTAACCTGTGCTCTCACACCATTCTCTCTCTCTTTTTTTCTTTTTTTTTTAATACTCTTAATAAAACATTAATTCCCCCTCCTTATTGATTTTTTGTTTGTACTAATTCCCTCTGCCTTGACTTTTTAAAGCACATTTTTGTATTCATCAAAAGTTCTCCTGTCTGGCGTTCTCCAGTAGGACCGAATGGAGGAGATGGCACAAAAATGTGAACAAAGTCACGGCCCAAATATTTCAGTGGGGATCACAGTTTGAATCCACATCCTGCCCTGCGATGGCTTTTCCTGGGAAATCCGTGGTGTGGTTATGGTTTGTGCCGTTTTGCCAGTTTGTGGATGGGTATATTGCAGTATTTTCACCGGTGCTCACATTAAATTTTACTGTAGCTGCCACCATCTCTGGGAAAATAAACAGCCACCCTACTGAAAAACAAAGACAGGGGCAGGTTTCAGGATGGAAGCTCAGCAGGAGATAAAAATCTTGTTTTCCTGAGCGGCTTAGCCCAGGAAGCTGGAGCCAGAAAAGGGGATCTGTCAGAAAATACCGAGTGATTTTGCTCAGAGAACCTTTTGTACACCTGAGAGAAAGCTGCAGCACTCAGTGCAGGGAATATCAGCTCCTCGGGGTTTATTAGGCAGCATCCTCAGTGTCTCACTGGAGCACATTTGCTCACCTGAGTGGGTAAGGATGGCATCATTTACATTTGCAAAACCCACCTTTTATTTTTCTCAGGGAGAGTTAACGGCCCTGACAAGATTTTCCAGCTGCATCGTGGCTCCATGGCGTGGGGAAAAACCCATTTCAGCATTTCCTGCCTCCTTTGCATATTAAACAGCATTGCTGGGGAGAAGATGCACTAAAACCTCTGTCAGGCTGGGCTGGGATTCTGAATAACTCACCATATTTAGATGCAAGCACTCTCAGGACGATGGAAAAGAGTGGAAATTAAGCTTTTTAAAGCCCCTGATGCTTTGCCTCCTTTAACATAATGCCTTTTATTTTTGTTGTTGTGCTGCTTTTAGTTTCCACTTAATGGGGGCCCTATTTACTTTTTGTAAGTCTACTACTTTAAAATAAAATTATATAATACATATAGCCCATGCCTCATAAATCCAAATGCTGGAACATGAAAATAGTTTTTAGAACAACATTAAGGGAGATCTGTCTTTTTTATGTGCACCAAAGGCACCACAGTGACGTTTTTAGGTGATGCACCATAAGTTTGCCAGTGCAGCAGACATTGGGGAAATGATGATAACAATAAAGCACATATTTAAAGAAAGATTTTTAATATTTTTAAAGCTGTGTTGCAAAAAAAAGATATAGAGTAATTGTATAATTACTGCTTTACTTTGGGTTTGGGGTGGGGTTTTTTATTGAGAGGACTTCAACTCAGGCTCTGATTTTATGGGAGCAATTTGCCAGAGACAGATTACTGTGGGAATGTTCAATAGCACAGAACCATCTTTTTGTGGGATAATCAGGTAGGCAGAGATCTACTACCAAAACCTGCCCTTGCCCCTATTTGCTGTAAATCATGTGTATAAATTGTACCTGTAATTATTTGCAGGCACAGAAGCTAATCCTGAAAACTGGAGCCTTAACACCTTGAATAATTTATTGCAAAGGGGTTTGGGTAGTTTGCAAGTTGTGGAGCATCCCAAAATCCAAGGCATTTCCTGTATCCATCTGGACTTCAGTCAGTAAGGGCCAGCTTGGGGTGTAAAAGCAATTTCTGCACTCCACTCTCTTGGAGCTCTTTTCTTATGGATTCTGTGGGAATCTTACATTCCCTTCCAGCCCAAACCATTCTGGCATTCTGTGAATAGGAAAATTTAAAGGAAGAGGGGAAAAAAGAGACAGACAAGGTATCTTTAAAAAAGAATAAATCTTTAAGGGGTTTAATCTTTAAAACCCATTGCTGCTTGCAGACGATTCAGATATAAGGAACATCTCCAGCACATGCATGATTCAGATACTCTTTTCAAATAAAGTCTTTTGATGAAATGAGGGAATTAAACATCAAACCCAACATCTCCCAGTTGCCAAAGAGTCCTTGGTGTGACAGCTGGTCAGCTGAGCAGCAGAGAGCTGACAGCTCCATCACTCAATTCATTATCCCAATGTTTCAGAACACGAGGTGATTTTATTAAACCAGTGATGTCTAAGAGTTGTTAAGAAAACCAGCAGAAAATGCTCCCTAAAAGCAAGAAAAGAAAACACCAGAAATGTGTTTGGCACTCTGGATGGAGCCATGCAGCCTCTAGCTGAGCTTTGCTTTTTTTTTTTATCCTATTGCCACAATATAATTTCATTTCAGGGAAAAAACAGTCTCACTGTTAGGACATCAAAGCAAGCCCAGGCCATGCTGTGCTTTAAATAAAAGGACAAACCATTGGTTTCTCCATTTCCTCCTCGCTGGAAGGCTACATCAGCAATATTCTAGAGGCTTGAAAAAGTGGAAAACACTTTGTTTTGTTTTGTTTTTGCAAAATCCCCTGGTTTTCAGATGGGTCTCACATCTCTCCACTTTCAGAGGGAAAAAAACAGGGAGAAAATGAATTAATTTATGCTTGCATTGCTGTTGTGCAACCCTCCTGATTTTTAATGTTTCATTTGATCAATGTCACGGGGAAGGTTAGGTAAAGTTCATGTCACAATTTCCCAAGTTCATTTGGATTTAGGCAGGGCACGTGGCAAGATTCCTTCCAGGGAGAAACAGCACAAAATTCATTTTTACATCTTGGTAAAAGATGCACAATAGAAATATTTGTGAACGTGACAAAGGGCTTTCAGAGAAAGAGATTAATTTTATTTATTTATTTATTTATTTATTTATTTATCTTTTTAGAATGCTGTGAACAAGGAGTCACCTGTCCATCAGGTCATTTTCACCAGCCATTTAACAAATCCCATCTTGTGATTTATCCTTTCCCTGGGTTTTCCAGGGAGCTGGGAGTTCTCAGCACCGTTTCCCTAGAAGCCTGTACAGCAGTGCTTGCTGCCTCTGAGTCCTGTGGCAATTCCTGCACTAATGAGAAGCTGCAGATTCTTTTAGCAGCTCAGCCACTTTGCTTTTCTGCTGATTTTCCCCCAAAACTTGTCCAATCCGTGCCCTCTGGGCTCCTTTGCTGTTTAAAAGGGACCTCCTTGCCACATAAGGAGATTTTAAAGACCTGCACCCCTTTGAAAAGATGCCAGTCATGCATTTCACCAGAAAACACCTGCAAAAATAAGCAGCTGGTCGAGGCAACAGGGGTTTGTCAGTCAGAAACTTCTGGATGNATTTATTTATTTATTTATCTTTTTAGAATGCTGTGAACAAGGAGTCACCTGTCCATCAGGTCATTTTCACCAGCCATTTAACAAATCCCATCTTGTGATTTATCCTTTCCCTGGGTTTTCCAGGGAGCTGGGAGTTCTCAGCACCGTTTCCCTAGAAGCCTGTACAGCAGTGCTTGCTGCCTCTGAGTCCTGTGGCAATTCCTGCACTAATGAGAAGCTGCAGATTCTTTTAGCAGCTCAGCCACTTTGCTTTTCTGCTGATTTTCCCCCAAAACTTGTCCAATCCGTGCCCTCTGGGCTCCTTTGCTGTTTAAAAGGGACCTCCTTGCCACATAAGGAGATTTTAAAGACCTGCACCCCTTTGAAAAGATGCCAGTCATGCATTTCACCAGAAAACACCTGCAAAAATAAGCAGCTGGTCGAGGCAACAGGGGTTTGTCAGTCAGAAACTTCTGGATGGTCTTTTTAATTTTCTCCTGCTCTTCATTACTTGCCAGTTCTCACACATTGATCAAAATGTGTTAAGGACCAGCAGCAATCTCTTGTATTAATAAGCTAACTTGGCTTCCTGCTGCAGCTTTATTGAACAAAAATGAGTTCTAAATGCCTAAAAATGTTTTTTTACTGCCTTTTCTAGAATTGAAACTTTCAGTCTACCTCTGCTCATGCTTTTGGGGAAGGAATTTCCCTGATACCCAACCTCTCCCTCTGCAGAGCCCTCCTGCCCTGCAGCAGATCAGTCTGGTGTCATCTGTGAATTAAAGAATGCCCTCAACACCCTTGTCTGAAACAATTTAATATTTCAAAGATGGCATTTGCTACAGTGGATGTGAAGGTGAAGATTTGTCTCAGGAAATACTCCACATTTCGCACAGGGGAGATGCAATAATCATTAGGGAGCAAAGGAGAATCAGAATGAAGCTTTGCAAGATCTCCACACGCAGAAAAGTGTGAAATTTCACACTTCCATGTTCTAAGTCTTTTATTTAAAGAAGCTCAGTGTTTGTTCTCCTCTCAAAGCCATTTAGCTGATTTCTGTTTAATGCTCCCTTAAATCCCAGGTGGTTTTCTGTACAGGTTTCACGGAGCAAGAGGCTTTTGATGCTGCACAGAGCTCAAGCTGGCTCCCTTCCCCTGAGGAAAAGGTGTTTCCAGAATGTTCCTGGGCTGGGAAGGAGTGCAGATCTCCTCTGTAGGGGCTGGGTTTGTAACAAAAAGGGCTCTTGGGAGGCTTGGAGTGCCCATCCCTGGAGGTGGCACTCAGAGCTCTGTGCTGGGGACAAGGTGGGCACGGGGCACAGCTGGGACTCGATGGCTGGGAGGGCTTTTCCAGCCTCAGGATTCCTTTTTCCTGGCCATCTGGAACTGTGCTGTGGGAAATGACCCCTTCACTCTGTTACTGAGCCTCTTCTGTTGCCCACCTCCCCCTGGGTTCCACCAGCACTCCTGTGAGTGAGGGCCAGGGCAGGGAGTGCTGGGGCCACTCCAAAGGCCAGGGGACTTCATGGAACACCTTTCCATGTCAGATCAAATCCCACCCTCACCCCCAGAAGGTTCCAGGGAGAGCTGTGAGCTCACCTCCCACCTCATTCCAGCCTGGGGTCTGCGGGGCTTTTGTGGCCAAGGTGGCTTTGAAAATTGCAGAGGTAACAATTAAATAAATAAAAAATCAAATACCAGGATAGGGCGGTTTTGCTGTGGCATCTGATTTTACAGCAGGTCCTGATGGCTCTGGGAAGTGGCTGAACAATTGTATGGAGACACAGAAGTGTGGCAGGGCTGAGATCCTGCAGGAGATAAATGGAATATGGGCAGAGGATGATCCTCAGCTGAGCACAAGCTGCAGGGTAAAACATAAGCTTCAATCAACTCTTGCAAATAATTTGAGCCCAATGCCATAAGTGCCTTAAATTAAATCCCTCTCAACAGCAGCCAATCTAAATCATTAGGCAGATGTCACGTAGTGGGCCATAATCACCAGAGAGTCGTGTACACAGCATTTCATTTACATAGGGAATGCATTGCAGTGGCTAATTTGACCATCTTTCAGTGTTCTGTGTCTCAGAAAACAGAGTTAGAGCAACGGGGGTGTTGTTGTCACCGGCTGCACATCGCTCTGTCCCCAGCTCGCTGTCACACACGGAGCTGCACAAGGAGCATCCCTGCCCCAGGAGCAACCCTGCCCCAGGAGCTTCCCTCCTCCAGGAGCATCCCTGCCCCAGGAGCTTCCCTCCTCCAGGAGCATCCCTGCCCCAGGAGCACCCCTGCCCCAGGAGCTTCCCTGCACCAGGAGCTTCCCTCCTCCAGGAGCAACCCTGCCCCAGGAGCTTCCCTGCACCAGGAGCTTCCCTCCTCCAGGAGCATCCCTGCCCCAGGAGCTTCCCTGCACCAGGAGCACCCCTGCCCTGAGGAGCACCCTGCCCTGAGGAGCATCCCTG
>VZRX01014329.1:0-79958 GCA_013398075.1 Notiomystis cincta
CCCCCTGTGTTTCAGTCCATCCAGTGATACCCGTGTTAGCATTTTGTTGTAATTATGTACGACCTTGAAAAGCTTTGAGAGCAAAACATTGTCTGCCAGCTAGTCATCTGATTAAATGGAACTGTTAAACTCTCAAGTTACGAGTACTTAGAGGAAAATAAGTTTGAAAATCAAGAGGTTAAATGTGTTTGTCAGAAACAAACACAGTCAAAACAATGCCTTTCTTTACAGGGTGAATAACTCAGCTGGAAAGGTGTCAATAGCAGACTTTTATGCGTTTGGACCTAAAAAGAGCTGCTGGCAATGCAGCAAAGCGATCTGAATTGAACAATCATAAAAACAGATGCACAAAGAGCAGTTTGTAGCAGAATGTGATGTTGAATTGGAAGACTGCCTCAAGTGAGGCTCCACAAAGGTCCCAACTGGAGTCATAACTGGTTGATATTTTCATCAGCAGCTTGGATAATGGAACGAAAAGTATGATTTATAAAGATTTCATCTGGCACTAAGTTCTAAGGAGAGCTTGGAGAACAGGCTCAAAATTGACATGGCTCAAAAGCAGTTAAACGAAATTCAGTAGGGATATATGTGAAGTACTGTGCTGAGAAAAATAATACTAATGAAAATCAGCCACTTTAGAACCAATTCCATGGATCTATACTGATCCTCTGAAGCCAGAAAAATTTTGCCAAAGTAGCTACACAGGTTGACTAAGCGCTAGCCATTGTTGAAACAGGCTGATGCTTGAATTATTTGACACACGTGTAGACAACATTTGTTTTTCCTCTAGAAAGAAACAACAATAAAATGCTCATTCTGTGTGAAGAATGAGGCCACAGCCAGCAGTTTTTGACAGTTCAGCCAGTTCAGTATTTTGTTTGTTCACTTTTGACAGAATCTGTGTGAGAAGTCAATCATCTCATTTGGTGATTTTTTTCTTTGGTTTTGGGGGGTTTTTTTGCTATAATTAGAATAGAATAAAATAATTAAGGTTGGAAAAGATCTCCAAGATCATTGAGTTCAACCTTTGCTCAAACACCACCATGCCAATTAAACCATAGCATGAAGAGCCACCTCCAGTCATTTCTTGAACTCTTCCAGCGATGGTGACCCCATCACTTCCCTGGAGAGCCCATTTCAATGCTTGAAAACCCCTTCCATTTAGAAATTCTTCCTGATGTCCAATCTGAACCTTCCCTTTAGGCCATTTCCTCTTGTCCTATCAAGAGTTACCTGGGAAAAGAGTCTGGCCCATATCCTGCTACAGCCTCCTTTCAGGTCGATATAAAGAGTGATAATGTCTTCCCTGAGCCTCCTGACTAAACAACTCCAGCACCCTAGATGCCCTCTAGATTTTCTAGATTCTTCTCCAGCTTTGTTGGCATCCTCTGGATGTGCTCCAGCACCTTAATGACCTTCCTGAAGTGAGGATCCAAAACTTGACACAGAGATGCAGCCTCACTACAGTCAACTGCAGAGAATGATCACTTCCCTAGTCCTGCTGGCCACATTATTTTTGATACAGGCCCAAGTAGCCTTCTTGGCCACCTGGGCACATTGCTGGCTCATATTCAGCCACTGTCAGCCAGCACCTCCAGGTCCTTTTCTGCTGGGCCACTTTCCAGACACTCTGCCCCCAGCCTGCATTACTCCATGGGGTTGTTGTGACCCAAGAGCACCTTGCCTTGTTGAACCTCAGCCCATTGATCCAGATCCTTCTGCAAATCCTTCCTACCCTCCAGCAGATCAACTCCCACCCAGCTTGATGTCATCTGTAAACTGGCTGAGGGTGCTCCCAATCCCTTTGTCCAGATAAAGATATTCAGTAGGACTGGCCCCAGTACTGAGCCATGGGTAACCCCACTAGTGATCCACCACCAAATGGGTGTAACTCCATTCACCACCACCCTCTGGGTCTGGACATCCAGACAGTTTTTAACCCAGAGTGCACCTGTCCAAGCCATGGGGTGCCACCTTCTCCAGGGGAATGCTGTGTGAGACTGTATAGAAGGTTTTACTGAATTACAGGTAGATTACATTACAATTACATCCACAGGCAATTCTTATTCTCTTCATCACACTGATAATTGCTGCAAAGAAAATTAAAAGGAAGAAAAAGAATTTTTTAAAAATTAATTATTCACAGTCTTCTTTCTCGTGATTTTTTCTATTGCTGTTCTTTGACATCCAAGTATCATGGAAAGTGATTATGTAAATGCCAAAGTTCATTATTCAACAGATTTGATCATTAATAGGTTCTTAGCTTCTTAAATTTCTCAATTATTTCTTGGTGAGTGAGCCAAACTTAATTCTTATATATCAGCAGAAGTGTTGACCAAGTGACCAGCATTTCCATAGGCACAGCACCTACCAGGAGCAGTAGGATTACACAAGCACAGCTTTGTACAAGTAGAATTGAAGGTTTCAGAGCCTGCATTGATTTCACCTTCTGGGGATGACAATGTGGGTGGGTACTTCTGGCTGAACTAGAAAACACACGAGAATTTGGCTTCTCTGACCTAGTTTGGATATGCACTCTAGGATGAGGAGTACTCCAAAGAGACCAGTTTGGTCTGTGTTGATTTAAAGGGATTCCAAGATGGCTAGTTCAGACCTAGATGCTCAAAGCTAGGTGGAGATGAATCCTACCCAGGCAGACCTGGGTTATTTGTAAAAGAGTTAAAGCTCAACTGGAATTTTCAGGTTTAACCAGTAAAATATTTAGTCATAAATGGAGAAATTTTTAATGATTTTGAATCATTAAATATGGTTCCTACACATAAACTGAGATCTCTATAAAGATGTTATTACAGCCACTGCATCATTTTGGTAGGCAATATCTAAATTGATGCTTTCATACTTGCTGTGCTGGGTGGAACTTTTAGGAAGCTCTACTCTTCATTGCAATTACATGCAATGTATAACTATAATGCAACTTCAAAATTTTGGCACTTGCTACTGTTTTAATCACAGGGCTATTTGAAATGGTAATGCCCTGAGGTAGTGATTAAGTTTAGCATAACAAATCATTGTACATGAAAGGTCCATTTATTTTCAAGCATTCCTTTTTCAACAGTGAGTTCTCTTTTCCAGGTCTTCATTAAGAAAATAGTCACTATACTGGGAACAGTTCACAGTAGTTTGAGACATTTGGTTAAACACGTTAATGACCTGTTAGAATGAAATTGAATTAAAGAGATAAGTAGCTGGAAAGAGAAAGATTAAGGTATAGAAGCCAACATAGTGGAAAGAACAATATTTCTGTGCTCAGGTAATTGTTTCATTGCTCATATAAGTAGCCCTTTCCTAAAATATGTATCAAATGCAAATAGTTGCCTCCCCATTGTAACTGATGAGCTTTTGATGCATTGATGAATAGTGCATGGCCTTCCTAATGTTTACTCTAGCCAAAAAATTCTGGAGGCATCACCTTGATTTATAAACAGTGAAACTTTAAAAAGTGCTTGGTATGACTAAATCTTAAGACTTACAGGATGCAGTAGTTCCCAAAGCTCCAATGTGCTCTGTATGGAAACTGATACAAAGGAAATATTTCATTTGATTTCACAAAAACTTTTAAAACACAATAGTTTTTAATGACTGGGATTCAGTGATCCCATTAAAGAGACCCACCATATTTTATATTAATCAGTTCCAGATTTGTTTGGTTAAGTGTTATATATTATCTTGACTTTCATTTTGATGTAGCCAGATTCCTCTGGAGATATAAGCTAAATAATAGGTCTGTTGATAAACTAACATCTGTTGTAAGTGTTTTCTAGTGTTTTGTCTTACCTTCCCTCCTTCTGAGCTTGCTTTTGAATAGAAAATGCCTACACAACCTTTTTATACACTCATTTTTCCTTGAACAGCAGCCAGTCATCATGAAGATTGACACTGTTTCAAGAAATTGTCAGTGATTATTAATTTTTTAATGCAAGACAAGAGGAAAGGCCAGATAAGCCTACTTTTCTTTGGCATATTGTGGGTTTTTTTCACTGGTATATAAATGCTTCTAATCATCAGTTAAAAATGTTCATGCTTTTCATTCCTCTGTAATTACCATTTTCCAAATTAGATGTTAATAAATAAGATGCAGTAAAAGGTTATTACAACTTTTCTGGTGCATCAGGGGACATAAAGTCAAGGAGATGGACGTAAACTCAAAGGAGATGGAAGTCTGTGTCATTTTGTGCAATAGAATTTGCAAGTGCAATTTCTTTTAGCAACTTTTCTGGTAGAAGATCATTCTGAAAGGAATAAAAATATTGTCCTTCATATAAACAAACTATTGTTTCAATCAAACCATCCAACATCATTACTATAAATACAATGCAATAGAGTGGCATCTAATTAAAGCAACTAATACAACTAAATTGTGTTCATTTTGGAAATTGTATTGCTGCAGCACAGATTACTAATTCAAGTTAAATTACTTTAATTAATATATTTAAATTTGGAAACATTCAAAGTGAGTGCTGAATCCTTTGAGATTTCTGTCAGTTTACCTCATGAATCTTAGTTATTCAAAGCTCATTGAGACCAAACTTTAGTTATTTGTAATTGCCTTTTCCAAGTGCTGGGAACTATGGAAATGTCCACTGTAATTACATTTGAGTCAAGAGTGTGGAATAGAAGGATGTGACAAAGCTACCTTTGCCCTGGAAATGGGTCTGATCTCAGCAGACAGAATCTGCATTTCTGGCTGTAACCATTTGGAGCAGGACCAGCTATTCTTCCACTCCATTCTGGGGTCTGATCAACATTACCAGCACCATGAAATAAATGTACTGAAACCAATTGCAAAGGGAAATTTTTAATGGGACAGCAGGAGGTCTAAAATAATAGCAGTAAGGTCAGCACTGTTACATACTTATTAATTGGGATTCACAGAGCAAAAATAATTAAAATGACCTTTCTTGGAGTCCTACCATTTGTGTTTCCTTTGGATAAAGACAGGATGCAATATCAAGGATGAAATGTTTCTGCAATATTTTTGTCTCCCCACAGCAGGTCTAAAAAGTTCATTAAATGTTCAGAAATATAGGAAATGTATTAGCTATAAAAAAAGGTGTGCATCTTCATATGCAATAAATGGCTCTGGATACTCCACTCCTTGCAAATTTCAAAAAGACTGAAAGAAACAGCAGTAGAATTTCTCCAAATAAAAGGTGGACAATGAATGTTGACATCATTAAATAAGTTTGTCTGCACAGTTTGAAACTGGGAAGAAGACACCAGAAAGGTTATTTCTGCTGTGTTTCTGACACAGACAAGGAAGATCTTACACCAAGTATATTTCTGGGAGATTTTCCCTCAGCATAGAGAAAATAGTGCAGTCTGATAAATCAATTATTTTTGGACTGTGAGTTGTCAGGCTCTTTCAGTCCAGTATTATAAGTCTGTTTCATATCCTACTTCCTTTCTAATTTCAGATTAGTGAACAGGTTGTTGATTTGCATGTACAAAGTTTGTTCTCCACATAGCCATGTGCTTAGAGTACACATAGGTAAAATGGTACCTTACACAGCAACATATGGTCATGGCTCTCCTTGCAGAACTTTATCTTGAAAGCCACTTGCATTATATAGTTTAAATTTCAGCAGGTAAGCCAGTTTCGTAGCTTTCCTGTCACAGACCAGGAGAAGTTGGCACCCATTTTATGATGCAAAGTGGCTGAAGTGCTTACTGCAGTGTTATGATCTTTCTGCATGTTTAGACACTGTGTGTCTGCTCACCCTCAGGAGGCTGTGCTTATCAAAATGGAGAAAAGCCTGCAGTAATGCATCTCACCAGCAACAACCTCATAAACAATGCACAGAAGAAACAGGGAGGAGCCTCACTTAAAAAGACCCCACTCAGATACCAGATCACAAAATAAAAACAATAGGGAAAATTCCACCTGTGCTGCCAAGTGCATGATCAGGAACATAAAAGTCTGCCCAAGCATGGGCTTTTCCAATGCTGAGTGTGCAGTACATCCCAAAAACTTACTGACAGCAGTGACATTCATTCCTGTGCCACTACAACTTCAAAGTTTGGCTACATACTTGAAAGTCTGGCTAATGGGGAAAACCCTTACCCACTGTGAGGTACCAATATCTTGAAGAGAAATCCTGATTCACCAGGCCATAACAGAAAAAACCACCTTGACTCCGTGGGAAATTCAAGTCTGGTCCTTTTTAGAACATCATCTGTGTGTGTTGTATCTAATAGTGTGAAATAACTTCTGAATTTTGAGGCCTGTTCTTCAGGTTTTTGAGATATTTAGTAATCAAGCAAATTTCAACCAAAAAAACTAGAAAGTGTTAACAGAGAATAACTAGAATAACTAGAATAGTCAACAAAGAGAAATAAAGATAAGAAAATGAGATAATGAGGTCTACAGCCAAAACCCAGACATTTTTCTGTATATTATGCTTTTCTAAACATTATTACTTTGATTCAAATTAATCTGCTACTAACAAATTGAAACATAAAGGCAATGAACAAATATAGAGCATGAGGATTTGTTAAACTGACCAGAAAGGCTTTTTCCAGTAGAGTGATGATGTGGTTGTAACTGCAGGTGTTTCCATGGTATTTCTTCCCCATTTCAGACTTTATAAAATTCTCACAGAAACATATATTTAATGTTTCTGTCTGAGAACCACATTTTTTTTCCCAATGTCAGCAGAAAAGTAAGAAGGATTTTGCTACATTTCCATATAATGCACCAAACAAAAAGGATTAGTTTAGTCCTGTTCTTCTGTCTGGCCACATTCCAGGCAAAGATCTTACACAAAGGTCTCAGACATAAAAGATCTGGAACTAATAGACACTTGAAAGCATAGTGGAGGTTTGGATTCATCTTTATATAATTTTTATTTTCAAAATTGAGCAAAACTTTGATATTTCCATGTGAAATGAAAGATAATTTCTTTAACATCACATGTCTTCTTTCATAGGATCAGTCATTTCTGAGTTATGCAAGACAACAAAACATGCATTTATTGTCTCTTTGCCCTGTTTTCATATAACATGGGAAGGATTTAAACTTCATGAGTTTAAAGGCATTAAGTTTGGAAACAAGAACATAAACCATTTAAGATGTCTATCCTGAGCCAAAGCGCTGCTGAAGATCTCTGGCACTCAGATTACTCAGAGAGCATCTCCCAGCCCCTTCTGCAGAGGAGTCACAAAGGCAGGCCCAGACATGAACCAGCTTTAATGAGGATAATCACCAGCTGGGATTCAAGCAGATGGACTCAGGGCAAGTTGGAGTGGAATGGCTGTAATAGCAAACACAGAGTAGCCACCATGTGCCAGCTGCCTACCAAGGTCTGGCATGATAAAGAACACAATTTTATTGCCCTAGGCTCATATTATTATTGTCTATAGCAATAGTAATCGCTGCTTCTCTTCACTGACAACCCTCTGTGACTGGTCTCTTAAGTGGAATAATAATTATCCAAATTATCTCCTTTTTTCTTCCTTTTTTCCCCCCTCTTTTCACTTTTCCCTCGTATTTTTTCACAAGTCAAAAAGGAGATTTAGAGGTAAAAATAATGAAGAGTGCTCATAATATTTTGTTGAAGAACCCTCCTGTACAGAAAAGACAACACAGAAAAACACTCAAAAGTTTTTGTGGTAAAACTTGAGCACAGGACAATTAGAATATCCAAAGGAGATGGTAAAGGAGAAGCCATATGAGGAGCAGCTGAGGTCACTTGGTCTGTTCAGCCTGGAGGAGACTGAGGGGAGACCTCATTGCAGTCAAAACTTCCTCATGAGGGGAGAGGAGAGGCAGGTACTTATCTCTTCTCTGTGGTGACCAGTGACAGGACCTGAGAGAATGGCCTGAAGTTGTGTCAGGGGAGGTTTAGGCTGGATATTAGAAAAAGATTCTTTACCTAGAGGACGTTTGGGCACTGGAAGAGGCTCCCCATGGAAGTGGTCACAGCACCAAGGCTGGCAGAATTCCAGAAGCATTTGGACAACATTGTCAGGCACTTGGTGTAATTATTGTGGATGGTCCTGTGCAGGGCCAGGAGTTGGGCTTCAGTAATCCCTGTGGGTCCCTTATAACTAAGCTTATTCTGTGATCCTGTGATTCAGTAATTAAGTTTGGAATCTTTGGCAAAAAAAGAAGGTGGAAGTGGTTTGGGGGAGGAGATTATTTACTCAATGTCTAAGAGATGACAGACCAAATGGGACTAAGTCTCCAAGAGAAGAATGGAAAGCAGGACACCGCTGCAGGAAGTCAAAGATACAGTATGTTATGAAAGGAATCAGCTTGATATTTTTCAAGTTAGAAACAGCCAGTTTATTCCAAAACCAAAAAAGAATTGCAAGGTATTGCTGTTTGGGAAAAAAAAGGAGTGCTGGTCTTAAGTTTTGAGTAGGGAAAAAGTTCTTTAGGTAAGGACTACACTTCTGAAAGATGTCTAAATGCTCTTCATAGAAAAAGAAACAAAAAATTATCTGTAAAAAACTTTCCTTGCAGATAGCTAGACAGGTACTAGAAAACCTGACAGGTCTTAATTATAATGTTTGTAAGAGAAGCTGAAGACACAAAGGGTGTACAAAAAGTTTCCTGGAGTTACAGAAGGCACCAGAGCCTCAGAGTGATTTTTTTCATTTCAAATAAACTACTGAAAATGCATTTTGATATAGAGCTTAAGGACTTCCTCACATTGCTGATGGCAGGAATTAAGGGAAGCACCTAACCCTTCTAGAAAAAATCCAAAAGAAATATTTGCACAAGCCCTTCTTGAGGAGAGGCAATTGGTCTCCAGGCTGGTTTATTTAAAACATAGGCAGCTTTTACTGACAGGTATCATTCACATTTGTTAAAGCAGCAGTTTTAATGAAGCACCTGAAGCAGCTATCAGCTGTCAGAGAAGAACTGTAAATAATATCAAGGTCAGGAGCTGTATTAATGAAAAAATAAAGGGCTGCTTTTGAGTGTGGAACAGAAAGCAAGAGTCCTTTTGAACCTCCTGGCAATGTGACAGGTGATGTACACAGTAACAGGCACCATGCTGAAAGCACAAGTGATCACCACATCACTCTGGTTTTGAGGAATGTTGCAAAACTATGGAGCAGACCAATGATGCAAACAGGAAATAATTTTATTTCTCTAGCTGTGTGTATCAAAACGTGTTTGAATGCACTGCTATAGCACTTGTGTGGCTATTTATGGAACCTGTTTAAGGACTCATTTGGGTGATATTTGGGTTTCCTAGAACTAAAGTAATCGCACAGTAAATGAGGTTGGACATATTGGTGCAAAGAGATATCAGAGGACACAATTCTGTGCTACTTCCTACTTGACTGTTATATTTCAGTAAACATTATCTTGCTTCAATGTGTATTTTAATACATGCTTTATGACTTCATTGGTCATTCTTGACTATGAAAATGTAGGGTTTTTTTGAAACAGTTTTGCAATTAGCAAGAAAGACCTTGAGAAGCATTGATAGTATTAGAGCATCCCAGTACTTACCAAGTAATATAAAAATGAAAACAAAAAGGCTGAAAAAGGCTGACAAGATTCTCTCAAAAATGTCCTGGATCTGAGGAAATAATATCAGAAAGGAAACTTGTTGTAGTTAAAATATTGAAAACACAGGGTCCTGAAAATAACATTTGCCAAACTTCTTACGCCTCAATGCTTCCTATGCATATAAATCCATTTTTATGAGTCAATAATTAATGGTTAGATAGTAAAGGTTTTAATAATGCAAAAATCCAAGTAGAATAATTGCATATTTTATTCATAGCAAAAGAGCAGTGTGAGTCATAGAAATAATCTCTGGACATCTATATTCCAACCTCCCACTTGAGGAGAAACTACTCAAAACTAGATCAAGACAGCTGTGGGTTTCTGTACTTGTTGTTATTAATAATAATTTGTTTTGTCCCCTTAATTTTTACAGTACCATAGCAGGAAATATCATGGCAAAGATCAGATGAGCTAAAGCTCTACAAGACACAATAAACATGAACTGCATGGGCAAGTGCCTTAAACACATGTACAGCTCTTACCAAAAAAGCAAATCTGTTCCTATTTCAATGCAAAAGATACAAATACAGCATTTGATTTGTAATGAACAATACTTCATTATCTTCTGTCTTTCTCTGATGTAGATCGAGATTAACCATGTTAAAAAATCAGTATCACTGCATGTAGAACTGCTCAGAGTACATCTAATTGTATTCTTTTTTGAAGAGCACATATTCTGAGGTAGAAGCTCTTTGGAAAAACTTCTGAGGTCTGTGATGGAAATTACCAGCATTTGTTGGATTAGCATTATCCAGTCTTATATGCTTATGGCTTAGGGAAGCTAGAATTACTGGCTTCACTGTTCAAATCAGTTTAGGCTTGTTTTTATGGAACCATGTCTGAATTTTTTCCTGAAAATCTTTCTGGTTCTGCTGTGAACCCATTCAAAAGGCTGAAAAAGGCTGACAGGATTCTGTTTTTTGTGGAGGTTTGTGTTGCTGGCTTGGGTTTGGGTTTCTTTTGTTTTGGTTTTGGTTTTTGCATGGGAGAGGGAAATATTTTCAGTCAGGAAACAGTTATGAAAAGATCTGATTAAATGAAATGTTTCTTGCAAGTCCATGAATTTTCCTTTGTAAGTAAAAGACAAGATAGGTCCATTTGCTGTGTAAATGCTTCATTGACTTTGTGTTAATGAGCTCCCTCAGAGACATTTAGCAGGCATAGCTCTGCTTTGGGGGATACCTGGTAAATTTGAATTTACCCTTTATACCCAGTGGTGATGGAAGGTGTAGATTAGTGGAGGCACTGAACAGTAAGTGTGTATTGCATGTCTGCACAGGTGTGCAGGTTTGGTGTGCCAGTTTCTATCACACCAGGGAATTCTGCAAATTTTGCATCAGACCCTCCAAATTTCCTCATTAACCTGTATGAACCCTCTTTGGCTCTTTTGACTGAAGTCACTACAATGCAAAGATGATCTCACAATTTGCCATTTGCTTTCATTATGGTCTACCAGTAAGCCATGAACCAGAATATGCAAATCTCTGCCTACACAGGATTGAGGCAACAGGGCTACGTCTCAGTCTCAGTTTGTCAAATTGATTGAATACTCAAGAAAAAAAAAAATCCACACCTATTTATTGAAACCAAAATGCAAATTTACTTTCCCACTTAGAACTCTTTGTTCTTGTTTTCAAAAAGTGGATATCTATTTGCATAAATGTTTCCTAAAGGAGTCATGAATATTCATGTGTGCATATGCCTCTAACTTGAAAGTTCTTGGGAGGCTGAGGGAGGAGGAAAAATTATTCAGCCTTAAACAAAATAAAATCATGTTGGTCTGGTCATGAGTCAGAAACTTACCAGATACAAACAGCCAAAATGGTGATGGGAGCTTGTTTGGGAAGCTGAAATTTCTTCTACGTCATTCGCCACCTTCAGAAAAGTGAAGCTTATCTCTAATCCCAAACAAAGATAACAGCAAATTTAAAGCAGTAGCTCCCACTTCTGATAATTTTCTTGCTCCTTTCTATATTAGTTGTATGGAAAAGTACTGAATATCCATAGCAGGCTTAAAGGTGGCCTTTCTCAGGCAGCTTTCAGCATGGTTTCTCCAGAAGCCAAAGGAATGCGGCTCCAGTCTCGGGACTGTTGGCACGCTCAGGCCTGGACAGCCACGGGGTGTGGGCAAGCCTGGGTCTGGAAACTGTGTGGCCAAACACACATCTGTGAGATCAAGGCCATCTGAAACACACAACTTCTTAGATTACTGCACATCTGAGCTAATAACAGAATCCTGGAAAGGCCTGGGTCGGAAGGGACATTAAAGACCACCCAGTTCCAACTCCCTGCCATGGGCAGGGACGCCCTCCTCAAGACCAAATTGTTCAGAGTCCCATCCAACCTGACTTTGAACACTTCTAGGGATGGGGCACCCACAACTTCTCTGAGAAACATGTTTCAGTGCCTCACCACCCTCACAGTGAAGAATTCATTCCTAATATCTAATCTAAACCTACACACTTTCAGTTTGAACAAATTCTCCCTTGTCCTGTCACTAAATGGTATCGAAATCTGTAAAGTAGTTGAGTTTCAGTCCATTCATCCAATTCAATTTTTTTCACCAGTTTATTTTCCACTGGCTTTGTGAGAATGTTAGAAAACATGTCAAAAGTTATAAATAAAAAACATTATGAATAAAAAAAGAGCTGATTTACCAACAGAATACTTACATATTCCAAACTTTTCTTGGTAAACATATTTGAATTGGAAATAAGCAACTTCTGAAACAGATTTTTTTTTCTTGTCATGAATTCAAAAAAAATACATAAAAAAGTAAGTTTGCATTTTATCTTTTTTCTTAAAATGAAACTGAGTGTAATTACATGAACCTCCCCTCACATCTGATAAGGAAAATTTAAACCCTATTTCTACATAAAACATTTCTCTAAGGAGAGTTTTGTACACTTTGAAGCTTATTAATCATGTATATCATGGGCAGGGAAAGAAAAAAAGATACAAGAATTACACTTGCCTTAGCAGTGCTTGGCTTTCATATGTTCATATTGAGCTGAAAAAAGAAGGAAATTGAGCATGAAATTTTCGTTTTAATTCTTCCCACACAAACAACTCTAAAGGAAAGTTTTCTGTCAACAATGCCTGTAAGTTAATATATTCCTAAACATCCACTGATTATAGGAGTTGGTCTGCTATCAGCATTCATCCTTTGGATACAAGAGCCGTCATATTTCCAAATATATAGCTGCATAGTCCCTTCCTTTGCTTTTGGTATTTTTTTTATTCTTAATTTTCTCCATGATTGACTTGGAGAACTTATTTTAATTTATCCTAAATAATTACTCTTTTCCTTTTCCAGTCCGATTAAAGAGAACCCATTTTTTTCTTCCTTAGCATTTTTGTCTTAGTTGATAGCTGGAGTCCTGCTATAGTCCAATGGGTTTTAGGAGAGAAGAAAGAGATTATCAAGAAGGACTGTAGGCAATGTTGGCATATCACCTTTCAGTTTCTCAATAAAATTGGTTAATAACGACTTTATTTCCTTCTATTTATGTAAAAGGTAGCAGGGTACTTTTCTCACTCCTCTGTATTTTGCACAGTGCATAGGAACTTTCTCTATGACTTCAAAGACTCCAGGAATCTGGAAATACTTGTGGAGAAGACAAAAGAACTAGGTAGGGTTTGGCTAAGCAGGAATGTGCTCTGGAACTGCACATCTGAGATACATGTGGCTTTCATTACCCCATAGGCTGGACAGAGCATTTACTAGGTTTGAAAGAGGCACAGCTAAGCACGAGGGACTGAACATCCTCTGCCCCTGGAATTTAGAAGAACAGTGCAGCATGATGTCTTAAAGCTAACATAAACTCTTACACAGCTTTTTGCTTTTCCACAGACTCATATGCTTTGCAAATGAGTTTTGGAGAAGTATCTCATTTTTATGGAGCATTTTGATCACAGCTGGTGTTTAGGAGCTTGGAAAATGCAGCTCCAGCAGAGAAACTTGCTAAAATGGCCCAAATTCACTGCAGATGAGCAATATTTACAACCTAACAGAGAATTCCCCATCTCTTCTGTGGAATGCCCATGGCAGGATCCTTGGAGGCATATTTACAGATAGTTTTTCTAAGGCTACTAAGTCTCACCCCCCAACTGGTTTGGGTTTTTTTTTTCCCCATGCATTTATACTTGTTCCTTTTTGTGTACACATCCACGTAGGCTGAGGGCCTCCATGAGCCTCCCCACCTCAGGACCAGGGCTCTCCCCAGATCACAGAAGAACTGGGTTTCCTTGAGGACCTGAGTGCAGGGGATGCATTCAGGGCCCTCACAGCACATTGCCAAAAACTTCCTTACAACAAGCTCACTTCAAGCTCCATGGAACAATTTCATAACTAATCTGAAAGAGGGCTAAAACATCTCAGGACAGCAGGAACCAGCCAGCAGAGGCAGAGCCAGCCAGGTCCATGGCTCTCTCCTGTAGAGAAAAAACCTCATCGACCTTGAAAATACATTTTAAGACTGAGAATTAAAACTGATAAAAATACAGCTCAGGGCACTACTTTTATAGGTGTTCCACTCTGGGTCACACTGAAGTTATAAGACCGTGGTGACAGTAAAGCCTCTGTATGAATAACTCAAGAAGAGCTTCCTCACAGGAATATTTGGTAAAGAATTTGCAATACCTCGTGGTCCTTACCGTATGGGACAGTTCAAAATATGGGATTGATTTGTGTGAATTTTCACTGAATGTAGTAAAAACCCCACCAAAAACTACTTGTCTTACAGATTCCTTTTGTGCCTTGGGGAGAGTGTAAGCAGTTATATACAAATTAAAGTGGGGCTCTCTGTGCATTAAAGGAGATTGACATTTATAATTTCAGAGGCTTTAAAATGTGCTCATGGGTTAAAAGTGTGTAGATATGCAATGAAACCTGTTCATGTGTTGGTACAGCTTAATAGCCAGGAATCAGTCACTGCCTGAATGGCACTCACACAAGAGCTATGGAATTATTCATATTTCCACAACCTTCATCCTGAATTTTTTTCAAATCCTACAAAACTTCTGTTGATCCTATCATTCCAAGGGACAGGATTTGTGCCCACATACACAGAGAAGAAGCAACAGCCTTGTTTTCTTCATATCCCACAATCCTGCCAGAGCCCTAAGGAGACTGATAAATGAAAAGTTAGTGAAAGAAAGACTGGTTCCTTGCTTTGGCTGAGAGGTACCCTGCCATCTCCTTCTGTTCATGACAACATTTTTCCAGTAAGGATCTGCTGCCAAAATTGACTTTAGTATGTGATTTCTGGTGTCCTTCCTCTGCTAGCTCTTGCAGTGCAGGTGGACTTTTAAAAACATCAGAATCTGAAGATGAGACCTTTACTGGAGATTTGTTTTATGGTTGGTAAAGAAAAGGCCAGAAAAAGTAAAGACCTTAACTCCAGGTAAACCACTAAACTAAGGAGAGATGCTTAGACTTTTATCTCTGCTTTTAGGATATTTTTGAACTTTCTCCAAAGATTATAAAGCTGAAATCAATGGTTTTGTAAGTTTTACAAGCTTGTACAACTGATAGTTCACAAGGACTATTTTACCATCAGAAGGTAGGTCTCTGATAATATCCAGGGAATATTAGAATGTTTAATTCATTGTTGTAAAGACTGTAGTCCCTAAAGTAAACTGGATTGATAAGCAAAAGGAAGCATAAGGAAGTCCATTACATGGGCTTATGTTGCAGCATTTGGAAAATTCTTCTCCCTTTCCAAGCAAAATTTAAACGTAGATATGCATTCATTACCATACATGTAAACTACCCACTTCTTGCTCTCAGACATATTTTGGGACTCAGGCAAATATTTTTGGCCTTGTTTTTGCAGGCTGCTCAAGTATAAACCACCACTTTTAAAATATCATTAATCAGTAGTAGGAGCTGGTGATGCCCATGGGCACATGGACTTGAGTGGAAAAGATTTTGAGTGTCTACCTTAGAGACAATGTGTGGTCTTGGATAACAGTTTTCAATATTTTTATCCATAAAACTGGGGAAATACTTATCTCCTCTCAAAAATGTAATTTAGCAAAGATTTACTTTTTTCTAATTGTTGATGTGGTGTTAGGCCTGATTTCAGACATAATTATTTGATAATCTTATTGTTTTATGAAAATTGCCTTTAAACCATTGCTGTGAAAAACTAATTTATTTTGGTTTTGTGGTAGCATATGTGCTAGCAAATAACATAACATAACAAAACAATCCAGGGAAAACACTTTGAAAGGAGGAAATTTTTAGAAATTTAATTTTAAAATTTCAGCAATACAGGGAGGGTTTCTCTTGTAATGATCTATGGCTACAACCAATGATAGTGCTTTTGTTAAGAATGTTACTTTGGTTAGGAGCAAAAGCCATTGTATCTATATTGGGCAAAGACTAGAGGGAAAAAGAGGTGCAGAAACCCAAACTCTTAACTGAACAGCAAGGGCAGAACATACCAAAAGAAAGAAAGAAGACTTCAAGCAAAGCCAAGCCTGCCATATGGTGCAGTGATTTAAAACAAAGCTAAAAAGGCAGTACCATTTTTTCAACAGGTATTTTTAAGGGCAGAAAGAATCCACTGACAGGACAAGCATGAAAATACTGCCAGATGTTTTTTGTCTGTAAGAGAGCAGAGGAATGAGCAAAGGGGAGAGCTTAGGGTAGAGCTACTCCTGGTTTGGTCAGGTCTCTGCTCAGTATAATCAGCAGCCTAATTGTATCATTCTTACTGTAAATGAGCCTTTCTAAGTCTTTCAACAGAAAAGTGATAAAAAAGTGATAATAAAAGTGGTTCATGAGATAGACATGATAATCAATAAATGAACTGGCAGGAAAAAAAGGGAAAATCCTCTTTTAAGAATTTTTTGTTCAGTACCCTGTAGATGATGATTATCTCTGTACACCACTGCCACTTTGTGGGCTGCAACTTTTTGGCTATTCCACAAAGAATATAACTTACTTCTTATGACCAATATGTTAAAAGATCTGAAGATCCAAATAACAGTATTAGAAGAAGCTGTTGAACATTTTAGATGACTGATTTAGTATCCATTTGAGACCATCAGATCAAGCTGTTAGTCTTGGTTATGCAATTTAAGCATCAATTGTTGCTGAATGATTCAGTAATCATTAGAAGAATCAGCTGATACATTCTAAAAATGTCACTACCTGTGTCATTATAAATTTCATATTTATTAACATCAACTGCATCCTAAATTGGAATAAAATGAGGTGGCCTAGCTCTCAAGCCTTAGTAACTTTCTAACTAATCTAAATCTTCTTCCTTGAAGCTAAATTTCAAAATGGAGACTTTTAAAATTACTTCCCATCATAGCACATGGTTACATGTCAGGCTGAAGCTGTGTAAATGGTAAGGGCCTGCAGCAGAGACATGTCCCCTTCCAAAGAATCCCTCTGGATAAGGATGTGTGTGAGGCCAAACAGCTGTTCCTTCCATGTTGGTGTCTCCAAGACACACATCCTCCAGCACAATCCTGCCTGGAGACAAACCTCTCTCGTGCTTCATGTTGTAACCTCCCTTAGGTCCAAACAAGGCAATTAAGGCATGGATAGGGATAGAAGCTCTATTTAAATCTTTGCTTCTCAGCATTTGTGCACAGGAACTGCAGATGAAAATCGAAGCCTTGTCCACATTCCAACATAAAATACAGACTAAAGCATCTCCCTGGGTTGGAAAGAACATTAAATGATCACACATATTTTGAGGTAACTTGACCATTTATAAAAGATGTTTTTGCTGCTGTTGAAAGTACCTTTACAACAATGTGCATAGCCTGACTTCTGATCTCTCCTCATACATTTTCCATGTTGCTATCCTTCCATGTTGCTCTTTCCTGCATGAATTTAGTTCTTTTTCTTTGTAGAACAGATTTTAAGTCCATTCAAAACTGAAGAGCTTTTCCTTTGGCTACATTTCTTAGAGCAATTCTTCACATGTTTTTATCAAAGCACATTACTTAGCACATTATAAAGATAAAAACATTGAGTAGTATTCTATTCAGTGAGATGCTTTCCCCAATGACATATTCTTTGGATGCAATGAGAGATTGATCAAAGCTGGGCCCTCTGTTGTTGCTGTTATTTCTTCCTCTTTTGGTGAGAGTTAACCTGACAAAATCTGTAAGAGTTAATTTTTTTAGACAGTTTGTTATCCACTTGATACTTATACTCTCAGTTGATCTAGGGTTTGCAGGCAGTTTTACTGTGTATTTTTCCTTAGAAAGATGAGTGAAACCAAAGTCGTTCTCAGGACATCCACAGTGAACTGTTCATAATTAAAAATGCAAGAATTTGAGCAATCTGCATTTAAACAGAACTAAATAACCTCCCAAACTTATTAAAGCTTATCTATTTTTGGCTTCTATAAATATACAAGCATAATAAAACTTTAAAATTTACACTGGTTTAGGTACTACAGAGATTGTGGTATATCCCAGGTATTCCATACACCCAATCTGAACACATGGAAAAGCTCTGAAATTCTTAAATTGACATTGTACTCTGGCTATGCAAAATGCAAAATAAAATTGCTGGGGGAACTATTAAAACTAAAGATTAGATTTTTTTTCTCCATTTCAGGGCCTCTAGATACCTGGCTTTCTGGGATACTAAGCAAGTACATGTTGTGTCAGAGAATTTATCTCCCAAAGCTTTCATCTTGAATAGAGCCAGAGAGCAACCTCCTGGGAACACTTTTCTTTTGGGGTGTGTTGAGATGCTGCATTCAAAACTGTCAGCTGGGAGCTCAGCTGGTGAAGGCTGTTCCAGGAGCATCCCAGGAAGGAGCACTTGGAGGCCCTTGCCATATGGATGCAGGAGGCTGAGGCCGAAGAGATCTGTGCACTGGTGGAGGAGAGCTACAGCTGAAAATGACACTTTCCCTCACTGCATGAAAAATGCTGAGGGAGAAAATTGCTTCAGATAAGGGGTTTGGATGTGGAACAGAAGATCTGAGTAGGATAGTTTAGACATGAAATTTGAGAACCAATTCAAGAGTTCAGTAAAACATCCAAGAGCCAATGTGCCATCTGCTCTCTGTAGCTATTCTCCTCAGAGAGTGAATTTGCAGGCCAGAAGGGGAGGAATCCATATCCCTTGAGGGCAAACTCTGTGCATTTGGTTATCCATCACACCTGTGTGTTTTCGTTGTGTCACTCTACAGCCCCCTTCCCTAACCTGTGCTCCCCACAGGGGCTGTGAATGCACTTTGCTGCCTGTGAGCTTGGTCTCATCTTCAGTGATTAAGGTAAATTTATGCAAGGGTGTGAGTGACTGGAGAGATGCTTTCATGAATTGTGTCAAGTTAATGTGATCTAGAAGTCCTCTCAAAGGCCTGCAGACTGGTGCCTTCCAGATGGTTTGAGTTCCTCATATGGCCAAACAGACAGCTAAAATGTTCTTTTAGACAGGATATCATGGAAGAAAAAACAATATTTGGGACTCTGCTTCCTGCTAGTTTAACACAGTTTCAGCCAGTAAGACTAAAAATCCAGAATTTCCAGAAAGATTTCTAAATCCAGAAGTTTTCAATTAAAAAAAGGAACTCCAGATGCAGACACAGATGTACAGGGACATATTAATTTAGCAGCTTTACAAGTCTTTACCAGAAATAATACCTTTAGAACCATAAAGTTATTCAACACTTTGGGAGTCTTTTTTCATTATTTTGTTCTCAAGATATGAAAATAACTTTCAGAAAATTCATAGGTCTATGGTAGGTAAAGTTTATAAAGTTTAGAAAGTGCCATTGCGAATTGATAAACAGTGGTGCAAATAAGTGCATTTTTCATAAAACACTCCTTCTTATGACAACATCAGGGATCCTGAATAGTTTTATTAGGGTTTTTTATAATTTATCATTTTTTAAATCAGGAAATTATGAAAGAAAGTATCAATGCTTGTTTAAACCAAAAGAATAAGACATTGGAAGGATTTTTTAAAACTTAAAATCTTAGACTCAGGTAATACCTTGTTAGACAACAATATCAAATGCTTTGTAATGGGAGCAATTTCCACCACGAATTTATGATGCCATATTTCTGATTCAGGGGACCCATGAACATTGCAGATCCATTATGTTCTCTTCATAATCCAAATAAAGAAAAGCATTTCCAAATGTAACTTAATGAAACTTTTTGAGAAAGATAATTAATACTGGAAATCACACACAAACTACCCCTATATCATAAAGATGAGGCAAAAAACCTTCACAGAACCATCAAGAAAATGGTATCCCTTATATTTGTTATATGGTTGCTCATATTCAGTATTTGCTGTGACTGCATTGTTTACATTTAGACTTCACTGGTATATTTAAGGAAGGTATTAGCATTGGTGTTTTTTAATTGCCTAGAAATATTTGCCAAAGCCAATACAGCTATTTTGCATGTACTGTTGTGCTTGCTACACAAAAGCAGCATCTCAGCATTGCTTCAACATTTCTTCAAAACTCTAATTAGAGTCATTTCCTGCAGGCTCCTCAGCATGCTGAGCTTTCCTTGTACCAAATTAGGCACAGAGGTTTTTAGGATGTATAAATTGGAAATCAATGGAAGCTCCTGACCTAATTACCTTCTAAGATATGGACCTGAGGGTTTTCGGGGGGATTCATGACAGGATGTTCATTCTCAGTTCTGTCTGGGTGGATGCCAGTGTTAGAGGCAACACTTCCTTTTACAAACTGTATTTTTTCAGAATGGCAATCATTTACCCTTGTTTCACTATTATCAGGCTTTTCACCGTTACCTTGTCTATCTCCCTCATCATTTTTCTAACATGTTTTGTTTGGCTGTGCCATTTAAGTATTTCCATTGCCAAAAAGTCATACCTCAACAGGCCAGAGATAAGCTTTGAAAAATGTCCACTTTGTCAAGCATTTCCCATAGGTTTACCTAAACTGAGTCCCCTTTACTTCTTTTTCTATCCTTCCTGTCCACAAATTATGAAGGAAGTACTAACAATGAATCAAAACCAAAACGGGAGAAAAGTGAGGAATAGGTGAAAGGTCATCTCATGGCACTTTTTCTTCTGTAAAAGATTTCTCTATCCAAAGTAAGTAGACTTTTGTGAAGAGAGATTTAATTGTTCTCTAAGGAGCATTTAAAGACTTGGAATGCTTTTACTCCAAGACTGCTCATCGATAAAATAAATCCCAATTCATCATGCTAATAAAAGGAACTGTGTAAAATAAAGAGTCTTTTAAATATAGAAAAACCATTATATCATATTAATAAAGTCCTCAGGTTTGTTTATCCTGGGCAGTTTATCCAATTTTCTATCGATTGACTCTTAAAGCTCATTTGCTTTGAAAAGCTTAGGAGTGGTTGCATGCTCACTACCTCTGGCTATGCAGAGCAGCAAAAACTGGCATTTGGTCCTGTGAAGATGAAATAGTCCTGCTGCCTGACATATTTCTGGTTTGAACAGAGGGACTGTTTGGTCATGATTGATTTTCAGAAGCCATTGAAGCATCTTATTTCACCAATTCCAAACTAAATTAATGATACAAAATTGAATAGCATGGCAGAGATTGAAATAAATTGAAAACTATTCTTAGAGTTTTGGCCTCACATGAGATATTGATTACTTACAAAAGGTTTCATTGTGTGTGTTAAATCTCCTTCAGAAGATACCAAATCCAGTGTTTACAAAAATAATAAGTTTATCGACTATTTTTTCTTGGCAGTCAGTGAAATAAAATGCTTAGCTGAATTCTTTTCCTTCATGGTGATTAAATACAAAAACTACAAAAGATTTTCTTGGGAGAGCCAGGATCAAAGGCCAGTGACACTTGTGAGAGGTTTCCACATCTAAGTGGGCTTTCACTGGGTGTGTCTATGGGTAACCACAATATGATACTTCCTCTGGCAACATTCTGTTAGCATTACTGAGAGCTTGCTTGAAGAAAAATCAATGTATTTGCCTCCTGGTGTTTTGCCATGGAGATGTAATCACTAATCAGGCAGAAACTACATGTCTCCTTTCAGTGATGGTTGTCTGGCCTCTGCTCTAGGGGGCAAATCCTTGATAAATCATAACCATAAGGAATGAAGCAATTAGTTACTTCTTTTTATGTAAGCAAATGCAGTTAGAACTGACTGTTTTATCTGACTTTAAATCTACTATAACATTTCTGATTCATATCCAAAACAGAATTTTTCATACATTTTCACAAATAATTATTATCCTTATTTTAATTTAAATACAAAGGAGCTTTATAATATTAAATTCCAGCAGAGCCATTTGAAATTATCAAAGGCAAATTTGTTCAGTCTCTTGGTAACAATAATGGTGAGGTGTTTGGATTGAATATGGTCAGTAGCACAATTTATGTGTAAATAGATTTTACATTTTGCAATGCATTTAATATAGTAAACAGAAAGGACTCATAAAGACAAGACCAAGTGATTGCATTACTGTAAAATCTGGTTCCAACTAGGAATAATGTGATTTAATTCTCCCCTATTCAGAAAGACCCATGTTCTCTTTCATGCATAATATCTTTAACCATTTCAAACACTTGTAGTGTTTATTAGACAACTATTTATTGGACTGTCTGACACTTTTCAAGCAACAGGAAATCAGAAAGAAGCTAAGGAAGGAGCAGTGCACTCACTGCTGCTGCACCTCACCGAGTGCAGACAGGGCTGGTGAGGAGCTCCTGGGTCAGCTGTGTTCAGTGCTGGGTGCAAAGAGCAAACACAAGGAGAGAAAGCCCACACCAAAATTTTGAGACCTCCTGGGAGAGCTGCCAAAAGTCAGTGCCACAGCCCACCCCACTCACTGATTTGGGAGGTGATTGGGATAAGGGAACACCAGAGTAAAAAAAGGATCTGAGGCCTCACTGTGCAGGGTCTATTGTCAAGGTACACCCCCACACAGGCTAGGGGGACAAGGAATCATTTATCTCTCCTTTTATATAGCCTATCTGGGGCACTGGAGGGCAGTAAAATTGCATCATTGCATTAGCAAAAAAAGTGGGGGAACAAACACAAAGCCATTCATTTCATGGGCAAACCATTCCTTTCAGAATTTTCTTAGGGTTTGGGGATGAGTTTAGTCCTTACCATCATCAGGAATCCCTCTGGTTATTTGGTGTGGGTGTTATGGCTCCATGCTCTGGAGCTACAGGATATTTCTGAGAAGGATGGATTGAGGGAACAGAGAGAAGAGCACAGTGCCCTCCTGCCACTTGCCTGATGGGAAGAAAGGATGAGACCCAGGTAAGAAATATCCAAACTTTCCAGTTCTGGCAGTTAACATAAAAATGGAGGAATGACTGAGTGATTACAAACTCATTAATTTCTCAACCTGTTCTGTCCAGCAAAGACTTCTACTAATGAATGCTTTAAAGAACTCCTCTTTTCCTCATATATCCAAGAGATTTATTATGAGTTTTTCTTTAACTGTGGAGTCTTGGATATAAGTTGAACCGACAAATTCTGAAGCATATATCAATTTCAGAAGACTCCAGTAGAAGAAAATATTTTCTAAATAATCAGCCAGCCTGTAGGAGAGGCACAGAGTTCCCAAAGGCCTTGGCAGCACCGTTGGAAAAGTGGATTTGTGAGGTTGGCTGCTTCCTGCAATATTCTTACGGTTGCTTATACCAAAATATGCTTAAAATGTACAGTTTATTTCCTCTCTTTGTTTGTTGGAGTTTTTGTTTGTTTTGTTTTGTTTTCTTTACACACAACTTTTGTGGTTGTTAGACCGCAAACACCATGAGATTATTTAAATAAAAAGTCACTAACTGCCAGATCTTGAACTTCTCTTGCAACAGTTCTTTTGATGGTGTATATGTGTATTTAAACATTAGGGTCTCAAGAAAAAAATCTCACACATGGCTGTACAAATATGGTACAGAGAGGATGAAATCCTGTCACTGAAGAATGTCATATTGAGGATACCTACAATCATGAAGTTATATGAAGTGAGAGAAATAAAAAGTTCACAATAATAGAAATTAACATATTTACAACAGAATATTTACAATAATATACCCCAGTTATTTTTCACCATTGGTATAATTATGAAGATGTGGTAATGCAGACCTACATGGAAATTAGCATGTCAGAATAGTCTAGAGAAGATTCACACTTATCACAGCACCTCAAAACTACTCTAAGTGCATGAGTGCTCTAAACATCTACTCAGCAAAATGATTGAGGTTAATAGTGGTCTGTGATAGTTACAGTCTGTGCATGTTTATTACATTTTTAAAGTGGGTTTCAGGTATAAAGTGAAAAGGAATGAAAAATTCGTATGGTGGAAAAAAGAAAATATTATTCTAAAGGTAGATTCTTGTAAAAACACCACTATGTCACAATATCAGAGCCAGATATTTAACAATCTGCTTCTTATTTACCTGGAGTTCATAACTGAAATCCTGCTGGTTTTTTGTGTGCTGAACACCATTCTTCCATTCCATTGCAGAGGAAAGACAGAAGGCAAAAGACATTGCACTTCATTATTGTAATTGACTGTTCCTTCCCATTATCACTCTCTTTCATTTTCTAAATAGAAACAATGGAAGAGTTACATAATGGAGAAATTTAGCAAGTATCAGATTAAAGATCAAATTAGCAATTATTTCCTGACATTTCTAAAGCAGGGAACAGCTCCCAAGACATCTGAATTAGATCAATGGAGTACTGTTAAATTGAATGAACAGATTAGTATATACTTATTAGCAAATTCTGACTGACTAACTGAATGGATGATTGTAGCTGTTAATGCACAGTGATTTCAGAATATAAAATATTTTTTAANGAATTTTTATAGTTTGGAATTTTCCTTGTAAGATGGTTACCATGTGCAATATTTAGTTGAACTGATCAGAACCTGTGCTAAATACATGAAATATTATTAATTTTAAAAATGAGAATTAATCAAAAAGTAATTTACTGTAGATCAATATGTCTGCATACTGGAAAATCTTATAGCATTTGTGCTTTTAGATCTAATCTAATGTTTGTTTACCAAGGGCAGATCAAAACTCAGAGCATTAACATCTACACCAAGCTTGTTTTACTCTTTCAGCCCAGAGAGAGAGGAATTATTTATCACATTAATATTTTACTTTTAAACCTTACTCTCTTTTCAGTTTTTACTGTGTTTTAATGTGTGTGCATATATATATATATATATATATATATAAGTAGTCAGACTCTCACAAATTGTTAAGCAACTTTTTTAAAAAGAGACTTTTGTCTCTAAACCCAGAAGGACTAGGCTGCTTCATTCTGCTCATTAATCATAGAATCATGGAATCATTTAGGGTGGGAAAGACCTTTGAAAGATCATTGTGTCCAACTCTTAATCCAGCACTGCTGAGTCAATCTGCCAATGCAGATGAAAGAATGGTGCTGGTACATCCATATTATACTCAGTCACTCAGTGGGACTTCTTTGTGCCCAACACCTCTGTAAAAGTGCCTCTTAAGCACCAAAAATAGTAGACACCAAGCAGTTTAAAAATGCAAACATCAGTCCTACGGTATTATGAGGCCTTTAAAGGAAATATGCTTATTTTCCACTCTGTTAGAGAAAGGAGAGTGCCAGCTTTGAAACCCAGGAACTTCTGATGTTTTGGGGCAAGGAGACAGCGCCGTGCTCTCTGCCAGGCTGGGGATGTCTCTCTGCAGGGGGGTGTAATGTTCCTGTTACTGATGCAGCAGGGCTAGAGGAGCTCAGCCTGCCACGATTCAGCAGCAAGCTGTCCTTGTAGAAATGTCAGTGAGGAAACCACGCTGGGAAGGGAAGCTACAGCAACTTTACCCACCCCCGTATTAATGCCACCACCTGTGGTGTGTGCTTTTGTCACCCCACCAGAAGAGGCTGACCAGGCACTTCCCCTCAGCCCAGTCAGTGTAGAACACCCATACATAACTCCAGACAATCACTTCTATCTTCCCACACATCTGTTCTGCAGGACTTTGTAAAACTGTCCAGGAACATCTCAGAACTAGCTGGGAGGCATAGTTTGTGAAGACACGACAAACGAGTGGATTGATAAATCTCTTAAATAATTGTGCTGCGTGTGATTGCATGTTATTAAGGGAAATAATTTTTTTCTTTAACTCAAAATAAGTAGTTGTAGTTGGAATATGTAGTTAGTCTTATCTTTAAGCTACGGAGTTGCTATTTGCATGTTTTTTAACTTTGATAAAAAATTCGGACAGGAATTAGATGTTATATGTAACAAAACTGTTCAAGTGAAAGTATCAGACAGGACTGGAGGCTCCTGAGCTCTAAAGTAAGAGACTGTGATAGAAGATGACAATCAAAATATGGTTCAGGAAGAGCCTTGCTTGACACTTCAGTAGGTTTTCATCCTTTGAGGGGGCTGGTCAGTGACAGGGAGTGAATCATTCTCCTCTATCTTCAGTGCTCTGTGGCAGGTTCAGGCAAATTTCTGTGGATTTACCGGTTTTCTTTTGATTACATATAATTTCCAAAAATAGTGCTGCATTGAATTTAATTATTATTAAATTATATTTAGTATAATTGTAAAAGTTTTTTATCACTTATTTCTGACAACTTGACCCCATGTGTACCCAAATTTATTGACAGAATATTCACTGGCTTTAGGAGTAGCCAAAATGAACACAGGTCTTTGTTTATATGTGTAGGATGAAGGCAAAAACTGGAAACACTTGCCCTGTTAAAATGACTTCTGCTGGTGTCTCACCATGTGTGACAGGCATGACATCACTAAACAGAATATGCAATATTCACTTTTAATGGCTATTCAGTCAAAGTCACATATGGATCATGTAAGGATAATTAACAAAGGCAGAAGGAAGATATCTTTTACTCTTATATCAATGACTTCACAATTTTTTTACTACCTGGGCTGTGAAGGCTGATGCTTTTGGAGAACATGGCTCATGACATTCAAAATCAAGCCAGCTCACAAATTCAAGATAGGCACTTTGCTAATTACCAGTGTAATACATAAACACTCATGCTGTTTTCTGGATGATGATATTTTATCATATTTCTGTGTATGGCATGTCAATGAATATTATTTCTTCAGAGGACTCTTGTGATATACATAATATGATTTTTTTTTATTTTACAATTAAGGCAAAATTATGCTCAGGGCATGTTTCACTGTCACAGAAATCTTCAAGAGCAAAAAATAAGGTTATACTAAAGTGAGAAACTTAGAACATCTCGGGGGTTTTCAGACAAATTAGTTATCATATTCAAAAGCATTGTTACTTTGGGTCAAGCCTATCTGCTTGCTTCAATAACAGCCATGCTAATTGTCTTCTGGCAACTGTTTCAAATATGTCCAGTAGTATTTTGATAAATCCTTTTCCTCTTTGGTGCCTGGCTTTGTTCTCTGAGGTTTTCTCCCTAATGTTACTCCTCATTGAAGCACAAGCCAGTCCTTTAAATATAATTTACTTATAAGAGGTAGGTAAATTACTAGAAGTGACTTATATCTAAATTTAATTCACTTACTGAAGGTGTTTTATTTCACCTGACATATGGAATGATCAGTAAGGGTTCATGTACCATCACACAGAAAGAAACACCTTACGGCAGGTAAGGTTTATTTTTTGAAACATTCTTGTCAAAGTGTTCTAAATTATCCCAGATACCAATGTGCCACCGGTATCCATCAGTCACAAAAGATAAAAATATCTTTATACAGCCTTTGTCACGCATCCTTCCCTCTGAATCATACAGAGAGCAATGGGAACATTGCCCAGTGCCTGGAGCAACATTTTGCTTTCGTGCTCTGATATTTACCACAGTGAATCCTTCTGGCATTTTCTTTCCTTACCAAAGAAGGTGCCAAATATTTTGCTAGGAAGAAGTCCTGTGTTCTTAAAACTTACAGAAAAAAGGCTGACTTTTAGTCACTGGGCAGCTTGTGCTGAGTTGCACCAGAAGGTGCTTGCTTTAAGTTCCCCAAGCAACCTGGGAATGTGTGATTGTGGTTTTCTCTGAGAAACCAGGTGCTGGTTCATGACTCCACAGAGGCTGTAGGGGTGTCAGAGCAAGGCTGCCCAGGTGCAGGGTGCACTGGCCACCACTCTTCATCTGCTCAAACGTGCTCAGACCTTTGGCAAGAGCAGGGTCTCTAAAGTGTGACAGCAATGACACTTCAGAAATTGTGCTGCCAGTTGGTGCTGAAGCCACACAACTCATGCATGATTGAATGACAGAGTCCACAGTGAAGGTAAACAAGAGGCTGACTGCTTTTTCATCAGCTTTTTGATTGGAAAAATAACAGGAAGGATATCTTTATAGTTGAGCACAAGATTCCCAGATTCCCTAGACTTCCAACTACAGTTTTGCTTATCCAGCACTGAAAAGCCAGTCAGAAGATAGACCTTGATGCTGAAAATTGCCTGATGTTTTTTCTGTAATTCTGTTCTCCATAATGATATCATTAATACCTACAGTTAGTCTTTTCACAGTTATGCCCTCATGCAGACATAAGAACACTATTTTCTTTGCTGTTTTATTGCAGCTAAGGGAAAAAGAGCATCACTTTCTGCTCTGCCTAATGCAAATGAAATGCCCATTCTGAGCATAATGTCAGCTATAAATCAAGTGTTTGTTGGCAGTACTACAAAACAACAGTGTAAGAAAACCAAATTTAATCCATCAGGCTTAAGGGATGTAATGAATATTCAGACATGATTTAAGGAGCAAACAATAAATGATCCTCCATCCAAGCATGCCTGAAAAAGATCCTATATCCTATACCCAGGAGAAAAAATTCACCCCTTGACAGTGGAGGCAACAGAAATCAGTGTAACAACCATTTGCAGAGAACTTTGAGACAAGGGTTTCTAGGAATAAGAAGTGATGGTGCCTGAAGCAACAGAAAAGGAGACCAAAATTAGAAACACTGAAGACAACTGGATGTTGCAAGTGGCCTTGTGAATTGGTAGATTCTGATGTTAAGTGGTGATTGTGGAGATTGTGGAAGAGCTCAGCTAGGGCTTTTGGAGTGACAGAAGAGAGGAAATGGTGCATGCACAGCTCCGAAAGTTTCTGACCTCCCAGGAGAGTTTTCTGAACAGTAATATGAGAGCTGATATACAGAAACGTGTCATAATTTTAAAAAGATGCTGATATAATTAATTGAAGCTCAGTATACAAAATATCATCTCCTATTGTTGTGCTGCAGAAATAGTATTTGAAGAAATAGTATTAGAGAAAAATAGGTTGTATCTCTTTATGAATGACATGACTTCTGTATAGAGTCTAACCTGGTTAGACAACCCAGTGCCATGGAAACATATTAAAGACTGAAAGACTACCAGCCACCTTTAGAGAACTCAAATCTTTCTATTAAAGTTCCAGTCCTTTTACCTTTATCCATTTTAGATGCTGCTTTTGGAGCAAGTAATTCCAGACATTGTTGGAAATGCTTACCGAGTAAGATCCTTCTAAAGGTGAGCAAACGTACTGTGCAACTCAAATTATTTCTTGAGAATAAAACTCCCACCCTTAAGAAGGATATTAATTAAATTTGCATTATCTTAACATGTTAAAAATAAGGCCTGGAAATGGTCACAGTAGTTTTTAGTAGTTTTCAGGGATCTGAAAACTGCAGTTTCACATTCAATGCTCAGTATTTTTATTTGGAAGAATACTGTGAAATATCTGTATGTACCATCTGAAGGTCATGTCTTTCCACAGCTAATAACTTGTTGTATTTCTGCCATCTTCCTATTAGGAGACTTTATTATTGCAAAGTAGCTGGAATAAAGTTTCCAGGGAGGAGGCAGAAATATTTATATAATCCTATTTCCACTAAAATTAATTGGCGATGTGTTGTCATATTTGACCATTAATGAGGAAAATAAACAAATAAATATATAAACCCCCAAAACAAACTGTCATGATTTATCCTTGATAATTACTGAAAAAATAAGGAGACTCTCAAGAAAATAAAGAAAGTAATGCATAAATTGTTTTGTGAAGACATGAAGGAGCTTATGTAACTAGATGAAGCATGTGGATTCAGGGAGACATTTAAACAGGAAGATACACGGTGAAGAAAATGTTGCCATTTATTGATAAATAATTATGGGTTTGGCTGCTTGGCAGGATACGGGAAAGAAATCCACTGGGAACATTCAAAGCTGGAAGTGATTATGTAATAGAGACATGTACAAAGAAAAATATTACCCTCATCTACTTGTCAAATACGTGATAAACTTTTTGGACACATTTCTGAATTATTTACAGCGTTGGTGTCTTGGTTCAGACACCTGACTTGGAAAAATCTAAGTTCTTGTAATTTCATCTGACAAAGATTCTTTCTTCTCCCATATTGTGGTGACACATCTGGCACTGGGGTTGTAGCTTGCATTTGCTGGAAGATGGAGAGGTGCAGATTTAGCTGACTTCAGCAGAGCCTACAAATGATCCTTGTCCCATTCTCAGGAGACATTGTACTTCCTTCTGGCAAACTGGAGAAAACAGTAGCATTTATTCTATCTTAGTATGCAGTTGTTTGCACACTCTTCATACCAAGGGGCTGCTATTTGGTGTTGACACACAATAAAACGAGGCCATCACTTCCCTGATGGCTTTGAGGTACTGTCATGGTACAACTCAGCCCCACAGAGCCACTTGCCCACTCCTCCCCAGGTCAGATGGGGTACAGAATCAGCAGGGTGAAAGTGAGAAAACTCCTGTTTGAGATAAAGATTTTTTAATAGGTAAATCAAAAGCTGTGCACACATGCAAAGCAAGAATTTATTCACTATTTCCCATGGTCAGGCAGAGGATCAGGCATGTTCATGACAGCAGGGCTCCAACAGGCATAACAGTGACTTTTGGAACAAAAATGCCACCACTCCAAACATTCTCCTCCTTCTTCCACAGCTTTTTATGTTGAGAATGATGCCTTATGGTCCAGGAGATCTCTTGGGTCAGTTGGGGTCAGTTGTCCTGGCTGTGTCCCCTCCCAGCTCCTGTCCCACTTGCTGGTGTGCCAGTGTGAGAAGCAGAACAGACCTTGATGCTGTGCAAGGGCTGCTCAGTAATACCTAAAACTTTGATGGTGTGTCAACACTGTTTCCTGCACAAATAAAAAACAGCCACATACCAATATGGCAGAAAAAAAAACTGTATCCCTGCCAAAACCATCACAGGTACAATGGCAGGACATAAGTTATCAGTTAGAGGGCTGCCTTGTTTGTCATCATCTCTGACTTATCAGTGCTGCAGTTCCCACCCTCAGTTTTTTAGGAGTTTGCCACTTCCTAGCAGAGTAGAAGGGATGAGTGAGGAAAGTGTCCATTTATATCACCACGCTAAAGAATAGACATTGCTGGGAATGTTTTCTCCTAAAAGAATTGATACTTACCTGGCAATTAAAGTCAACAAAAAGTCTGCAGTGTTGCACACATGGGCTGTTTCATTCCTCAGCTCAGCTGGACCCTGGCAAGACCACATCCCAGGGCAGCAGCCTGCACTGTGTCTTGTGGGTTTCCTGCTTAGTGAGCAGAGAAATTGGGACAGAAAAGGCTTTAGTCCTGTTTTGAATTCAAAGAAAGAGAATTAGTGAATGTTAGGAGAAGTGATTGCCTACAAAAGCCATAAGGGCATTCATCAAAGTGAGGCATCATTCTTATTCTGTTCTCTAATGATTCATTTATGGATATAACTCTTATTTCCCAGGACTGTCCTCTCTCTCTCTCCCTGTCAGAATTCAGTCTTGTGTCCAAAGAAATTATTTTTCTCTGGGAAAAAAATTGCCTCTATATAGCATAGCAAACACTATTGAGACTTCTTTTTTTAATTCAAAATGTATAAATTCTAATAATACAACTTGCCACTGTTTGGAACGCCATAGCATCAGCATGTTGGGGAAATTCATTGATAAATACTGCATATATATTTATATTAAATCAAACTTATTACTGGCCAAACCATTAATGGATTTTTAGCTTGTGTGAAGTAGCAGTTTTTGTAGAGAAACTGGACTTTGAGCTAATTTGGCCACTTCAGAGAACAAAAGTTGAGTGAGGACCCGTGGTCCTGACTGAGGTGGTACAGAGGAGGAGCCTTGGGCTTTTTCAGGTGGGAAAATGTGGCTGGGCTGCCCACCAGTTTCCCGTGGGAGAATATTATTCTTTTCATCTCTGCCACTTGAGAGAATCTGTTTCTTACAAAAGATAAGCCATTCACTCCTTAAAAATACTGTGGAAGCCTCAAAGAGGAACTTTGTCAGGGGAGTGCTCCCAACCCTGTCTTTGCTTTGGAAGAGGAACCATCCACAACTTGCCCTCGGTGCATTGTTAGCAAGCTCTGATTTTAGAAATCAAGGGCTGGCATTTCCAGTGTTCAGCATGTGCACATTACTGCTGGAAGTTTATGGCACTGATGCCAACATTCCTATTTTCTTCACCCATTCTTTCCAACAAAAGCCACAGGAATTCAGATTGAGAGGCTGTTCTTTGGGATTCCTGCCAAAGGACTTTGTGTGAATCTGACAAGCCTTTCAGCCACCCAAACCAGAAGAGTCAGAACATTGGTGATATTTCACTTATCCTTTCAAAATTGCTGACAATTTTTCATATTGCCCTTCTGATACTTTCGAAGATTCAGAGTGGGCTTGGAGAAATCTCATCTCGTATAAGTTCTGTATAAATGGAAGAAATGTTGATGAGCACATGAAAAAGACTGAAATGAGGTGAGATATGAATGGTCTTGGCTAAAACAACACTGAGAAAAAAGTGGCAATTTGGGCTAAAGAAGAGGAGAGAAACATTTTTTGATGGAAAAGGGAAAGACAGAACAAAACAATATAGTTGACCCAGCAGAGTGGGAAGGGGCTAAACAGAGGAATTCAGCTGAGCTCTTTCCTATGGGTGGAAATGGACAGGCTTACTGAAAATTTTGCACAGGGATTTTTCTTTAGGAGAAAGAAGATAGAGTGAGGATAACCAAATTCACATTTCTAACCATTAACATTTCTTTACCAGCTCTCCAGCTGAACTTTGACTCAATGGATTCTTCCCCTAGGATATAATTCAAAATTTAGCAGATGAATTGAATTCTTTCCAATTTATATATTTCTAGTTGTCTCACTTATGGGCTGACAATAGGAAAGCTCTGATTTTTGAATACACTCTTTATTCTATTACCATTTGATCTGGAAAGATAAAATGGCTGATCAGTCATCTCGTTATTCACTCTAGCTAAGCAAGTATTTTAAATTATTATTGTTGTTAATACAGGTTTTTCTTTAAGTAATCTGTGCTTTACTACCAAATAGATCTAAAGAACTAAGGCAAACAAAATAAAACTAGAATTCTATGAATGAAGGCAAATGAGAATCATCAATGAATGCCTTCTCTTTTTTTAATCTGCTCAACAGGCATTTTTACATAGGTTGAGATATGAACAAGTAAGATGCCATGAGATCCCTGTCTGCATCACCTGAGGCCTTCTGAATCAGGCCATGTTAATGGGATATTTTCACCCTAGTCTACCAAGAAACATGCCAAAAAGTAAGGTCTGGCTAATTATGGCTCTGTTCATCTAAGCACGTAAAAACAGCACAGTGTGACACGAATAGTGTGCAGCTCATTGTCAGAAGCAATGGTTTTTCTGTGTGGTGTTAGTACTCATCTAAAATAAAAATAAAAGACAATACAAAAACGAAAAAGGAAGAGAATGATTGCAGAAGAATTGGTGAATACAAATAAATTCTCAATCACCTCAGCAATAACAAGAGGTTTTAACATGTTCCTAGCTCTGAAAATTGAGTGTTTTTTGAGGGGGATTTTATACCCAACAACGTGGATGGAAAGACTGATCTGTGTTTTGACCTGGCCTCTATAACTTGATAAGGATGTCGTGTTAAAGCAGCAGTGGCAGTAGCCCAATAGCTTTCTTCAGTGTTTTCCTACAGAAATATAGTTAATTTTTGTTGATAGCTTCCTCCCCAGAAGTTTAGGCACCTTGAGCCAATCAATGTCTTTGCTGAGGGAAATGAATGTTCCAGTTTTAAATAGCAAAGCAGGAAAATAAAAAGGATTGATACTGTACTGTGTCAGTGAGGGTCTTACCACTTGTGCATCTGGTTCAACACATAAACTACATCCATTAGAAAACACCTAGTAACAAACAAACATCCACTGCTGAAAAAGTTTAATTTATTTAAAGAGTATGGATTCTACTGTTCTACCATTCTGCTGCTTTTTGTTGTGAGATATAAGAAAAAATTCTTCATCATGAGAGCAATTTAACATTGGAAAAGATTACCCAGAGAAGTTGTGAAATGTCCCTCATGAAAAATATAAAATAGTTGGATTGACAGGGCCCTAGATAACCTGATCAAAGGGCTCCAGGTGACCCTAAAAGGAGCTCTTGGAGCAGCAGGCAGAGTGTGGTAGGATGTTGTCAATGAGGCTGGTCAAGGCCATTAATGCCTATTAGTGACCTTGGGCTCCTGACAGATTCTGTAAAGTGTGACATTCCTGATAAAAATCTACCTTTTCAGTTGTGAATAACAAAACACTAAAGATGCTTTTCTTAAACTGGTTATTGGTTTTGGATTTAGCCAGAAAATTAGACAAAAAATATGCAGACATATATGAGCACATAGAGTTTTTGTGGTTTTGGTTTGAGATGGAGTTATGACTATATCCTCCAGCCAAGCCCCATACAGTAGTGCCAGTGAATCCTTTTCATAGCAAAAAGGAAGACTACCTAGATTCTGCCTTGATTCAGCCCTCACCACCTTTTGTGTTTCATCAGGATATTTAAATATAAAACTTCCACCTCTATAATTGACAGAAAGAAAGAAGGATTTCTACAGGGGATTCCAGTCCACCCAAGCTTTGGATGTGCCAAGGTGAGTTTGGAATACACCTAGACCATGTGTTCTGTGTGGATTTCTTCATGTTCTGTGTATGACCCTTAGCTGTCTTTTTGTCAGGTATTTAGCTTTCAAACAGAGAAATTCAAGCAGTTGCTGATGTATCAATCAATATATCTGATACATAAATCAGGATGGAGACCAGCTGTGTCATGTAGTCATTCTCCTGCTCTCCAGCTGATTCTTGGATTAGAGGGCCACGGGCTAAACTAGTAATGTTCTTATTATATCACCAGTTGCAGTAAGATTGCAACTAGTGAGCAATCCCTTCTTGGCACTCCTTAACATTTTACCCTTTGCACACTTTAAGGGAACACCTGGTTACTAATTTACTTCTACCAACTTCCATAGCCTTTTAACAACTTCTAAAGTGTACTGGTGACACTTGGGAATGAATATTGCCTGAGGGAATATGTGTTTAGAATGAAATTGTAATATAGTTTGGGTTGGAAGGGACCTTTAGAGGTCACCTAGTCCAACACCTCTGTGATGAGCAGGGACATCTTAGGCTAGGCCAGGTTGCCCTGAGCCCCATCCAACCTGTTTCCAGTGTTTAGCAGAGGATCAGGGAAAGGTCATAGCAAAATCAGCCCAGAATGTGGTAAAAACAATCTTCAGGTAGAATACAGTTGATCATTCTTACATTAGTCAGTCATTTTGTATGAAGTACCTAAACACAAGCTGGATTGACTCAGTGACTGTTCCAGGGTCAATCTATGGTCAGGCAAAGGGCCTCAAATTTAAAGCTTGAATACAAGATGCTTTAGAAGTTAAACCCTAACTTTTGCCCCCATGTATAACACACAGCACAGGTACCACTTACATTAACTCATGGTGTGATTCTTAAGGTGGTCTTGTGAAAGGCCTGGATCTGGACCTGATCCTTGTGGGTCCCTTCCAACTGAGGAGATTTCATGATTCTGTGATTCTATGATGATAAAAGAGGATAGGGTGTCACTGTCTGATGGAATAAGTCTTGGCCCATGTCAGCAGATGTCACGTGCAAATATCTGGGACTGCTTTTCCAGTGACAGCCTGGACTCTAAGGAAGGTCATTTGTATAAAGATCAGTGCATGAAACATCTTTGACACTTCAACTAAATCTTCAGATATCTAAGAGTTTATAAATTTTTCTTGGGACAATATTCTGAAACATATTCACAGTCAGTATTCAGAAATTTAGGAATAGAAAATTACTTGAAAGTGTTGATAATTTGAGGTAACATGTAATTCAAATTCTTTCTCAAGTCACTTAGCTTTCTTTTTCATGTTTTGAAAACCCTCAAGCAACCTCTCGTATTCATGTGGGTGTGCATCTTGTGGGCTATAACTGCACTGATTTTTCTTTGGAGTAAGCTGTTGCCTAGAAGCATAAAGGAGGAAGATTTGGTGGTTAAGCTTGAAGCTTCTTAGCTGGAGAAGACAGCCCACACCTTATAATTCAGGACCAAAAGGATTCCAGTACTTATTCAGGTGGGAAGAGTAGAGATAAAATGCTGTGCTCATTTTATTTCATTCCAGAAAACAACACAAGTTTCCATGTGCACATTTAGTAAGCCTCAAACTTAGAAAACACTTGAAAATTTTGAACTGTGCCACAGGGACCACCATAAAGGAGGAAAAACCCCTCAGCTTCAAGTGCAGGGCAAGTATGATTTCTACCCTGTGGCTGTTGCAGCCAGAGGTTGTCCCTGCATCCAGTTCTGCACCAGCTGGTCAATGTGTTGTATTCCTAACTAAATATTTATCACTGAGGTGGCAACGTGTCTCACACCAGCTTCTGCCCAGACTCCCAAATGTCACAGCACACAGCCAGGCCAGCTGCACTCTACAGCTCTCTCCAGATCTGCCCGACCACAAGGAGTCGTGGGGGATCTACACTGACATTTACTCTAAGGGTGGTTGTCTGAAAGCAGGAAATAACTGATTTCAGTTAGCATTAAATCATGAAGTGATTAATAGTTTCTATTTGCACTGTAATCATATATCATCATATCATGAAATAAAGAAGCATTTGCAAAGAAGCAGAGCATTTCTGAACAGTTACGGAGAAAAACTTTGGAACAAAATACTTAAAGGAAACAAAATCTGAGAAATATCTGGGGTGAGTTTCACTCAATCTAAGGCTTATTTATTTTCAATTTATCCTGAAATTTTAACTCAAATTTAAAAGTTGGGATATTCACCCTGAATTTTATCATCACTCATTAAGTTTGGGTGACTAAAAAAAAAGAATTTAGAAGCTATTTGGAAGTAAAACACTGACCCTAAGAAGAAGCTTTATTTTTCCTTTCATTAGCCTAAATTTTTTTGTATTTCAAATCTCCTCTCAGCTTAACCTTTACTTGAAAAATTATGTTCTTGTGAGTCAGCACACTCTGCTGGTAGACCAAGAGAATGTGACTGACAGAGCAAAAAATTTCCAAAAATACTGCAGGCATGCAATTAAAATGTAACCAGTTGCATCTTGAGAGAAAAGGAAACAATTTACAATAATATATAACCCACACCTCTCCAACACAGCAGAGTTAATTCATTAATAAAGTTTGATTCATATCAGTATACTAAAAAAGAGTTAGTTCATAGCCTTAACTCTGTATTGAGGACAGCAGCTGTTTCAGAAGGAATTATTCAGAGCACAGAGTGCAGTTTCCAGTGGGCTTAGATCCAGCTATCATCATTTCATGATTGAAAAGGGAGTAAAGAGCCTCAAACATATCTTCATATCCTGTCCTTGAGTGTAAGGGGCTGGGGACAAGAGAAAACTCCCTGAATCCAGCTGTGACCATGGGGCTCTTGTTCTACCTCTGATCTCTAGTCAGCTGCACAGTGAAGAAGCCTTTGGGAGCTGATGACCATCACTGCTCAACAGATGAGGAGACCTTGGACCAGCAGAGCACCAAGCATTGTCAAACCCAGTCAGGAAGAGCCGAGTTTCTTGAATTTACATGATGAAATTCTGGGTAAATATTTGTTATTCTCATGATGCTGTTTATTTTAAAAGTTGGTAATAGTGGCATGAAGCATTATCTCTGAAATTGCAGGAGACTTCTAAAAAGTCTCATTGTGTTTCCTGATTAATTTTGCTCTTTGACCAAGAAGCCCCTGAATCCAAATTCTTTTGGTCTTATTTGCTGCTACTTTTGGAAAAGCTAATTCAGTGACATTAATCTTTACTGAAAAGGGCTTTGGAAGAGGCAATAGAGGAAAAGAGCAATTACTGGGAAGATGAGTTGTGCACGTGTTGTAGACATTCAGAAATACTTTTCTTATATATGCTATTTTACATTTTGAAATTCCTTTGCAATACTCTATCCAGAGAAAACCAAGGAATTCCATTTACTGTGTATATAATAGAATAAAGTCTCTTCTCTGCCTGTGTCTGTCCTAAGTCCTAGCACACACCCTTCCACTTCCTCTCCTTCTCACTTTCTCTATGCCCTTCATGACGCTTCAGATTCCTCTTCTTGCTTTACTGCTGAACTCAAAAAGTGATGGTGCCCACTCCTGCCTGTCCCAAGTGGTGCCTTGCTGCCTGACCAGGCACTGCACACAAGCCTGGTGACCTCATGTGACTTTCAAAGTGTAAACAATCCCTATTTTCACAAACCCTTTAGGAACAAGATTATCCTGCTGCCACAGCTGGTTGAAAATGACCAGCAGGTTCAAAAGATTTCACAAAAAAAAACAAACTGTACAGGAGCTAATGGACAGAAATTACTAAAAGAATATCCATACTAAGCAAGCAGAAATAATAACACAAATTCAAGTTAGTGGACAAGGAATGCTTTCCTTCATTTACATCATCAAAAAAAGCAGTATACTTTTGATTAGAATTATTCTGTTAAGACGTAAAAGAGTGTTGGGCTATGAGAAGGAATTAGCAACTGATTTTAAAATGCAATAACTTTAATGTTGATTTTAAGTGCATGAACCAGTTCCCTAAGCAGCATCAACTTTCAATTATGTTTAGTGCACAGTCAGCCATTGTAACTATTAACATTTTCCTACTCAATCACACTGTCTGTAACCAGCCACCAATAAGAATTAATGAGACAAATCTGCCTTGATTTAGTTTCAAGGAACCTGCAGGAGTTCTGTCTCTTGGGAGAATTTCATTTATTCACCACCTGTATCCTAAATGTGTTTTCTCAATTTTGGAAGACCCAGGTAATCTGCCAGTCTCTTAGCTCCATTGTTCCTGTTCCTTGCATCAAACTTTGCATTCCTCAGGGGCTTTCCTGTTAGATCCTCCTTGTGTATGCAATGTATTTCTGAGAGGCAGGCCCAGCCTCTTCAGTCCATGGACTCTGGAGATCACATATGCTGTATGCATCCTCTGGAGTGAATGATCTTCGGCGTCTGCTGGAACTTGCCAAATGGGTTCAAGTGCTTCCAGCAGCTGCTCCAGCCAGACAGAGTGGCGACAGTGAAGAGATGCAGAGCCAGAGGTAACTGCAGATGTATGTGGAGAATGAGGTATTCCAACAGAAAAGAAAGCAAGGTTACTTCAAAAGAGGATTCTGCTTTCTTAATCTTTCAAATAAGCTACGGAGTCTCTTCCTCAGTTTCATTCATTGATAATACTATTTTGGATTTCTTTTTTGGTTTGTAGAACCATCTTCTTTCATCTTAGACATATCATTTTAGGAGCCAAGAATAGAATGATACAACAATATTACAGATTTCTGTGCTGGTAAGAGCACCCCTTTCTTGACTGTGGCAGTGATTTCTGCTGTAATTCAGCTGTTTAGGCTTCATTGTCATAATCAGGACCTGAAAACTGCATCATCATGTTTGTACTGAAGTGCCAGCTTAACTGCAAAGGTGTCTGTAGTGTTAATGTCACACAGTTTCTCAACCAGATGAAATACTGAAATTGAAAATAATAAAACATTGATTGGAAGATGGATTACTCCCCTCTACTAGGAAAAGCTTACTTTTGAGTGTTTCCACCTCCTGACTCATCACTACAACAGAATAAATAACACTTATACTCAGAAGAGAAGAACACAGGAAAGAATGTTATTTTCCCTGATGTACATGACAGTTCCTGGAAGTGCTAATAGTATTTACATGTACATTCAGAGACAGCTGTGTTCCATGAATGAGAAAACAAATGGTTGAGGGTGTATTTAACAAAAATTCACTGTTACCATTCATATTACATGCCCTGTTTATGAAATGTCAATTATGTTCACATTTTCTTAAGCCAGAAGACATAAAATAGCAAAGGAAGAATGGAAGAAGAAAATGAAGAAAATAAATTAGCAATCGATGCATTGGAAAAGCCATAAGAAAATAATAGAAAGTAACAAAGAGATGTTATGAAAGAATCAACCTTGTGCTATGATAGGGACCTTCCAGTTAAAACTGATCAGATCAGGAAAGCATTTTCCCAGCACTTTTGGACAGAATTTTGCTTCATATTTTTTTAGTGGTAGGAAACAAACCATAAAACTATTCTCTGAAAATGTGTGGGGAAAGAACTGCTTCCATCCTGCATCTCACTTTCATCTTTTTGCTGAGGAGGGAAAATAAATAAAGAAAAATAAAACGGAATGGACTGCTGCTATTCACACCATGCTGTATTGCAAACAAAATTTTAAAAACAAAGGTGTCATAGAGCAATTACACCAATTCTCCAGATAGCTTTTTGCCAAATTTGTATTGATAAGTGGAATTCTTATTTTTAGGTTTTTGTTGCCAAGTACTGAAATACCTCAGTAGCTGAACTAAACTTCTGCAGCAAGTGAATTAAATTGCAGATTATGTACTTTTAGAAGAAAGTTGAAGGCAGCTATTAAAGAAGGAAGAAGCTTGAATTTTTATCATTCATATCAGTTCATATGTGAAGGACTTCTCTTTTCATTTCAGCTACAGTCTTATTTTGAAATAATTAAAATCTTATTGCAAATATATGCTTCTTCGAACTCAGTAATAATTTCAAATATGTATCTCCAATACCTGCATGTAAATATGAAAATAGAGTAAAATACAGTGTATACTAAAGAGAAATAGGATACAGTATTATAAAAAGGATGTGATTCCTTCCTGAGCAATCACCCTGAAAGTAGAATCATTATAGATTATGAAATATCCAGATGATAATTTTATTGACAGCTTTGCACCCTTGACGTCTGTTCTCAAAATTGCAAATCTGATCCCATCACTCAGGGTTCATAGGAAGCTGTGGCATTTAATTTCATACATTCTCCTCTTCCAGTACACCACTCCTCTTCACCTGCTGACCCTCTGTACTGCATCTTAAATTTAATTAGCCATGAAGTCTTTTCTAAGGTAAGTTTGAATCTTGCATGTGACAGGTTAAACAATCTTGAACATAAGCTCACATTTCCTCTCTGTGTATCTAGTATATGTTTAGCACATGCTGGTCTTCATCAGTATGCTGTAAAGGGTCCCACACTGCCTTCTAATGCTAATATTCCTACATTATAATATGGTACTGTCTGTTTGCCTCTGGCTTTTAATTTCTTTAATAAAATCCTAATGCATCATGTTTTAATATTGTGGTTGTATAATTGTCTCGGGATGTGACTAGCAATTTCTTGACTATGATTTTTTTCATGGCAAAATGTGCATTTACTGAAAACTAAATTGTTCCTGAGAATCCTGTAACCTAAAAAAATGGAGAAAACATCAGAATGTAATGTATTGACCCTTTTCAAGGGAAAAATTCTCATTTTCCACTTGAGAATGACTTGCTTATACAGCACAGTAGATTTATACTTTAAAAGCCACATTTAAACCTATTGAAACAAGTTACTTTGCTACCAATGATTTGGCCTAAATACAGTTCTAGTCAACTGAAAAACATTTATCTCAGGAATATCTTTAATATTTTAATTTTCTTGTTCCAGCTGATGGATGGTGAACCCCAAACACTGCTGAATGGGGAATCCTCTTTCTCATCCACCTTGTGTCGTCACGTCTTCTTTGGTGTGTTTAATGTCATCCTTTACCATTGCTGTGCAAAGCCTGCTGATAGCTTTAGTGTGAGTGCCATGTCCGACTGTTGCCACCCTGTGCTTGGATTACAGAACACTCCTGAATTTTTATCAGCTTGACTTGATGTCCAACCATCACCACCACCCCTCTTCATCTGACCTCAGCAGAGACCACAGAGACCTATGTTCTTCCAGATGCTCTGAGTACTTTTTTCTGTATATACAGCATCACTGGAAGGTGCAACTCTGACTTCTTTTCTAAGTGAACCACAATTGAACATGTGCATGTGAACCACAGACATAAAATGCTGGGTTTTCTCCCTGGGTTGCAAGATGGAGCTGTAGTGTGTGTTCTTCACTGGCAGTCATCATGGAGCTGGGCTGTACTGCAGAGAGAGCCCAGACTCCCAGAGAATCACAGGATCACAGAATGGGTTGGGTTGGAAGGGATCACAATGGCCCAACCTCCTGGCTCAAACAGAGTCATTCCAGCACACATTGCACAGATTTGTGTCCAGATGGTTCTTGAGAAACTCCAGTGAGGGAGACCCCACAACCCCTCAGGGCAACCTCCAGTGCTTGGTCACTCACACATGAAGACAGTTCACCCTCACATTCAGGTGGAGCTTCCTATGCATCAGTTTCTGCCCATTGCCTCTTGTCCTGTTGCTTGGCACCATCAAGAAGAGCCTGGTCCATCCTCTTGGCACCCTCCCTTCAGGTGCTGACAGACCTGGATGAGGTCCCCTCTCAGCTGTCTCTTCCCAAGACTTAACACACCCAACTCTTTCAGCCTTCCCTTGTGAGAGAGATGCCCCTCAGTCATCCTTGTAGCCCTCCACTGGGTGTGCTCCACACTTCAGGCACAACCTTACAAAGACTGAGTGGAGGGGCAGGATCACCTCCTTCACCTTGTTAATGCACCCCAGGATATCATTGGCCTTCTTGCTCACAGGGGCATTGCTGGCTCATGGACAGCTCATTGTCCACCAGGCCCCCCAAGTCCTTCTCCACAGAGCTGATTTCCAGCAGGTCAGCCCCTTGCCTGTGCCAGTGCCTTGGGCGCACTGTCTGGAAAAGTTTCAGACCAGGAAGGAGGTGAGAATAGTAACAGCAATGCTAGTTCACCACTGAGTAATAGGCTCATAGGTCTGTCAGGGAAAAGTGCCCTGATTTCAGTCTGCCTCAGCAAACACATAAAGATCACTGCTTGACATAACCCTTGCCCCTTCCCCCAGACTTCACCATGTCCTCTAGCCCATTTTGCCTTTCAAAGTCTGTCTGACTCTGTGTCCTAGTAGCCAAACTCTCACTGTGATTTCTTATGCTGAATATCTAGGAGTGACCCTGAAAAATACAGAGGTAGTAATTGCAAGATTTTGTTACTAATTTGAGGTGGATTGATTCAAAACAAAATAATCTGCTGGGCAATGCTATTCTGACACACAAGACCCACACTCTCCAATGTGAGGTACCTAAGCCTTCCCAAAGCTAGTACTTGTTCTATTATCTGCCATGTGTGTATTAAATTTAACATTTCCAGTGTGAACTTCTTAAAGTATGACCCCTCATCCCCCACAACAAAAATCTGTGTGCAGAATCTGCAGAAACTTAGAGGTCTGAAATTGCTTGCTGCTTCCTCAGGGCACATATGTGAATGCTAGCTGATTTGAAGAATAAAGGACAAAATGCCATTAGAATACAGCTGACTGATTCCATAGTCAAAATCTAGTGATTTACTATGTGCTTATATTTCCAAATCAGTATCACTGTCAGCAAGGAATAGCCATTTCAGCACTCAGTATAATTTAAAGATGCTAAAGGACTTTTCTTTGATGCTGTGGTTTCATTATGCCATTTTTAGGAAGCAGTTGCATTTCTGATTGTTCTTTTTTCCCTTGATTGGGCAGGGCTATTTCTGCTGCACTTAGAAACCCTGGTATTTTTGCTGATGTTTGGAGCTAGATTTCTAATGCTTAACAACAGCGTTCTCACAAAAATCCTGAGTCCAAATCCCATTCCACCTGCAAATTCACCATCTGAAATTGCAAAACATTTTTCTATTTCTAAACTCATTGCAAGTCTCCCAATTTTCTGTGGGACTGGTGTGAGAAAACCCCATCAAGTTACCCAAAGGAGAATATTATGGAGGACTGGGCTGCAAATGGACCACCAGGAGACCCTTCTCATTGAGAAGTCTCACCAGGACACAAGTCACCTGGAGGGTGTATCATGTGATTGTCTTCTCAAGCATGAGTGGCTGATTAATAATTATTTGTGAAATTAAGCATCAACATCGCCCTGGTTGTCAAGGCAATGCCTTCATCAGTAATGAGAGAAGTATTGATGGGAGCCCAAAGTTAGGCATGAAAAGATTCTTGCCTTGGTGTCCCTGCTCACCCAGTATAGTCAATTGCTGGAAACTCCTCAGCATATCCAGTACTCACTCAGAAACCCAAAACAACAAAAACAACAACCACAATTGCCCCAGTTTTTGGGGCTTGGGAAGAAGCCCCAGAGCAGGGTCACAGCACTGGCCTCAACATCTCCCTCCCTTCAGAAACAACCAAGCATCCCACTGTTGCCTACAGAGGCTTTTTTCAAACTTTGGAACTTTTCCCCCTTGCAATTGAAATATTTGCGAAGTCATCTCCTCCTCCATAAAACATATCCCAACAACATCAAGAGAGAGTGCTAAAGACAAAAATCCCCAAGAAAGATGAGCATACAAATAAGTGAGCTGACTTTGTCAAAATAGAGCAGAACATGATAGGAACAAAAAATGGCTTCAGTGTGCATGCAAGGAACTGGCTTATTTAGAGTAGAATCACTGTGAAACTCAAAATGCCAAGCTGGAAGTGGAGAGTAGTGTTGGAGGGTGATTAATAAAATGAAACATGATTGCTCTAAGGCTTAGAAAGTGAATAATACATTAGGTAATTAAATATAAAATTAATCTCACACATGAAACAAGGAAAAGCAGAAGCCGCTGAATAATACTGAAAGTTAATAACAAAGTTTTCTGAAGTAGTTACATGAAGTTACATGAAGGGGTCAGAGCAGGTGATAAATAGCCATGAGAACTTCCCATTTCACAGAAGCACTTCAGGTTTTCCTAAAGCATTGTCCATCAGTGATGTTGGTGAGATGAACTAATAATTAATCCTTAACAAGGATGGCTGTGGTGTGGATGAGCCAGTGGTGCATTAACTGCCTGGGCAGCAGAGAGCCTCTGGAGCTGCTGAGAGGTCACCTGCTGATCACAGCCACATGATCCACACTGGACAAGGAGCTTTCTTCTTCTGCCACTGGGCATGGAGGCACTTCCCCTCCTGCTGAGAGGCACATCGTGGTTGAATGGCCACATGAAGGCCCTTCCAGCTTCTCATTCCTGGACCCTCACTGCTTCCTCAGTCACATCCAGTCACCTCTCTGTGACCCCCTTCCTGAACCAGACTTTCACATAATGCTGTTTAAATAGAAGGAAAACATGGATGTGATGTCAGAGAGCCAAACAGGTGTATAAGCACACAGAGTAGCGGGGAAGGAAACCTGCAGAAGGGAAAAATGCCTGGAGGAGGCAGGAGGTGACTAGAGTGAACCTCTTTCTATCTCCACTTCCAAGGCACCTAGGCAAAGAGTTGACTAAAATGCCTGCCCAGTGGCTCCCACTGCACTGGTGCTGTACACTCTAAACCAACAGAGTCCTGCTCCCAAAGTACTGCCAGCCAGAAAATAAAATAATAATCTCTAAAGTTCCAAAGCAAAGCCATTGTTTTTTTAATATGTGAGTTAGAACAACAGGGCATTATTTGTGGACATGATCTAATGATGATTTTTAGGCATGGCATTGACTAGACTTTAACACCTATGTTATGAACACCTGTGTAATTAACACCTGTTCCTAACACCTATTTGCTCTTCATGCTCCATTAACAGTATGGATATCTCTCTTCATAGCAAATACATTAACAAAGGATCCAGCAGCTGCTAGCCCTTCTGGATCAAATTTCCCCTATTTTCTTATACAAAAATTGTAAACTATTGATTAGGGATTATAACAGTGCTATTACAGAGTGCAGAGAGCCATAGGCCTTTGTATTCATGACTTCACTTCCACAAAGTAGTCCTGCAGGCAACTTTCAGTCTTACAACACATATCTGTTATATAAAAAGTACTATTTTTTGTGTACAACTCATCATTGCAGATGCTGACAGTACACAGCTTGACTTGCTGCTTTCTTCATTACCTGTTTTGTTGCTAAGAAACTTTTGAACAAGAGCCAATACACCATTCAGCTTGTTCCTTCAGTGCAGTTGTATGGAAGAGGACCTAAGTTGACCATTACTCAAACAACTTCCTCCAGCTGTGTTTTTTAACATGGCACTGCTAGAAGCAGAGCATGTGTACTGTACAGTAACATTGGCTATGTGTATGAACTGATGTTCCAAAGTGGAATGAGAAGAAAGACAGAATTCACATTTTTTTGCACAGAGATCTCATTCATCTGGAGAGTGAAAATGCACCTGCATTGTTCTTGGCCTCTCCATTTGGGCAGCACTATACATTTAATATTTCCATTATTTGGACTACAGTTTGAGGCATGGCCTCAGTCAGAATGACCCCTCCAGTGTGTGACCATGACCTTGCTTTGAAGAGCTTATAGTCTGACACTGTGCTGACCTTTACTGGAAAATGGTGCCTTTTTCGCTCTTTACCGACATACTGAACAGAACGTGTCTGGTGATCAGGGAATACAATAAACCATTGCTAACAAGGAGGCTGTCACACTCTGGAGACCAGAGCTCTCTGGGTACTAACCCTCAGCTGCAGTGTAATTTCCCAGTGGCATTGCTCCTATGCTTTCCAGCCTGAGTCACCTAAGCTGGCAGGAAAATGGGCATCCTGAAGAGCCAGATACCCAAGACTCACGAGGGGGTAACAATTAGACCTCTGTTCCCCTGCTCCTGATTGTGGCCACTGAGAAAGGCAATAGCTTTATTGGAGATTTCACAAAAACTCACAAATATCGTCCAAACTATCTCTACCTTTCTGTACCTAAAATATTGTCAATGATTTTTCTTCATTCCTTCACATTCCCAGTGAAGCTAATTTAAATACTCAGTATATGATTTGTGCTGTGAAACAACTTTCAAAAATAGCTTTCAAAAACAGAGAAATTTTCCTCTAGGGTCACATATGCAGTGATGGCCCAGAAGCCATAAAAGTGACCTGGTGACACAGTTTTACTGAGTGCTGCACTCCAGGAAAGACAAGGAGGAGGGATGAATAAAACCAGGTGTGTCTGCTCCACAAATGTGCTCAGGTCCTGAAGATTTTACTCTTCTAGCATTTGAGTGAGCCAGATAAATTCAGACAGGCAGGGTGGTGTGACCCATTGGTGTGATGATTTGGGAAAGGCTTTCCAGCACCACCCCCACTCCTTCCTTTTCCAGCACAAATCTTCAGACAGGTCATTAGATGTGGTGACTACTGAAGCTGCCAATCTCAGCTGTGTGGAACTGCTTATTTTGGACCAGATCTGGAGTACAGGATGCTTCCTGTTCCCATCTATCCTTACTATGCCAGTTCCAGGTCTTCCATTTCACAGTTGTCTGCCATTTCATTGGAAGTCCTTAACCATGCAGCTCAGAATATCCAAGATTTTTAGCATCTATCCTGAGGTGCTCACCTATCCACAGGACTCTTGAAAATGCTGAGGTTCGTTGCAGATGCTGGTCATGGATAAATTTTTCTCTCTCATATTTTAATTTCACGCCATTGTGACCATAACATCAATGTTTATCATACATAAATTACATAAACTTTGAAATAGCATCATGAGCAATGTTTCTTTAATGTTCACTGTTTCACTCTGCATACCTAAAATTCTTCTGAAACAGATGTTGTTGGATATGTTTTATGCCTGTGCTTAAACATTCATGTTGCATGGCCCTTTGCACTTGTCAGAATTTGTCTTCCTCTCAGGCAGTGTAGTAGTCTATTGTCTTAACACACAATAAGGTATTACCATTATAGCAACATCTCTATAGCAACGTGACTTTGCTTCCTGCTTTGTAAACTGGCTGTGTTTACTACAAAAACCTTGCAAATTAAGTAAGATAATGCATAGAAAAGGTGGAATAAAACACAAGCATCAACACAACAACCAAGTGCTCAAACCCAGTGTTCCAGAGCTACTAACATGGCAAGAAGATGAACACTGACCTGAGGATATTGGTTCCATTCCAAATCAGTTTTTCAAAACTGCTTTTTTATTCTGAGTTGAATTTAGAAGAAAATAGAAACAGAATTTTGATGAAAAATATACTCTGGCATTAAAAATTAAGATTTTTGTGAATATGAAAACCTGATATGACAGACTGGCCTGTGAGAGCATTGCAAGTTTTTTGCACTGACTAACTATTCCAGCTAGGTCCATTGAAGGCAGGGCAGCACAAGTGAGGATGTGCTGTACAATATACATATATACACATATAAAATATAACATGTACATAGGTACAACAGCAGAAGTAATGATTGGAGAGGGTTTTGTCTAGTTCAGATTTCCACATGAAGCAGGACCATTGCCAACACAGGGTAAGACCACTTCCCTCAATCTCCTCACCACCATTCTTTTACACAGCCCATACCAGTACACAAGTACTCCATTTAGGGTCTCACACCCCATTATCTCTGCAGCAAATCAGCACTGTCAAGGAAAACATTTAACATTGTAGATAGTTTCAGAGGACTTACTTTTAATGGTTCAATAAGTACCTCACATATGTTCCTCTGTGCTTTGTTTCCCTTCTCCTTGATTTTCTCCTTAGTGGCAAATTGCATTTTCAATGTTACATTTTAATAAGCTGCTTTTTACAAATGAATAACTTCAGGTTCCTCTGTGTTAGAGAAAAAAGACAAAACCACAAAGAAGATCATAGGTGTTTGAGGTGATTCATTTATTCTGAAGAAGTTTTTTCACCTGCTTAGATTGTTCACATTTTAGCTTTAAAAAAAAGTGACTAGTGTAATGTGGATGTCAATAACAGCAATGAAGAGCATTTGAATGTTCCTTTTCTAAAATAAACAAAATTCAGTCTGTAAAGAAAAGCAAATATTTAATTCTGGCTTTACAAATCTAAAGAAGCACTTTGGATGATTGGTCAGAGAGCAGGATGCAGGGGGCTGGGCCACTACTTCCCCCTAAGTTCCATGTGTTAAACAGATCTGAGACATGAATGGCAACTCTACAGCCTCATAAATTGTCATCTGGATAACAAATGCTTCCAGTCCTGACCTCTGAGATGACTTTGCCAGGATGCTTTATCAGGTTACCCAGGACCTGGGTTCAGTAAAACACTTGGTCCCACAGTTTGGTGTGCTAACTGAACTCAGCTGTTTGGGATGAAACGCCATAGGTGAGCCCAGTTTGAAGGGGAGCATCAGTCTTCTTTGAGCAACAAGACTGAAAACAGAGGATAAGGCAGCAAGACCCCCATCTGTTCTTTAGCTGTAGTTAAGGAAATCTCTTTACATAACTCATTGCCTTAAATCACTGTCAACGTAGTAATTAATTTCCTTCACAAATGAAACATATTGTTAAATATATCACCATTATTTTCTAATTGCTTATTAGAAGGTAAAAATTATGATTTCTGTTTTGAATCCTTCAGATTAACAAACCCTATGATTTTCTCAATAGCACACATAATTAGTGTAGCTTAGTTTCATCTTGTCCTACAGGAAGATCAAACAAATCACATTGGGCAGCATAACTCCTCGAGAATGGTCTATATACACCTTACTGGAAATATAACCAATGCAGGGCTTTTGTGACTTCTGCAGTGTGTGAGAAACTTCAGATCACTGTGCTCTGGAATATTAAATATGCTATGCACAGTAGACCAGACATTATGCTAACCAAAGAAAGTGCATTCAGCACATTACATTTCTAACAAAAAACTAAGTAATGGCAACCTCCAGTGCAAAAAGACTTTGCATATTAATTTCACTTAAATACATCAGGAAAGTAAAGTGACAACTGAGAGAGTGAAGAAAAAGGTGATGTTTACAAGGCCACTTTCCAGGGTTAGTTGAGCACATCACTGAGGCACATGCACTGCATGGGGTCTCTTTTAGATGTGATTACCACCCCCTGGAAAGAAAGACAGCCTGTCCCTGCTTCTGCTGTGATTCTTGTTAAGTATTCCTGAGGTCTTACTAAATATTCACATTTGAATATAATTGTGAAAACTATCCTCGCCTCAGATACTTCAGTGCCCCTCATATTCAGTGGGGAGATCTGGAGGTGAAAGTGAGCTGAGCTCCAACCACCAGTACAAAAGTCTTCAAAGTATCACGTGAGACCATCCCTCACAACATAACCCCCAGAAAGAAGATTGTTTGCTTAATTAGGACCTACATGGATGCTACAAACTGAAGGATGCAATTAACTTGTCTAACTTCTCTCAACCTGCATAATTTGTTTCTTTCATATTAAAATGTCTTATGAATTTCAGCTAGTGGCAGACAAAAGTAGAATCATAGAATTGCTTAGAATGGAAAGGACCTCTAAGATCATCAGTAAACCTAATCCTGCCAAGTCCACTAATAATCCATGTCCCTAGGTGCCACATCTACATGTCTTTGAAATACCTCCAGGGATGGTGATTCCACTATTTTCCTGGGCAGTTTGTTCTGGTGCCTAACAACCCTTTCCATGAGGAAATTTTTCCTAACATCAAATCTAAACCTTCCCTCATACAACTTGAGGCTATTTCCTCTTGTCCTGTCACTTGTTACTTGGGGTAAAAGACCAACCACTACCTTGCAACAACTTCCGTCACAGACAGTGATAATGTCACCTCTGAGCCTCCTTTTCTCCAGATTATTTCCTCCAGGAGAAAGCTGTAGGAGATGGTGTCAAAGCTTTTACTGAAGTCCAAGTAGACATATTCACAGACTTCTCCTTATCCACTAAGATGGTCACCTTGGCATAGAAGAACAGCTTGGTCTAGCAAGACCTGGCTTTCACAAACCCATGCTGGCTGGGTTTGTTCCCTTACTTCTCCTGTACATGCCATGTGAAGGCACTCAAGGTGATCTGCTCCATGACCTTTCCCAGACATGAAGTCAGGCTGAGAGACCTGTAGTTTCCTGGATCCTCCTTCCGACCCCTCTTGGGTGCCATGGGACCTCCCCAGTTAGCCAGGATTGCTGGTAAATGATGGAAAGTGGCTCTGTGAGCATTTCTGCCAGCTCCCTCAGCACCCTTGGGTGGATCCCACCCAGCTCCACAGACTTCTGTGTGTGTCTACGTGTTGCAGCACAACTCTGAACATTTCCCCTTGGATTATGGGAGTTCCACTCTTCTACCCATACCTATCTTCCAGCTCAGGAAGAGTTCCAGTCAAAATTCTCTGTTAAACTGGGCTGGGCTTCTTCCCCAGTGACTCAGCTTTCAACACATGGGGTCACTGTGCTCCTGTGCTTTTAGGATTTCCTTCTTGATGAATATCCAGCCTTCCAGGACTCTTTTGCCCCTCAGGACTCAGTCCCAAGGGACTCCACCAACCTGTCTCCCTAGCAGACCACGGTCTGCCAAAATCCACTTCACTTCCCCTCTTCCAGAGGGGTAAGGGCTTGCACTTCTCATTGAAATCAAGTGCTCAACAACTCACAAAATAAAGCCAGTGATACCTCTTTGTTTCTTACAGAACTTGTCTGAGATATATGTGAGAAAAAAACATTCTGTGGCTAGAGTAGAGAAAATTCTCATCAATAAAAGTGCTAATTATCCAATTAAAAATATGTATGTTGGTGGTATTTATGATATAAATAATGTTCACTGGAGAAAAACCCACACAAATATTTCAAAGAGCAGCTATGCATCAAAAAACAGAGTTAATGTGTTGGTATTGCTATCATGCAACATCAAAGATCCATTTGACTGGATGATGTCTGCCTGCTGTGAAATTTCTTGGGATATAGGCCCAAATTATCAAGATGGCTTGAGAAAAAGTTAAAATTTTAGTTATAAATAGAATTTATTCTGTTAAGTTTTACAACAAGTCATGATGTGACTTAAGAAGGGCTAGAGCAAAAGACAAAATCTTCAGAAATGTTGGAGTACAGCAGCACAATCTATAGTCTGAGAAGGTCTTGGTGCATTGAGAAAGCTGAAAAAATTAACAAAAAAAAGGTTAAAAATTCAAAAGCAAAATATAAATTTCAACTTCAAAACATGTAGATTTCTTTTTAATACTTACTTCATCTGAGACAGATATTTTGTCATTTAATATCACATATGGCAATTAATGATTATATCTATGATTTAGATTTTTAGTAATTGTTTATAGAGGTATGACATGGTAGCTAGTCTGAAGTGGATTTCCAAATTATATATCCTAGAAATAAAAGTAAAACCCACCAGGAAACAAGAATGGAGTTTGAAATTCACCGTGGTGTGGGATCCTGTGGTTCACTTCAACAGGTCTCACATGGTAAGGTTTTTGTAAAGAAACAAAACACACACATGTCCATGGAGAAGACAGCTCGTCACTCTGAGGTAGATATCACTATCTCATGGACAAAATGTTTAACTGGAGGACATCAGGAGACACAAAAATGTGCCATAGAATAGTTCCACTGCAACTTTATTCACCTCAGAATCTTCTGGGGAAAGAGTATCTTCTGGAAAGAAGGAACCAAAGCAAAATTTCCCTCACCCAAGAGGACCCCTTTTGAAATGAAAAAACCCTTCTTTTGGCCCATGATTATAGAAAAATGCAGCCAATGGTGGCAAAAGAATAATTTTTTAGGCACTTACGGCTAATTTGTGGTATCTGTGGATTTGATTGCTTAGTACAAAACTAGTGGACTTTCTTCTTGAGATGTCTCCCAAAGCATCCTGGTCTAAAGCTGGTTTTCAGAGGACTGAACAACAAAGACAGGGGAAGGGAAAGGAGGAGAAGGTTCTTGAGGCAAAATGTGAGCTGTTACATAGAGCATCCTTCAAATGCTCCCACATTCAAGTCCAAACTGCAGGATAAAGATGAAGCACAACTGAGTAATCTCTGGAACAACATTAAGATTGACTGGGAATTGGGAAAGATTGTAAACACCTGGACTGTAGGCAGCTTAAATAAATTGAATCATTTATGAGTTACACCAGGACCAAAAGATCCCAACCCTCTGACTGGAGTACCTTGAATTCTTCTTAGTGCAGTCATTTTTATCTCGTCTCACGAAGTTTAAATTACTATCTTAGTCCACCCGGCTATTTTTTGATGGAGCCAGTCTTTACTCTGAGGTGTTCTGAAATGTAGGTGACTCTATTTTCAGTTCTTTGTGGTTCAAATAGAGCACATCCTGTATGGGCAAGGTAAAGTCCTGACAAAACCCAGTGTTCTCAGCCTCAGGAAGGCAGTTAAACATAAAACTCTCATAAAACTGTATGTGAGTTACATCCAGTCACTTTGGAGTTAAATTTCCCAAATGAGCCAGATTTGAGCATTGTAACAGTAAGAGGAGTCTTTCCTCAAGACTCCTCTTGGAGTATTCCCCAAAATCCTGAAAGATCTGCTTATATGCAAAATTATGCATTTTAACTACATTACTTAAATATCTGAAGTGTTTTAAATATGTGTTTTGTACCTGTAAGTTAATCTAATTTAAATTTAAAAAATAGCTATAAACAACTTCTGAATCACTATGATGGTAACAATGAGCAATGAATTCTGAACAACCTTGTAATTAGTCATTGTAATTAGTCATTTTGAAATTGCTTTGTTCCTCACAGCATTATTTTAAAGTCCTTGGAAGAGTGCTGCCAGCAGAGTGTGCCATTTTTCCATTCAAACTGTGTGAATATGAGTCCCAACCAAAGTTCCTCCCATCAGTGCATATTTTTCTTTTGAAAGTAGACTAAAATCATTCAAATAGAATTGTGAGAAAATGTTCATAAAATATGAAAGTTAAAAACACCCTGCTATTATTTTGCCACTGTGCTGTTTTTATATAAGACCTTCACTTAATTCCACAATTAAAAGACATATGAAGTTATGGAAAATATACTATTCTTAATCTAATGTGACACACTACATTACACCAGACTGCAAAATTTACAGCAGGTTAATTCAGGTCTGAAAAGTATTGAGATTCTATTGGCATAAACAATAGAGTACACATAACACACTGAAAAATCAAGACATATAAGCCAGTTCCATTTGCTTTCTGTGAGTACTGTGCTGATTTTTTTAAAATGTATTGCTTTCCTTTATATAAGAATAGAAATAGACTTCAATTTTGTATGTTATACTTCTGAAAACAGAGTGCAAACAAAACATTTCCAAGATGCATTACTGATTTGGGATGGGTGTATAATTAACTTGATTCTGCTGAACTCAAGGTCTTCTGTTTTCATTACCCAGAACTTTAGGGTCCTTATCAAAACCAGGATTTGGGCATCATCTCAGTCTGAAAAGGTTATCTTCCTCGTTGGTTTGGTTTGGTTTGATTTGTTTAAAATACTTATGCTCTTTCTTTGAAGCCCTTTGATTCAGGTGTCCTGGGCCACCATGCACTGATAGCTGTATCTGGTTGATGGCTTGGTTTCATAAATGTGCCCTGACCCTCTAATATTTGACAATGGCTCTGCTGCACTACAGGATGCATAAAGGCCCAAAACAGTGACTGCTCAATAGAGCCTTCAGTCTTCCAGTGCCTCAGTTCAGACAGAAAAGACCATCTAAAATTAATTTCAGAGTAGTCAGAGCCCATCCTTTCATGCCTTAACCATTATGGAAATGTCCTTCTTGCCCCTGCTGCTGCCAGGACAATCTATTCCCAGCAATTCCTGGTGTGTTGATGGCCCACAGGAATTAGTCAAGGGCAGAGAAGTCTGATTTTTATCACTAACAATTGCAGTGTGGTTTTTGCTTTCCAGAGATGAGGATAGTTGTTTTCATGTGACAGGAAGATGAGCATGGTATCTCTTTGTTTCACCTTTTGTTTGTTAAGGATGGGCTTATGTCGGAGACATAATGTGTGATGTGGGATTTGTCACTACTGCCTATGGGTAAACTGCAACAAACTAATAAAGGCCATGCACTGTGATCTAATAAAAAACTATGGGATGTGCAAACATCTTTCAAGGGTGGCAACAACATCTCCATACTCCTCTAGGTGACTTCAGTGCTTCTTCAAGAACCCCAGAACTTGAAAGTCATTACTACACCCAATTCATGTCCCCAGTCAGCCAACCACCCCAGTCAGACAATGGCTTGCTACAAACTGTGTCTATCATTGTAAAGGACACTGGTCTACTCTTTAATTTCAACTCCTGAAAATACTTTAAAGACTGAAAGTCTCCCCAAAAAGGCGGTGGAGTATGACAAGAAGAACTTAGTAGCTTTACTTTTGTGGATTTTTTTAGTAGACCTTTATTGTCAGTGATTTCTTTTCTTATTATAATTCTCCTCATTACTATTTTCACACCACTCCAAAATCAAGCTTTCAGCTGTGAGTGTGTTGTGGGTGGCTGATTAAATAATCTATTTTTACAAAACTTTTGATGATAAATCTCGAATCTTTATCTTCCAGGTATCAGAGAAGAACCCCCAAAAGATAGTAAAGCCCCAAAAGAAAATGTGTATCTTAAAAGGATCAGCAAGAAAATCCTTCAACCACCAGCTCACTAATAAAACAAATACTTTTATTATTATTCATGAAGGAGCAAAAATCCTACTGTAAGTCTACAGACCTTGGTCTGCATCTTTTAGCATGGATAGAGAGAATACACATGCTATTTACAGGAATTAAGAATGGAAGGATCAGGTTTCACTTTGGTTTTATCCCTTACTTTTAATTCAAATGATTTCACATCTCAAATAGACTTGCACAAGCCTTAAATAATGTGCCAGTTATCCATGCAAATAATTTGTTCATCAAGTGCAAGTGTATTTCCAAATGAGGGATAAATTTCTTTTTGAATAACAGTTATACTGAGAGTCTTGTTAAATAGTAAAAGTGGGTAAACATGGTTAAAGAGCCAACACAAGCCAGAAATGTAGAGGAGAATTAGGATACCAAACCATGAGTTGGGACAGAGACTGAGTCAAAAACTAATCTGGGATTAAGATACATATTTTGTGACAGACCTTCAGCCATTCCTGATTTCCTGCAGGTTTAGGCATTTGTGCCTCAGCTTGGCCATGGCTTGGCAGAGAATTGGTGAGATGACCTATGTGAACAAATATTATTCCACAAGAGAATAACTTGTTCAGATATTAGAGGCAAGGCAAAAAGGAAGCAAACTTTGCCCTTTAAGTCAAAAATACATACAAACCCCTTGATTTGTGCATTCTGCTGGAAGTTTCTCAGTGATTATTAATAAAGAGAAAAATTGACACTTCATGAGGCTGATGAACATGTAAAGAAGATCATATGCATGAAGATTTTTTTTAAGCTCTTAGAGAAACATCCCTCATGTTACATGTTGATGTTACTGGATATTACTCAGATACAAACTGGACATGCAGTACAGACTTTCCATCCAGCTCAGGAAGGGTACTGGCAGTAATCTGATCAATAGATGGAGAGAGCAGCTAAAAGGGATTGTTTGTCAGGTATGATTCTGATAAAGAGCAGAAAATGCCTCTCTCAAAGTAGAAGGTAACTGAGCTGAGAATGGCCATTAAATGATGAAGTTCATGATCATTAGGGTGGAAGAAATGAAAAAAAACAGCCTGAGTAACAGATTTCAGAAAGGCAAACACCATTAAACTCTGAGGATCTTTTTTTAACACCATCTGTCAGTGCTAAAGGAAAAACTTAGGAGGGAACAAGAATAATAAGTAATTGTTACTACAGGCAGGTGTTAATTATCCATTTGTGGAGGGGCATAGGAAGTATAGTATAAGATCATTTTGACAAAAAAAATAACAATCATGGAGTTCAGTTATAAGGCAAAAACAAAAAGAAAGGCTGAGTTACCAGGCATTAATACAGAGTTACAGCACAGCTGCTTGGAAAGGCAAGGAATAGAATGAGCTGCAATTAACACAAAGCACACCTAAAGAAAAAAGTTAAAGGGAAGAATAAGATAATGATTTTCCCTAAGATATTCTTCATTAAAAAGAGCACTATCAAGTGAGGTAGCATAATTAATATGTGGCAGGAAAGAAAGACCTCATCTTCAAGTATTTAATACACTTTATTCGTCTGGTTCTGATGACTTCATCCCACGATACCTAAAAAAGGTTGGATAATTCTCTGCACTGTTAACAGTTATTTTTAGTTATTCAAGGAGAAATGTGGTATTCAGCAGCATAAAACATGCTTACCTTAAAAAAATTATAAAGGAAGAGACAGAGAATCAAAAACCCCAGCAGCTAAAGTTCAGCTAACCTGAAAAAAACGCCAGTCATGATCCAACAAACTCTTTGTAACTTTCTAGAAAGAAGACAAAAACAAAAACAAAAAACCCAACCAAAACCCAAATTAACAAGCAAACCAGGAAGCAAATTGCAATCAGCATTAATTAATCCACCATCAGACTAGGTAAGTATAGCCTAGATTAAACTGCTGGAGAGTGAGTGGAAAGTCATCCCCTGAGAAAACCGTGAGTGATTAACTGTAAGAAGGGAGGACTGCATTGAGTGAAGTCCTGCAGAGTCTCAGCTGCAATGAGATATCTTTAATATCATCACTAGTGATGATCTGAAGACATGACCACTTTGAGAACAGTACCAGTCATTGTGAAGATTAATCATATCCTTAAAATTTGGAGATAAAGCTCTGGCAAGTCATGGTACAGGGACAATGAGGTACTTCATTTGATCCAGAAAAATTAACTGGACAAGAAACAAATTTTTGTCTTTACATAGAAAAAGAGAAGGGAGATTTTTTAAAAGTGGAAAGCTGAAAAAAATTTAAAATATTAAGGAAATACAAGTGGAACCCTAAGATGAAACATACCATTTGAGCCAGCAAAGTACAAAAGTCAGTACCTCTGCTCTGCTCAGGGCTGGTAAGGTCTCCTTCAAAGAGTTGAGCTCAGTCTGAGGGACTGTACTTCAAGAAAGATGTGAACCAACTGGACAAAATTCACAGGAGCATAGTGAAAGACTAAAGGAAAGATTTGGTCTCAAAGTCCATATTGATGAGACATTGAGCAACAAAGACTGAGTTTAAAAATAAATTAAATCCAGTGCTAATCCTAGTGAAACTCTGGAAGAAATTTCTTGAAGAGGTAGGGAAATCATACTTTTATGTATTCTCTCATCATTCATGTGTTATTCTTGAATACTTGTCAAGAATGGCAAAGATACAGCTGCAGCACCAGCTGATGCTTTGAGATCCCTCCAAGCCCTATCCTTCCATTTTTCTGATCCCTGGACACTTCCCTATAATGCACCTGGTTAGAAAGCAGCAAGTGTTGTGTTACTTTCACTACTTTCTCCCTCCTTCTCACTGCGTGAGTGGGGTCAGGTCAAGGAAAAAACATCCACTGTTAAAATATTTCAAGCTGTATTTCATATGAATTCTTTTCTTTAGCACTACAGACACCATGTGGTTTTGCTGATAACTACACAAACTCTCATAGCACTTTGCTGTTAGGATTACATTATGGCAAGGTTAAAACTGGAGAAGTAGTGCAGGTATATTTTATGTACATCTCTGCATGTTAGGAAAGGGAATTCTTCCAGGAACCATGTAAGACTGGAAAGAGAATCAAAGGTAGGAATCATCCTGTTTGCCAGGAGAGTTAAGTAAGAACTGTTTGAGGTTTGAGTTTCATTTGTTACCTGGCCAGAGGCTCAGTCAGCCCCTTCTTTTACAAAATGCATTTTTCTCTGACAATTAATCTTTAAAACCAGCAGATAAACACATACATAATTTCCTTAAATGTTTTGCAAAGAGAAAGTTACAGAGAAAAGTTATATATTTTTAAAACAAAGGAGTATTCTGTAATTTTCCTTACTGCAAGTGCTGTGCTTGTAACTCGATCATTATATCTTGATGCTGGATAATATCTAGATCTTCATAACATGACTTAAAATTTGGAATAACTTCTTTGATTTGTGTTAAATTATTCATGTCTGGAGATAAACAGGAAAATATTCCAGTCTGCAATTTCTGCTGTAACTCATTCCTTATTTAAATCCCTGTGATTTTCACTAGTCCATTACCTGTGAGAATGATGCTTTGTACTTTATTCTGCTAATATTCATCATATAAAGAGGAAAACATATGCTTCATTCTCAACTATCACAATTTTATATGATGAAAAGGAAAAAAATTACAAAATTTATAAGAAAAACAGAAAAATAAACATTAATAGAGACTTCTTTGTGTGTGAGATAGGTTTTTTTTCTTGAAGATAGATTGGTTGCCTTTGAAGGTACATTAAGGTACCAGCAGTCACAGCTACAAAACAAAGCATTTGTTTTTAAAAAACAAATAGAATACACACATCCCAACAGCAGCTATGCTAGCAGGAAGGTTGTGCATTTTAAAGCACAGCAGTTTGGACTTCAGTTCCATTAAAGTCTGAAAACAGAGGAAAAAAAAATCTCTGCTAGGAAATACTTACCTCTCCAGTTTCTTCAAATCTGGCCTTTGGAAGTTTTTCTGTTAGCCCACACATCATTAAGAGGATTTCATTCATTTTTGTGCTGCAATTAAAGATCATAATTTGTGGCTTGCCAAATACATATTGTGGAGACATGGACAATGTCTACAGCAAGAATATATCACACCTTAATGTGTTTACTGTTGAGTTTAGTACAATATATTTCCTGCTCTGCTAATGATTATGGAACTTAGGCATTTTGACTAGGAATGAAAACTGTCTCTTAGTTAATTAGAATAAGTTTCCCAGTTCAGGAGCATGTGCTGTTATGGTGAAGGTTCAGAAAATTTCAATTTCACAAAGCTAAAGTTAGAGAATAGATTTTGAATATTCTGGCAAGATTTTAACACTTTAGAAAAATGTTAAATTTTCCTTACACTGTTCCATATCACACAGGATAAATGTTTTGCCTTGCTGTCCTATTCTATGGAGACTCTTTTACAGAAATTCAGATTTCTTCTCACTTTAGTGTCTCCTATTACCTGTGGGTATTTAGGACATGTCCAGGCTTTCATTCTGTCAGAGAATCAACACATGAACAGGGCTTACATTTACTCCACAAAGATGAGGTGCAAGTGCAGGTGTATAAGATGAAAAATACTGCATAAAATTCCTCTTAATTTGAACAGATATTTGGATTGATATGAAATAAAATGTTTATTTAGGTTTTGGACATTTTTCTGATTCCTTTAAAATGAAGAATGTTGAGGTACAAATGGAAATATGTTTTGAAATACATTTCATTTTGAATTACTGACATTTTTTTTCTGTTTTCTCAGATACTCTGCCAGTTCTTTCTTCCTTTTTTTGGCAGGCTGAACCTTTTTGAGAAACGAAATGCTTTCACAAACTTTTGTGATTGTGCAAAGTCTTCTTGTTTCAGTGAAAAAAAATCACCCAGATTAATTGCTGTGCAGCAGAATCCCCGTTAATCTGACTCGTAGGGAATGTGTTCCTTTTTTGCCTCCCCCTCTTCCTCCCTCCATTGCCTCTAGATATTCTTTTGAAGAATTTCTTATCTAGCAAACAAAAATAGAGTGACTGCCTCTATTTCCTTCAGGACCTCTGTCTGTTATTTTTCTTTTCAAGTGGGATGAAATAGCCCTGGGATTCTGACAAGTTATTGCAATTCCTAAAGCCTTCTGTCCTGTTTACCTTTTAAATTCTGGAAATAATCGAGTGTCCAAACATGGAAAGAGACATTTCTGCACTTCTGCTTGGAATCAAGAGAGAGAGGATGATTATATTCTTAGAACAGGTATTATTCCCAAACTTTCTGTCCTCTGCAAAAGCCTGACACTCTGAAGGGCCAGATTTCTGTCTGCAAAACGAGAGTGGGAGAGAAAAGGCAGTACCCTGTGCTGGAGAGGAAGGGCAGCAGGATGAGCTTAACCCTGACTGGTGGGGGTGGAATGAGGTATGTAGCAAGCACAGCCTTGACACCCTCAGCCCTTCCTCACAGCTTCAGTCCCACCCTCATTTTCCCTTTCCGGAGCCCAGCTAGAGCCCAGCCTGCAGACATGAGAGCTCACCCTCATCTCTGCTCCAGCATGCTGGAAATCCTCTCTCCTGCATCCCTCAGCTGACCCAGGAGTATCCTAATTCTCTGTTTTGTCACTCCTGAATCTCATGGCAACCTTATCTCTGTCCCACTGGTGTCCAGCTCAGCTGTCACTGCCTGGCCTGATCCTTGTGCCCAGGCATCTCAGCTGTTGCTCTCCAAGCACCTCGCCCAGAGTGGAGCTTGGGTGCTGTGCCTTATGGTGAATGTATCAAAGATGACAACTTTGGACTTTCTAAAGCCAGATTCTTTTGACCTTTTTACCCTCACTATCTTTTCCACTTTGCTTTAAAAAAAATGTTAGCTGAAAAGTAGGGATAGATTATCTGTGAATATGTTGAAAAACACAGCTTTCATTTTATTTAGAGCAGAACACCTAAAAAGACCACTCAAAAGTACTTTTCTCATTTTCTCAAGTAGAACAGCTAAAAAGTGGTTGTGCTGACCTATAGTATTCAAGTGGTATTTGATTTCTTTCTCTGAAGTATTAAATATTTAATCCAGCAGACTGCAGAACATTAACAGCTGTGTTATGCAGATACAAGGCACTGCTACCATGGTGGTGCAGGCTGAGAACACTAGATGGTCCCTGTGATCCAGTTTTACACCTCAGAGCCTCCACACTTCTCTCAGCAAGTACAATCCTTGCAGCCAAAGGGAAAAAAACAACGTTGGCCATCGGAAGTTACCACCCAGAACCACATCAAGAGCTGCAAAAGTAACCATGATGGTTTTCTCAGCCTTTATAACTCGGGAGCGACGTGGCACTCTCAGTCTCCCAAACAGAGCAGCGCAGTCCTTCGGAAAGTTCCTCAAAAACAATTGGCCAGAGGTTTTCCCTGAAGCTGGATACACCCTATAATACAGAGTGGCAGTTAAACTGAAAAAGACTAGATGAAAAAGAGAATATAAAAATACAATAGAGAGGTTTTGAAAGTAATGGTATGTGGGGATTTTTTCCCACTCTCAGATGAGTAAGTTTGAGGCTGTGCAGCACAAGGTAAGGATTTAATTTTAAAAGCAGCAGTTGCCCACTTTATTTTCATAATTAAAGCTACCAAATGAATAAAAAATTGGTTAAGCCCAATTTATTGTGCAAATGATCTTTTGGCCATGTTTTCAACTCAGATTTATTTGCAGAGACCCCACTCAAGGTTTAAACCATTTCTTTTCTTATATCACCTGGGTTTTGCCATGTGAGAAGTCATAAAAGATTGTTATTTTTCAAATCTATAGTCCTTGTAATAATCAGATACAATTTCCATTCAAAGTAATTCTTGATCTCATTTGCACTATATGTTCAGACACTTTAAATGTCTTTCAAGGGTTAATGAGGAATAGGTATCCTAAGTCAACCCTTACCAAAACTTTCCAGAAATACCAAAATGAGTTCTGTTAAATGGGTCACCATCAAATTTAAAGGAAAAGGTCAGGCAGAAGGAGCCTGGAAAGAGGTGAAAAAGCCTGCTGCCTTGCTACTGTGAAAGAAAAGGAGCCAGAAGATATAAATCATACAAAGATTCAGCTGATGTTATTGGTAAAAAAAGGATTGGCTATGAAAGCAAGTGTCCCCCCCTTAGGTTGCTTGGGAGTGAGGGGAGTCAGAAAATGTAAGGAATTTCTTCTATTTCCATGTGGCATGAATATCAAAACTCAGGGAGGATGGTGAACAGTGTTGTCAGTTCCTGCAGCCTGTCCCTCTCCTGTTTTCCCACCTCCCTCTCAGCCACATTCCTCCTGCTTGAAACCAGCCCTGCACACCATAGACACGCTGCTGCTCCTCTGCCTGAAAGGGAGGAGGGCTGGGCACCATCTCCAAGAGCCTTCTCCAAAATTTTGGACTTCCTCTGGCACAGGCTGCAGCCAGCGTGGATGAATTTGACGTGAGCACTGCAGAGAGAGAAAAGTCTCGCCTGGAAAGAGCTGCACCCTTTTGTCACAGCATCTGCAGCCTCACTGAGAGTCACCACAGTGATCCCAGATGGAACACCCACAGCCCACCCAAAGGTGAGGGGTACCTTGAGCTCTATATGTACCAAGAACAGCTGAGATCTCCTCACAAACAACAGGAATGTCCCTTTGAACTTGGAAGAGGAGAAATTGCCTTGGTCAGCATTATGTCTCTGAGTCTGGAGAACTGGAAAATATAGACCATATCCTGCCATCCCTTTTCTGACCCATCTTCACAAAGAGCTCAATCAGAAAGTATAACCTACATCTGGGAGATCTTCTCCAGACAACAATTTTGGTCATATAATATGTGGCATTTTTTATGTTACAACCCTAAAATCATGGCCTGTTTCTGCCTCGGCCCATGTCACTCTTCCTCTGATTATTTCCTCTCACACGACCTGAAAGCCTCTTCTGCATTAGACCTCTCTCTATAAGTTGCTAATGCCTCCTGCCAGCTCATTGCTCATTTACTAACGAGTTGTCTGTGACACTTTCCTTCCCTGAATTATGCCTCTATCATCTTACTCTGCTAAGGGTAATTCTTGACCCTCCAGGTGTGTTGATTTTTGTTGGGTTCTCTCACCTGTCTTCCCCTAGTCCTGATTGCCCTGCCATTGAACAACTCTGATTTCTCCTCACCATCCAGTGAGTAGCTGGGAGGCACAGCACTCTGCATGTTCTGGTTGAGGATGCTTTGGTTGGTTTGTAGGTTGTCTGCATTGCTTGTTGGGTAGGAGCTTGGGAAGGCCAGGGAGAAGATTCATAAACTGCATATCTCAGGTCCAGTACATGAATTTCAGGTGGGGTGTAGGATAATGAACCACAGGGGAAGCTCAGGTGGTACATGGCATTTCAGAAAGAACACAAGAGCCCAACCACCATTCATATTCATTATAGTTGCCAGGTCTTCACATATTCACATCAAGTCTTTATCCTCTAAATCTACATTTGGTGCATGAGTGCATCACCACTTGGATCTATTTAGGACACAAACACTACCATGCAAATACACATGGTGCCTAAGAAAACATAGATGCTTATATGGGTACCTATAGATACTTTTTCTCTGCCAGGGAAATTGCTTGAGTATTATTAATAACAAAACAAGCACTTCTAGGCTAAATTTTAGAGGTTTTGTTCACACACAGTAGAGTATGTGCAGTCTCAAAACAAATACCTTCCAGAGGTGTTCAGCTCTTTGTCTCCCATGTACATACAAACATGCACCATGCACTCGCGGATACACACACAAAAACTTATGCCAATACTTTATACAAAATTTAGACAACCACATTTTGGGGGTAAAGCCTTTCCATTTAGTCAGACATGACCTCAAATCTGTCTGTATGTAGCTATTAAGTCCTGACACTGTTTTTGCAGTCCAGGTGACTGCTGGACCCTCATCACCAGGATCTATGAAATGAAGGGAGCAGAAAAGACTCCCTCAGAAAGGACATTACAGCTCTTATTCCCCAGAAGACACATACCTGCACCTCTGTATTGCACTGTCCTGGTTTTAAAGGCATGTTCTTTTTGCCAGCTCTCTTTATTTTATCTGGAAATGAAAGTGTGAGTGTTCAACAGGAAGCTGCTGAATGCTGAAAGGCCTCATGGTTCTAACACCATAACATTTGCTGGGTGTTATCTATCCAGAGGAACTAGAAATGACCCAGTGCTCTAAACTATTCTGTTGGTCCTACCAGATGACCTATCTCAAGATTACAAGTGTGTGGTATTGAGAAATAAATCAAAAAATCAGTCTAAGAAGCAGTTGATGGGTCCATGTTGAACATCAGAAAAAGTTTCAAGATACTTAAAAATAAATACAGATAAAACATTACTCTCTGATTTGTGGAAAAAACTCAACTCAAAACTTACTCAAATAATAATATTTATATTTTGCAGCAGTATGCTAGAACTTTCAAAATGCTTTATTAATGTGTCCCTAGTTTTATAGATTAAGAAAATTTAGGCATAGAAAATGTTGGTGTCCTTTTCTTGAATCTAGATGACACCCTGTTTTTTCCATTTTGACTCACCTCAAGGCTCACAGCAATAAAAAAGTACAGGTCTTTAGACTACAAATCTGTATTTGCAGAGTGTAACTCAGACATCTGCAGATTCTGGATCGTTTCACCAGTGTTACCCCTCTGTGGGTCAATTTGCTTATTCATATTCTTCAGCCCTTGCAGGTAAAACTCAAATGGAAGTGAGTAGGATCTTCTTCAAAGGAAGAAGAGCTGTGGTCCTGAAAAATAAATCAATTTAAATGATTTCTTTGACTTCACAAAGTTCAGAAAAATTGTTATAAAAATAAATGTAAAAATTTGAAGCAGGGCTATTACTAGAAAAGCAATAACAAGAGTTTGGAGGTGTAGGTGCATTCTCAAAGTGCTATTGAAGCACAAAGAAAAGTACAAAATACTAGGGATAATTTGGGGTTAATCCAGGCTTTAAAGGAAAGGAGATGTAAATGTCTGAAATCTCCAACCAGTATCTTCCATTCTGGCACAGTTAGGGGAACTGATCTGCTGGTAATCAATTATATCTGAGTTGATGCTCCCCTTACCACTGGTTAAGCTCATTAACTGGATGCTGTGTGAGGCCTTAGCACTGTTTTACAGTCAGAGAGAAAGATGAAGACTCCTACAGAGATACTCTGGCTGACTTCCCAGGAGCAGCTCTGTAATGTAACTGGCCTTCCCCAATACTGGCCTCTGCATTTTTCCAGCATTCTCTCTTCCCTTCCCTTCCACCGCCTACTCTTCTCAGTTTCTGTTATCTCTATTATGTGCTCTCTCATTCTCTTGCTTTCTTCAAGTATTCATTTAATTATAGCTTTTATTTATCATTTGCCCAGGGAATTTCATGCTGTCCTCCCTCCCCTTTCCTCATAGGAAACTAAGGTGGGTAGGTACTTTTCAAGGACTGGACCCATTTGGCCTTGGTGTCCTACTTCCAGTGCAAAAAGGCATTCACTGTTTTGAAGGGGAATGCTCTCCGAGGTAGCTTACCCCAGCTGCAAAGAGAAGTGACCTGGGATAAGGATGGAGGAACAACTACAGGAGGATTTTGAAGAAGTTCACCTAATTCCACCAGTCATACTGGTTAGGAATATTTTAAGAAAATTAAATGGCCCCAAATCCCAAGGCACCTCCAGTTTGAGAAACAAGTAGTAGTTATGTTAGAACAAAATTGGTCTAAAAACAAAGATAGAACAAAGATATCCTGTTGGTTTACCCTCCTATATAAAACAACGCAGCCATAGCGACAGGGCTGAGTGCTTCGTATTTTCATTGCTGCAGAACATCCAACAGAGACAGAGATTTTAATGTTTTAAAGCACCTTTCCTTCCCTCTACCTGCTTTTGCCTTTTCTCAGAATTTCTGGGAAATTTCTGCTGTTATTTAGCAATCACATTTTTTTTTCCCAGAGCCTGATGACATTCCCAGAGTTGTACCAAAAGGCCCCTGCATCTGATAGCATATTATCAATTCTCTCTGTGTTGCTTGCCTTCTTGGCACCTTCTTAAATATTTCACCAAACATCATGAAGGCAGTAACACCATTGTGACAAATGTTCAGCAGGCTGGAGGGCTCTGTTGTTCTTCCACAGCACCCCATCACAGATCCATGTCCCTATGGCCCCCAGTCATCCACAGCACACTCCCACTCATACTCAGCTTTCCCAAATACAGTTTCCAAGCCCCATGAGACTCCTATGCACATTACATATATTTCTTACCTCAGCATGCAGCACATATATTTTTTTGGTGATGAAACTAAGACAAAAGAACAGACAGTAACAATCAGAAGTGCTCTTAGTGCAACACAACATCTACATAAAAACTTTCACAGTGATTTGTGTGTGTGTTTATGATTAAGGCCAGGCTGATTCCCAAGACATCTCACCTTGGGTAAAGTGAACTATATCAAGCTGTATATCAAATAATCAGCAAGGTTTATCAGTGCTGGGATATGATCTGAGTTTTCCAAAAATAATGTCTAAGAGATTAGGGACTAAATGAAAAATGTGGAAAAAATGGTGCTAAGAAAATATTCCTGCCATACAGTCAAACTGAAGTTAACTGAGGCTGAAGGTGCATGAAATCACTGGAGATTCAGTGTGCTATGCATTAATCTGAATCTTTATTCCTTAAATTCTTTCTTTCCCTGGTAAATGCAGAGCTGCAAGAAGAATTGCTAGGGCTGAGATAGATTTTTTGAAAAGGGAGTAAAACTCTGACAGAGGACGTGTCTTTCTGTGTCCCTTGCTCTGCTCCACAGTGTCCACGTAGTCAGTGGGCTGCACACCAAAAAAATGGAAGGGGAGGGGGGGAGAAGGAAGGATGGACTGAGGGAGGAGCCCAACGAAGCAGTTACTTAGCTGCATAATTTTTCTTCACCCCATTCTAAGGACAGGGGAAAAAATTCAGGAAAGGCTGCATCAAGCAGGGCTAATTCCTCTCAGGCATCCTCACAGTTCTAGCAGCGGGCCAGACACCAGCACCAGCGTGGCCACAGGCTCTGCTGAGCAATCCCAGCCCCTGGGAACAAGACAGCCTGGAAGCAGGGGAGGAAGAGGAGTATGGATAGCTGGGGAAACAGCTCCAAATTCTGTTTGCAGAGCTCTGGGGTTTTTTTGGTGGGGTTTTTTTGGGTTTTGGTTTTCGGTTCTTCTGTGCCTTGGAGGAATGGTGCTGGCAATACAGCTCCTGCTGCAGGATCAGCTTCTCATTCTCATCATCTGGGATGATGACTGCAAAGAGGCCCATGATTTTTATTTTAGTAAAAGGGAAAAAAGAATGACTGCATGTTGCTGTTGTGGCAAACTGCTTCCATAGACACACAGCCAGCCCTCTCCTGCTGCATGAAACAAAAATGCTTGAAGAAATGGAGCATACACAGTTGTAGTTTAAGGAAAAGCTGCAAAAGGAAAAGTCTGGAGGAATTCCTTTCTCCCCCTGCTTCCTCAGCCATGTACTCACTTGCAAGTGACTACGGGCTTGCAGCAGAGAGCTGTTTTCATTGGGAAAGGGCCCAGCAGGCTGGTTGGGTGGGCCATTGCCCTTTGAATAAATGCCAAATCCAGCAGTCTAGGAAGAAGGAAATTTTTTTTTAAACTTTTCTGCTTCAGGCCTAAATCAACAAAAAGTGGAATAGACATTCTGGAGGTAGAATTGTCGGGGTTCATGCAGGAAGACAGGTGTAACCAAGATTTCTCTCCACTCCCCTAATCATCTGAAAGCTCTTCTTTCCCATTAAACTCAAAACTGTTTTGCAGAGGTCTGTTTCTTTTGAATTCAGCAACAATTTTTCCCAGTAAAATGTGTACAGTGGAGAGTTTTCTAGAGCTCAGCAGCAGTGCATGTGGCACCTGCTCCCCCTGCAACACTCTAGCTCACCTCAAAGCAGCCCTCAGACTGTGCCTCTTGCTAGGGAATGAGAAAAGAAAATATAAGTGGCTGTTAGCAGCAGCTGGGGAGTCTTGGAAGGAAAACACTGACCACATATTCAAAATGTGGTAAATTGAAACAATTGGCAGCAAAATCATCTGCAACTTAATGATTTGGTCTCATTCTAGATAGTCTCACAGCACAGGAAATGTTCTGGACACTGAATTGACCTGTTTCTGGTGCAGTCATTATTTCAAGCTGGAATAGTTTATTTAGGCTGCATGGCCTTCCTGCTTCTTGCCTTGTCAATTAATTTTGGATGGATAGGAAACCACTTCACGATTCTTCAAGGTTCAGGGTTTTTTATCAAGGATGCAGGGTTTTTTTCTAACATCTTTACAGTCACCTATGGAAATGAAGCTTTTCTATAGCCATAATCAGCAGGGAGTGGCCCAAGGCAGACTTGCACCCACATAATTATAGGTAGGGACACACATGTATTTATAGGACCATGCAAATACCTAGAACATGCTCTCATAAAAATTGTGTTTCTCAGTTGTTTGCTCTTAGCACTTTAGACAAAGGTCATTCTAACTGACAGAACAGAAATAAGTGTCATAAAAAGTTAAGTTCAAGGAGGGCATGCGAGCCATGTATCCTTATAACCTGGGTCAAAGGACTCAATGCTCCATCCTTCCTTGTGTTGAAGGAGAAATCTGTTCTTACCCCAGTTTCACAGCATTGGACTAAGAAGTAGCCATTTCTTAGAAGGCAGGCAGAGGAGCAGGAAGCAGAGTTATCATTGTCTTTTACACCTTTTACAGATCCCCACTAATTTTAGTTTCTTTCTACCAGGGAAGGAGGAGAATATATTGCTCTTAAAGTCTGCTTCAATTAGATTCAACAGCTTTATTTCCATTTCTTTCGCTTTCCATCTATTTTTACTGTTCACACAAATTCTCACATAAAGCTCACATGAAAACCTCCACTCTTTAAATTATATTTAAATTATTTGAATGTGTATTCTCCACATAGAGAAAGAGAAAATTGAAGATTTATTGAGCCTTTTTAAAAAAATGCTGATAAAATGAGCAAGTCTGCCCTCCTTATTGTTATTTGTGACTAATTATCTAGTTTTTTTAATTAAGAAAGGAAAGTGATCTTGCTGCAGAAGTTGTGCACTTGGTGGGTTCATATGAGGTACATTCCATATTGCCTGCTGAGCAATTAAAAAGCAGTAAACCCTTCTGGTAAACCAGATACAAGAGACTGTTACGGCACAGGGGCTGCATAAAATGAGTGGAGCAATGTGTGTAGGAAGGTGGATCAAGGGAAGGAAAGAGTCCCCTCACCCAGAGAGGGACAAAGCAAGGTTTGGCCAAGAGGGAGCTGCCCCTGCCCTTCTCTGGGGAGGGTAATTGCCATGCCTGGCACTGCGGTCCCGTGAGACCCGAGCAGACTGGCCAGAGCCTGTCTGGAATTCCCACTCTATCATTTGGAAGAGCTGAATTTGGCATGCAGAGGCTGAGGCCTGAACTCCTCTGGTCGATCCTAAATAGCTGGTGCTGCTGACAGCCACGTCACGTCTCCTACCTCAGCCTGCACTTTCCAGTTTCACATAATTCCCTGTCATCTTCATCCCACAGATCATTGCCTTGCTTCAGCAAAGCACTTAGGAAATATTTTCCTTCTAGGTCTGTTTGCATTAGACAAAAGTCACATCTCTAAATTAAATGTTAGCTTGATTTTGCAGTTGGTTTTGCTTTAAAGGCACTGCAGTGACTTCTGCTCTAAACAGTCTATAGTCTAACGTCGGCTAGCATGGAAGGCAGGCAGTTCTGGAGCTGCTTTGGGAAGCTCTGATATGCACAATGAATGTATACTCAACAGGAGATGAACAATCCTCTCAGACTAAATTTAAAGTGCTTTTAAAGCTGTGAAATTTGAAGCTATTGCATAGACTTTCAAAGTGTTCCTTTGCAAAAGGCTAAATCTTCACTATAGCACACTCAGTTATTCTGGCAGCATTACACTTTCTATACTTCTGCCAATAGCTGAATTTAATTACTGTTTCATTTATGGAAATACTTACCAAACTAGAAGAGCTACACATGAATTCCAGCAGTTTCATATAAAATGAAGCAGATGCAGAGATGTTGGCCTACGGAGAGAATGTGGAAAAGTTTAAAACAGATTTGCACAACTGACTTTAAGTTTCACTTCTTTCTCTCTCTCTGGTTCAAATGAATTTTAGCATGCATTAAAAAATGCAAGGGAATTGGGGAAATACAAAAAAAAACCTCGGGAAAATAACCTCTCTATCTACTGCAGTGGAGGTGAAATCACTCGAGGAGAAAAGGGCTCTGAAGTTTTCAAAAGCAAAAAGGGTGAACTGCACCCCCCCTCTTACAGTGGCGCTGGCATTAGTTTTGTGCAAAAAGCACTAGGAGCAGGCATCTTGCTCATTCACCTTTAATCCAAATCCCAGCTGCATCATCTCATTTTCCCTCCCATTCAGAAGGGAAATGGCTTGTGCAGAGCTCCACAGTCCCAGCCCTACCACCTAAGAGTGAGGCTCCTTGCAACTTCTTTCTGCTAAGGTCATATTTGTGTAGATTCCTTTTTTTTTTCTCTGCTATCCACAGTCTGTCCTACAGCTGAGTGTCTGACTTTTTATTGGTCTCCAGTGTTACCCTGTTCTTGACACATACAGTGATGCAGTTACCACCAGGGAAGGGGACCAGGCAAATAAAAGCATTTTCATTTAATTTAATTTCATTTTCAGTTGTTAGTGCTCTATAGAATAGTTACTTGATAAAGAAAAACCTAATGAAGATGTATTTCTCTGTGAATTTAGGGTAGGACAGATTGTACTTCTTTGACATTTAAAATGTCAGAGGAACTAAGGTAGACTGATAACACAATGAAAAATATGATTTTAATTGCTGGTTTGAGTTATATATATCATGGATCAATTATTCTAGGTACTGAGTCAATAGAAACACAGGAAATCTAATTTCTTAACATTGATTTTAGCTGTATTTAAATCAACCTTCTAAGTTAGAAATTCATTCTAGAGTGCAACTCAGTTCACTCTACAGGAAAAATTTAGTCTCCATGAAGCAGCAGAATTTTTTTTTTTTAATTCTACCATTACTTCTTTCTGGAAGAACTTAAAAGCTTGAGACTGAAGGAGTAGAAGAAAATCACTGAGTGCTAATATCAGTAGATGTGAAAGTGCTTCACAGCAGCAAAAGGTTAACAAAGAATTCAAGAGAGATTCTTGGAAATTAACCTATTGTAAATCTGAGAGCCATTACAAACAAAACAAAACAAAACATATAGAGAGAAACAAACAAACAAACCAAAACCAAACAAACAAGGGAGAAAGTAATAAAGAGAAGGCTGCAGTGAGGTAGAATAGAAAAATGTACAGGATTGACCTGTAAGTGATGATACTACAGTGGGAACATAATAATGAAATATTTTGACTGAACGATAGGTATTAAAATATTATCTCCAATGTAATTTGATTGATTATTTAGAACATTTAGGATGATGCATAGGTGTCAAGTTGGCAAACAAGTTCTCATTCCTCAGCTCCTAGACATGAATAAAAATTATTTCCACCCTATAATATTGAACAAATTTTTCTGTTTTCAGAAAAGTTGAAGGTAAATGTATATATGTAAATTTCAATCAGGCTGAATTTTAATGTATGAAACTTTTACAAACTGTCATTATAAAAAAATGATGTAACCTCAGATTATTATTGTCCCTTTAAACATAGTCTACTGGTAACTAACACTAGCACTTTTTGTTACCCTATTTATCTCTATGCTTCATTAACCAAAAATCAACAACTTTCATTTAGATAAAATCTTTAGCAGCATAACAGCAGTGTTTTCATAATTAAGGATGCAGAGGAAAATGTCTTGGGCACACATAAAAAAAGGACATAAATCCAATTGGAAAGTTCAACATCAGAGATTCAACTGGATATTTAATCCTGTAAATAATTATGGCACTTGAAAATATGAAGTTAAATGATATGTTAATAAGTTTTGGATAGAAATTATGAGGTTTATAATCATCAGATCAATCAAGTTCAACATTATCCTGTACAATAAAGGCATTTTGGAGCAACAGCTACAGGTCCCCCTTTTAAAACAGACTGGAAGCAGAGAGGCATAACAGAAGCATCCTCTATCTTGCAGTAGTGGCCACTGAAAAAACTGATAGAAAGGACCATGGGACAGGTCATGTTTAGAGTTAAGGCAGATTAAGTGTAGCTGTAAAGCTTTCAGACTGAACTCTCTTCATATGTGTGCTAAGCATGAATCATCCTCATCCTTAAGAACTTTCACAGGGGGTCATTAATCTCAGCTTCTGAAAAGAATACCTGATAGCATTTTCTTCTTGGTTTTTCCAGTGTTTCTACTTCCAAATTCCAAATAAGGCTGACAGCTTTGCAATTCCTTAGAAGTATTGTTATGCAGCCACCTATGAAGTAAGGTTTATAGAAGAGCTAATAACTTTTATTAGCATATCCATGGTCAATATAGGCTGGAAAATGTTAATTTAATCAATCAGACTATTTGAGGAAAGACACATAACTGCTGCCTATGGAGAAAGCAGATGTTACCATGAGATGAAATAGGACTCTTTCACCTACATATATTGAGCACTGAGAGGAAAAGAACAGGTAATTGTATATCAATGAACAGTTAAATATATGTGAAGGATAGGAAAAATGATAATGTGCTGCAAAGTCCATATCTCTACTAGAGAATNTAGGAGATTTGAATGCAAACTGATCAAGATTTGAAAACACGGTAATTAAAATACTGGCATCAATGTTCCTCTAGCTCCTTCATGGTAGTAGAGACAACACCCTCACAGACTGCATTTCCCAGTCTTGTCTTTCAAAGAGATCTTTGTAAACCTTTGCATCAGCCCCTCTCAATGATCAGAACTGATAGGTCAAAAATAGATCACCTGTATTTTGAAAATACTGTCCCACTGGTTCATGTATGCTCCTGTAGCTGTTTTTCTGAGTTCATACTATTTAATGTATGGCACTTGCTTGGTGTCTGGGACAATGCTCTGTAAGGACATTTAGGGAACCAGACAAAGTGCATAACTCTCTAAGGAACTGCATGTGTTTCGTCTTTGGGTTTTCCATCAGAGACCCTTCACGAGTGCCTTGTTTCCACTGCTACTGGCACAGAGCCACACACCTGCCCTCCTTTGCATGGCAGATGCACAGCCCTGTTTCCACTGCTCCTTACTGCAGTCTGACAAAGGAAGGCAGCAAATCCACACAGCAGGGTGCTCACAATCAAGTTCAAAACTCATGAATGCTGTTGGGTCAGCAGGATCCAACAGTGTCCATATTTCTTTTTAAAGTGAGTTAATGATGCAGTTTTTCCAGCAACAGAGAATTCCCAGCCACATGCCAAAACTACTGTTCCTTAAATATGCTCCACAAGGCCAGCACACCCATCTTTTCCCCCTAGGAATGGGAGAAGGTGTGATCTACACAGGTCTATATCCTAATCCTAAATGTCTCAGAGCACTTGCAAAGAGCAAAGATCACTTTTATTACCATAGATCTGTACCAGTACATCTGTTGCAGTGGGTGCCTTCAGGAAGTAGTTGCTAAACAAAACTTCTTTCCTGATAATTCTGTTGAATTATAAATCTAGTCTTAAATAAGGAGTTTGTCCTAATTTGGCCAATACTGGAAAACAATTTTATTTTGAAAATATAATAATATTTACTTCTACTCTGCAAAAGAAAACAGTTTGCTAAAAAGTAAAAAAAATGTTAGAACTATCTCAGCTAACGTGGCAATCTGTTGGTGTGCCTCTCTTCCTATCCCTGTCTCTACAACTTTTGGTTAAGGAGACCTCATCTCTATATTCCTTCTCTGATGTTCTGGGATAAGCACTAAGATCCATTTAATGTTTTACCAGCTATGACATTACTTTACAGCTTTGCCAACGTGTAGACAATTCTGAAGCCACTGCAGATGTAGTCCTGTCACAGCTCATACCCTGATTCTGACTGAAGATGTACTGATAACATGCTACAGTGAAATGTCAAAATACCAGTCCCAGATGACTGTTTGGATCTCCCATTATAGCTGGAGGCCTAGGCCAGACACAAATTCCTTTGTTGTTGACATCTACCTTTAGAGAAACACACTCTACCCTGGGAATTCCAAATCAGAAAATGTGCTGAGTTTCATATAGGAAAATAGAGCATAGGAAGGAATCATCAAGTTCAATGAGCCCAGTTGCCCAAATATAAATTACAGTGCAGCAGATTTCTGTTTCAGGAACATCTGCAGAACAATCACCCCACATGACCCTTCTAAGGAAAGTATTTCCTATTGAATTTTCAAGGGGTTTTGACTGCTGAAAATATCTTTCCCTATGTCAAAAGCAATATAGCTGACAAGTATATACGTGATAGTCTTAAAAATAAATAAATTTAATTCCTCATCTTCCTTTCATTGAGGAATATCACTCCTCAATCACCTTGTGAGGCTTTCAAATGGCAGTTCTATCTGCAGTTTAATTCTGTTATGCCAGCTGTGGTACTGAAAGAAGATTCATATTGTGAGACTTCTTTATTTGCAACGTAGTTGGACCCATCTTCAACAGTTTCTTTTTGTTACATTGCATGGAGTTTCACAAAAGCTGCAGATCTCCACAAGTCTCTCTGTAATAACACGTTGCAGGTAATTATTGGTTTCTTGGAATGCATTACCCTCTACTTCAAGCCATAATTAAAGGAATCAAACTTTGGAACAGTCTCTGGAAATCTGAAAATAGGAGTTTAATTTACAAATGTCAGGGTGGAATGGGAAATGAGTGAGCCAAAATCAGCACACTGCAATGCTTATTTGCAATACTCTCTACAGGGCGTCCCTCTCGTTTTGGCCACCAAGACTTATCCAGGGGGTCTTGTATATATATGAGGTGGTGAGAACAACAGCAGGCCCTCTCCAGCAAGAGCAGAGTACATTTATTATAAGACAGAAAGATATTGCTTGAAATTACATGAAGGTCTACCATCAAAGAGAGAATATTGCCATAGGGAAATCGAATTCTTGGAGACAAGGCCTCATCAGTGCTGCCCATGCACTGCATGCTGAAGCCCACATTTTAAACCAGGATCTGGGGATATGTTTTGTTTTAAACAAGTGGACACACCTTCAGGATGTGAAAGGGTTATGTGAAAGCATAAGGCTTTTGTTGTGGTTTCTGTATCTATGCCACCTTTATGTTAAATGGCTGATTTGAGAAAGAAAAGTCTCAAAATTTGTTAACAGACTCTTGCCTAAATCCAGGTCATAGTTCATCAAGTGTACCTTTAATCTCTTTTCCAATGTTCCTAAGATATGATCTACGAATATTTCTTCCTTACTAAGTGCTGGGTTATATCCAACTCTGATGAAATATTGGCAGCAGTTTTCCAGGATGGTCTCTACAGACCTGGGAACCTCCACTGTGAGATATGGTGTCATGAGAAGATAGGCCCAAAAACTCAAACAGTGCAAATAACCTGGATTGTATTAATTTTTGAAATTTTGTTGGGGTTTTTTCTAAGTTTCAGTGTCACTATGAAATGTTTATGAATTCTCAGCAAATAAAAGCATAAGCTTCTTAACAAAAAATGAAGCCAAATACCTACCTAGATACTCATTTACAAGAAATTCTCTGCCTTTAATCTTTCACCTCTTTCTCTCTCAGTACTTACTAGCTCATTTCTTCCTTTGTGCCACAGTCTCACTGGTATAGTTGGAGGACATTTTACCATTTTTTTAGTATCTAACTCATTTTCTCTCTCCCCTCCTACTCCACTCCTCTCAGTACTTTGAGGTCATCTTTGAGGTTCAAATTAGAAACCCTGTGACATCACAATTTCCCCAGATCTCTCTCTTGCAGTTTCATATAAAGTCCTTTAACTTACAGATTCTTCAGAAATGTCTCAGAGTTTTTGGGGGTTTTCCCCAGTTCATTCAGGATATGGAAGACCAAGTATTCATTTTTGTCCATTCCATTTTCCTTTACCTTCTATACAAGATAAAGGTTACTTTTTTCACTAAATTGTTTTTTATCCATACAGTCTCTTACCAGTATCTAGGATAAAATATCCTCTCCTGTGCATCAAGCATCTTCCCATACTCTTAGAATTTCTCCCGATATCTTTCTGTAAAAATAAATTTGCTTAGAAATTTTGGGTTATATTTGTAATAGAAACATGCACAGAAGAGAAAATTTCTACCTCTTTGTCTCAACATCTTGATTTTCTTTTCCCTTATTTCCTTATTTCCTGTATCCTGTGACAGGAGGGAAGATTAAGGGCTGATCACTGGCTGATTCCCTAATCTGCCATTTCCTTCTGAAAAGGGATGCTTTAACAGAGAAAAACAAGAATTTGGGGTGATGGATTCCAATATCCAAGTCTTTGTTTTGACCCTGGGCAAGACTTTGGGTCTTTGTTTCTCACATCACAGCTAAATGTCCAGCTCCACAGAATTATTTTGGATGGCACATCTATTCCTGCATCACCTTTTTCCATTTCTTCCTCCCATTTTTGTTCTGCATGCTTTGAAGGGCATGAAACACCCTGATTCTTCAGGACTGGAAAAGCAGTCCCCACATCCACCATGCCTCCTTCCTGACATGAAAATCTCACCTCTGGGAAAAAGTGGGTAACCTGGAGTAATTAATTTCTGACCTGGTGACAGAACTGCTGGTTATATCGGCAAATGGCCATTGTTTCTTGTGGTTTCCATGTCTGTCCCTGAGGAACTGGATAACTCTGCCCAAATGGAGGAAAGTGTGTAATCATTTGCTTACTTGATCACCCATACCTGATTACAAAGGTCAGGACGATACCATCAAGGCAATTCACATGAAGCACTTTAAAAAGATGTTTTTTATTTCCTCAGAACATATTCCATTTCCTTTGGGAAAGGTCAAAGAATGGAGAATGGAGGAATAAATGAGCACTATGCTAATAAGCTTCCTGGAGCTATCATTTATATTAATTACATGTTTTCTCTGCCTCCTTTGGGTATGCTAACAGAAAGACATGAATTTTATAGGGAATTTCACCTCTCTAAGTAATAACATGGATGTTATATGAGAAGAACTAGAAAAGAAAGTTGGAATAAACAAAATTCTATAGTTACAGAGCTGCAAAATGGGAGAGGTTTATGGTTTTCTTCTAACATGTGACATCTCCACACCCACCTCAGGTTGTAGTTCTCTTATATCAATGTCTGCAAAACCTAGAATTTTCATCCATTATAATTTAAAGGCTGCTAATTACTGCTGCTCTTAGAGATTTTACCAAATAACTGAAAACAGGTTCCTAATATTTTCTATTTCCTAATATTCCTAATATTTTTCCTTTGAAAACTACTCTGATCAGAATAATGATCATTAATGTCTATTTAGCTGTGATTCTCTCTGTCTTGGGATGCTTACCTACTTCATCATTCCCATGCTCTACTCACCCAAATAACTTAATGATTTCAGAGGAGTTGCTCAGGGGAGAGAGGAGTCCAACACTCTGCCTTGCAGAAAGACATCTGGACTGGTCCCATGTGGACAGAGTTAATTTTCTTCCCTGTGTTTTCAGGCTTCTCACACTCTTGTACTTCCACATCTCTTCCCGTTTGGATTCTTTCACTTGCTTTTTGCTCTTTGTTAGAAAATTGAGAGAAATGTAACAGAAACAGGCTCTTTCAAGCCCTTTTCCCAGTGCTATTGCAAGCTGTGTTTATTTTTCTGCTGCATCTGCACCTGGTTTCAAGCAAAACCTCTTCAGCCCCAGATGGTCAATTTTTAACGCTGCTCACAGCAGGAAGCAATAGTTTGACAGCTGACCCCTTGTTTCTGGATAAAATTGAGAACTGCCAAACAGAAAGAAAATCCTAGAAGAAAAAATGAGACATAAGCAGCTCCAAAGTTCAAATAAGAAAAGAAGATAGGGATTGTAAAGTGGAGAGCACTGATCTTAGGCTAAATATATACATTTACATATGGAGATGTCAAGTCCAAAATAATACATAGGTTAATTCCTGCTAGCAACATTTTACTGACTTGTGTTAAGGCAGTAGGAGGCTGAAAATTCTTGTTTCTCTAGCAGAAATACCAGACAAAATCTTCATATATGATTTTCCCATACTCCTTGAGGAGACACAGGGTAAAAAGCAAAAGGAGCCATAGACAAGGGTCACCTGTGCTCAGGCAACACCTGTGTGCTGCTGCAGGCACAGGGCAAAGCATAGGCTGGTGGCTTGGCTGGTGTTCATACCTCCTGTTCTTCTTCACTCCATGGGCTCCCACAGGTGAAATGGCAGGAATTGATGTCCTCATATGATTTCCTGTTCTCTAGTTTTGTCCAGTATATGGTTTTAAAGTGTTGTAAGGTACAGGAAAATTCATTCCTCCATAAGAAGTATAAAACTGTGCTAACAGATAAATTTCTGTGCAGAATTTTACCTGTATTTGTTCATTATTAATGTTCTGCAACAATTTCAGGCAGCATATGCCTTAGTGGTATAGAACTCTCATAGCTGTAATATTTATATGGCCACATGTGCAACACTTCCATTTGTGTAAGCCTCATCCAAGTGTTATAAAAGGACCTCACAATACCTCTGTGCTCTGCTAGATACTTGTCTGACCACAGACACTTGCAGAATGAGGGGCTGAATGTCTGGCCAAGTCCACAGGACACTCCAGTGGCAGAACACAGCCATTACTGACACCAGTTAATGTACTGGTCATTCCTGTTTTTCATTGGTTTCCATCTTTTAGATTCAAGAGCATTGAAGACAATATCCCCTTTCTTTTTACAAAATGCAGCATTACAGACTCACAAGCACAACCCCTCCATCAGTTGAATGTGGTATGAACACTGTGTATGAAAATAGGAAGTGAGAGATCTTTTCTTCATGCTCTTTTCAGGTACCAGTAACAGTGTCTAGTAATTCACCTGCTGTCTCTCTGTTTGTGGTGATGAAAAGGGATCAACTGATGTTTTTGTGTGATGTCACTTATCTTTAATATTGGTTGAGAAAAGTGGGTTCTTGTATTTTTGACTGCAGCTGATTCTAACCTTACAGTAGATTAGATTCCCTGCTAGAGACAGTTAAAGATGCAAGGAAAAGAAAATGGATTTTAAGCAGACTAGTAAAGGATGAAGTCTTCAGCTTTTTCATCACCAGATATGCTAAGCAGAAGGAGGTCCTATGAGGGGTTTGCAGCTAGTTAGGAAAGGAGGACCCTGGAATTATTTAGCTGGCTGTAATTGCTGCATTCAAGGCATAAATTGGCAGGAACTATTGGGAGGAGACTGTGGCAGCCTGGCCCACAATGCTGATGTCTGCAGGAGGAAAATGGTTATCATAGGCACTCAGATCTGCCAGTGGAAGGAGTTCAATGGAAGATAGACCTTCATTCATAATTTGATTCTTCTAATTTTCTACAGGGATTTGGGTTTAATGCCAAATTTTAGCCCTGTATTTTACAATGCTGGTATAATATTCTAGCAGTTATTTTTAATGTAAGAAAGAAGTCAGAATTTTCCAGTGAAAACTATGACAGGAAAATAGGCAGAGCAAAAGTAAACTTATCTGAACTCTCCTAAACAGTGCAGGGAACTGTTTTCAGAGATATAACAGAACAGTTTATTGGAATTGCCTTCAGGAGGGAAATGGGGGGAAGGTTTCCTTGGTTGCATATTCATAAGACTTAAAAAGTGTTGGGGTTTGATTGGCTCTAAAGTTGTGCTGTGTTTGATTGGCTTAGAAACTGTAACGGGAGAAAAAAAGTAGAAATTCCATCCTGCTTTAATCACTGCCCACTCCAAGCTTCCCTAATGACTTCCAGATGCATTCTTTTTCTGCTATTGTTTTGGCACAGTTTCCAGACAACTTTTGGGTCTGTTAACAAAAAAAAAAAAAAAAAAAGGAAGAAA
>VZRX01014329.1:79974-120172 GCA_013398075.1 Notiomystis cincta
AAAAGGAAGAAAAAAGGAAAAACTCTGCCCTCCCCCCTCTTCTAACAGAAAACAGATTTCACTCTGGTTATATAAATGTGTGATGAGATGGAGAATTAAAATGCCTGTTGCTTTCCCTCTTCAACCTCCAGGAAACTTTCTGATATAAACTGAAAGAAAAGTGTAGGGAAAGTGTTGAAAGCAGATTCTATACAATCTATTGACATCTATGTAAGTACCATGAAGTTGAATAAACTAAAAAACATTAACTCTACAAACCTAAATCTCCCCACCACAGAATAAATGTTCATTCTGCTGTCTGTCTCTGGCCTGTTGAGCCATCTAAAGCAAATCACCTTGCCTCTTAATGCCTCAGTTTCCCCCATGTGAAATGGAGACACTGGTGCTCAGCCACAGTATCAAAAATTTCTATGGCCTGCATTTGGAAATCACCTTGTAAGGTAGGGTCAAAAAACCCTCCCACACAGCTAGAGGGATGACATAAAAGTTGTGATGCATTTGCTAAGCTGGAGAGCAAAACAGCAGTCCCCTCTGCAGTGGGGTGTTTGGTGCCCATGAGAGGCTGCCAAGTCTTGTACTTTGTAGGGTACTCTGTCCCCTTTGGAACAAAATAACACATCAGTGCTGAGAACTTCTGTCTTTGAAAGCCAGCAAACCACTGCCTTCTCCTTAGGCACCTTACCAGCCCTACCTTTCCAGAGAATAAAACTCAGGATGCATTATTCTATATCTCCTAGGAGAATCCCATAATTTCTCTACTCAGACATTCTTTCTTTCCCTAACACTTTTCCACATCAAAATATCCCACAGTTGCTGTGTCTTCCAGCCCTCTCGCCGATGACAAGGGAAGAAGAGGTATTGTTATATGTTGTGAAGAAGATACCCTTTTATCAGCCCTGGACTTCCTCAAGAATTCTGGTGTTTAGGTGGTGGCATCTTCTGCAGCAGCAGAAATTCATTGACTACCAAAAACCCCATGGAATTTCTGCAATGAGCAGGGACACCTCCAACCTAGATCAGTTTGCTCAGAGCCCCATCCAACCTGGCCTTGAATGCTCCCAGGGATGGGGCATCCACCACTCCTCTGGGCAACCCATTTCAGTGTTTCTTCACTCTCATCATAAAAAGTTTCTTTCTTCTATCTAATCTGAATATACCCTCTTTTACTTTACAACCATTATCCCTTCTTCTGTCACTGCAGGCCCTGCTAAAAAGTCTGTCTCCATCTTTCAAACCTCCTTTAAGGAGGCCACAATAAAGTCATTCCAGAGTCTTCTCTTCTCCTGGATGAACAATCCCAACTCTCTCAGCCTTTCCTTGTAGGAGAGGTGCTCCATCCCTCTGATCATCTTTGTTTGCCCCCTCTGGACTGGCTCCAACAGGTCCCTGTCCTTGCTGTGCTGGGACCCCAGCTCTGGATGCAGGGTTCCAGTGGGGTCTCTCTCAGCAGGGCCGGGCAGGGGGGCAGAATCCCCTCCCTCCACTGCTTTTGGTGCAGCCCAGAACACCTCTGGCTCTCTGGGCTGTGAGTGCTCATGGCCAGGTCATGTCCAGCCTCCCATCCACCAGCACCCCCAGCTCCTTCTGGGCAGGGCTGCTCCACATCCCTTCATCCCCAGCCTGTTTATACTGGGGTTGCCCTGACCCAGATGCAGCACCTTGACTTGGCCTTGTTGAACACCATGAAGTTCACATTGGCCCACTCCTCAAGATGCATAATTACCCTGAGGCTAATTGCTTTGTGTTTCAGAGATACTTTAATCAGTTTGGTGACTAGATGGTCTCCAAGCACCAAACAGTTTCTGAGAATCAATCTTCTCAATTTTAAAATTTTGCATTACATCATTTTATGTAAAAGTAAAATCAACTGCTCCTGATAAGCTGGGAGAAGGGAAGTATTTGGGAAAGCTCTCTTTAGAAAAGTTTCAAAGTGTTGCCCAGAATTAGATTGAGCTAAGGAATTTTGCAACCCAGTTTTTGCTTAATTTTAAGACTTCTGGATCTGTCTGTTATGAGGTACTGAGAAAGAACCTATTTCAGTATTCAACACACTAACCAAGCACAAGTCAAACACCAATAACTCTCAGCAGGACAACAAAATCAATGGTAACAAAACCAATTTTGATTTATCCCTTCTTTTTCATCAGTTGATGACTTTATATTAGACAGGGGAGATCTATGACAGTTCTTTATTAAATAAAACATTTACTAATAGAAGCAACATTAAAATAACTTGTATTTCTCTGCCATGAGAGTATCTAAAATGGTACAGAGAACATTACAAATTTTAATTGGTAAGAAGAAAAGAACATTGCCTCCCTCTGCAACTGCTAGCACTAATCTGGACTCAAAATGAAATCTAGGTGATAGGCACAGAGCAGTTTGCTCTGATCACAGGAACTGGTTTAATAATTCCTTAATCCTAGAAAAATATACTCTTTATTATATTTAAATTAAAGGACTTTGAACCTATATTTTACTGTCTCTTACAATATCTCAACATCCATGAAGCAAAAATGTTCTCTTTGCTCATAGAAATATAAATGAGGATGCACCTTTGGATTCATAATGAAGACTCTACCAGAACCCCAGACATGCCCAGGATTCTGTACACAAAGGTGAGCTGTCAGGAACTGGTTCTGGGGACAGGAAACCTTTTTGAGCACTGTGTTACATACAGGGTTGATTTTGGGGCTGATACCTGGAATAGGCACAGTACCTCACAATTGTTTGGCAGGCTATGAACTGGCATGGCCCAAAAGCAGCCCAGGGACCATTCTGGCAGTACAGACCCTTTCTAGTGCCCAAGGAGTCCTCCTGTTTAATTTCACCACTGTGGCCATAGCCAGCACAGCCCAGACATAAAGGGGATGTAGGAATTTTGTGCCCACCCAAAGCATCACTTGGCAGACAAGTGTCAGACAGCTTTGAGGTAAAATCAGAAGTTTCACATCAGAAAATCCATACCATGCCCTTTGGTGTAAAAAGGCATCAAATTATTTTGGACAGGTGGTTCTGAGATTCACTCTTCTTTGCCAGATTCTTCAGTCCTTGATCACCAACATTACTATTGTCATGAAAAGTTCCCAGCTCCTGCCAAGGCTGTGCAAAGCTGGGCTCTTTGGGCAGACATTGAAATAAGTCTTTTAACAGCAAGCCCATTTAAAATTTAAGACACTTTATCTATTAAATATAACAGAAATGTAGGGCTGAGAAATCAAAAAGTTAGCTTAATCTATCTCTTTACTTCTAATCAAGGGCAAATATTTCCAGATTAATTCCAAATCATATTTAATATCCTTTTAAAACTTCTGAGGAAATTATTTCCGTCTCAAAAGTGGCTGTAGGTAACTACCATTAGTAGAAAGAGCTGCAAAGAGGCTGTGCCATTGACTCACACTCAGTTTAGCCTTCTTTGTATTCTCCAGATCCTTCTCTGGGGTGTTATCACACACCTAGTAACTATTCATTGTATATTTATGTATCTGTTTGCTTTCCTTCCTAAACTTACTTTGCTAGTGTTTGTTTTTATAGAACTCCACTGTTTTGTCCCCTTTCTCCAATCTGTCAAGATCATTCTGATTCCTAATGATAATGGCTTTCAGCCCCACTGAGGTGTCACACTGAAATGTTTCCATGTTCTGTTGAAATGTGCCCTGAGAGTCCTGGGTGGAGCAGAACTCACATAGAGTTCTTTTGACAATAAAAAAATGCCAAATGCCCTGAATCAAACATTTATAATTAAAGACTATTTACAGGACACCATATTTATGACATTTTCTATGACTGTCCCACTGCAAGACTACTTATCCAAAGCTAATTTCTAAAACTTGTCTCCAACTACTTTTTTTCTTCATCCATTATGAATTCTTCCTTCAGTGATTTCTCATGAACAGGGTTCCCCTCCCTAAAACTGTAAGTGCAGTGACATAATGTAGACTAGATGGAGAGGGAGAGTCATTAATTTTGTGCAGATTTATTTTTGACAGATGTTCTTGAAAAATTTTTCTTAACATCTTCCCTCCCTATAGATTTACCCTTTCTTTGGGAAAGACCTAATGAGAAATCTCATACCAGAAAAAAAAAAGTAACAGCCCCAGGATATGAGTTACCTTTTCACTCACAGCTGACCTGATACAGCATTGGCAACTCTGGAAATTGAATTAACTGACTTCCAGAGATCCTGATCAGCATACCTGACCCTGTGAATTGGTACTTGCTACTGCTGGAAAGAGTTTTTCAAAGTTTTTCATGTAAACCTTTTTTTTTTTAAATAAGTTCCCTCCAATCAGAAAATTTCCCTGGTGATTAATCAGTTTTACTGTAATATTGGGTATTTGCAAACATTTCAGTAATGGTTTGACTTACAAATTAAAGAAAAATATTATTTATCATGCCCCCTCATGTATCATACTAAATACTAAAAGGTTTTTGTAAAAAACAGCAAATTAAAAAAAAATTAAAACCAAATATTTTTAAGTAAAATAGGTGTTGTTAATAAAAATGCTGATCACCAAAACTATCAGAAACAAAAATCAGTATGAAAAACTATTCAAGCCATGTAAAATAGCATTTACAAAACTTTCAAAAAGTAGAAAACTATTCAGCATACCTTTAATTTAAAAAAATAATAGTTAAAAATATGTTTTACAACATTGTTCTCTGATTTTTCATTGGTGATCTCATATTTTCTAAAATCTCAGTAATTTAAGGCACTTCTATACACAAACATTAGATTGTCCCTTAGTTTATATGACCTTGAGCCCTGGTGCACCTCCTCCTCAAGATCCAGGGGGCAGTTTAACAAAGGCTATTCCCAGATTTTGCCCAGGCTTTGTGTTCAGCCTGGATATGGTCTGTCATTTGTATCTTCCTGACACGTCACGAAGTGAAACAAGCCAGCTTCTCCCAGCAGAGATTCCCCACAAGATTCCTTTTTATCTTACTGTGCACAGACTGTTTGAAGCCCTGCCTCTGTCCTCCATGTGTTCTACAGATTATTTTTTCACTCTTTTTTTTCACAGATATGCAAAGCAGATCAGATTAAGTTCAAAAATAACGCAGTATACGGGGTTTGTGTTGGGCAAGGAGCAGGGAAACTTTTTTAGGTGGGTGGAGAGAGCAGGGAAGTTTAAATATTTGCCATTCATTAAAACTGCCTTTCTAAGTGCTGCCAAGGAGAATGTAATTCAGGATCCATGTGCTTTCCAAACAGAAATGCAAGCACCTCTATGCTTAGCTGTAAATTATTTGTTATTTACTTCATGATCTCAGTGACAAACTGAGGACAAGGAATGGAACTGATAACTGTCCTCCCCCTTTATGTTATTTCTTTGTCATTTTTCAGAAATATTGGTACCTCCCTGGCATTTTTTTTACAACCAAGTATCTTTTTATGATGTGGAATTTAAGGATGGAAAGCTTCAGAGGTGATAAGGCCATTTCTAACTCACAATAGTAAAGCACAGAAAGAGAGGAGAGGGCAAAACCTTTTCCATGGTGAGAAGTAAAATGTTACATTCTCCGGTGTTCCAAACAAACTCATAGGATGCAGAAATACCCTGGGAAGGAATGTTGACAAAATTTATGCTTGTGGGTTAAAGATGCAAATGCTTTAACAAGAAAACTTGCAGGTCAAAAAGCAAAGGATTCCCTTCCCCCCTGCTCTGCTTGAATGTTTCTTCCAGGGATTTGAGAACTGCAGGATGACGTGGAAAGGGGTAATAAAACCCTGCAAGTCTCCGGGTGTTCCACAGCCTGGCCTCACTCACAGCAGCTCTAGACACTTTAAAATTAAAAGTCCCACGGAATGAGTCATCTTGCCTCCCAGCTTCTCCCCTTTCAGAGAGAGTAGGCAAAAAAGACTGAAAATTTCCCCTGCAAATGTCTCAATCTTGCAAGCTTTACTCAAATCATAACAGCAATTTTTTTTAACATTACTGAGGAACTGCAGTAAACAAAGCTCAGACCCTGAAATCTCAGTCTCAGTGTGTCAGGCTGTGCCGCTATGAAACTTTTCTCTGAAAAGAAAATAAGAAGAGAAAATCTTTGTTTTTCTTCCTGACTTCTCACTTTTGGGATGGGTTTTTTGTTTTTGTTTGGGGTTTTTTTTTGTGCTCTGTGGCTCTTAATTTGGAATTGTTGACTCCCTTCTTGTGCTGGTGGTCACAGGGGACATACAACATGCATACCATATAATTGGGAAGCGGTTCAGGGAGCTGCCACGTCTGTGGGGCTGCAGCGCACAAAAGGAGGCGGAGGTAGCAGGAATACCTTCTCCTTGACGAACTTGGAAATTCCGGTGCCACATCAGCAGGAGCATATCCCAGCACAGTGCTCTCCAGTCACTGCAGGACTGGAATGCACCACAGAAGTGGTTCAAGGCACAAAAGTGCCCAAATGCCTGCTGGTGTCTGCCCTTCTGCCCCTCACAGCTCAGTCAGCGGGGGGTGTTACACACTTTAAACTTTCATTTATAAAAATGTGCCTAATTCCATTTAGTATACTAGGAACTTCCTGCCTCTATCCAAAAGCCTCTCAATCTGCTTCTCTGTGAATCAGGGAAGAACTGAGGCACAGAGAGACTGAGGATATACCGAGACCATGCAGTACAATTTCACATCCACGTACCTGACCTGAATCGAGGGTCAAAGCCTAACAGGCAGAGAGAGCCAATGCTGCTCCTACCCTAAGGATCCCCAGGTCCCAATGGCATCTGGTTCTAGAATTAAGTCAGGAAAGTCTGTATGATGTTGTGACTGCCATGAAGACATAAATGTCATTCTTAGCTAGCTTTGGTTCCATTGTACTCACATTCTGAATACCCACCATAGGAAACTCCAGCTTTTTTATTCTAGAGTTTGGGAGGGGACTTTGAGCTGCATGTATGAGACACCTTACCTGGCTACCTTTCAGGTAGTTTTTAACAGAGTGGGTTCATTTATAAACACTGAAGTGTATGAGCAATTTTACATACAATGAAAAGGTGATCGAGGAATAATTCATGACGGTATCAGTGAGGCCAAAGAGTGACCACCTGTATGGACACTCTCTGTAGGGATAACAGCACAAGCATGAGCACCCCATTTATCTGCTCAGCCTCTAAAAGTAGCAAAGTATGAATTGAAGAAAACCTTTGATTCATGCACCTTTTTACACCTATTTAACCATATATCTGAAATGAGAGAGTGTGTTCACACAGCTGTGGCTCTGCCTATCTCAGACATGATATGTTTGAGGACAGAAGAGCCTGCTGAAGTGTCTGCTGTAAAAACCATCCTTGGAATTATCAGAGCTGGCATCATATGATGATTATTAAAATTTATTAACATGTGTACTTGATCTGGGATGTTGAAACACTCAGAAAAAAGGAGAGACATACAATGACTTAACAGGGATCATAAAAAGCTTATGTTGGGAGCAAAAAGGAGAAAAAAATAGCAGAATTCAGAGAAAAAGCTAAGAAATAAGTGAAGTTTCCCCAAAAAGTATGTTCTATCTAGACAGAAGCAAGTTGATATAGATGTTTAAAGGTGGAAATGAATGTATTCAAGTACCATTTTTCAAATATTTTTGAAAAGTTTGAAGGAAACCATAAATACAGCTACACAGATGAGTGTTACAGCATCTAGAAAATTAATACAATTATGGACTTTTCTCAGTTCATGACTGATGTTCAATTATCTCTTTTGTCTGCTCCTAGGGCAGAATCATCTGAACATAATCTCCTCACATGGAGAACAGAAGCAATTTCCTGTTTTCCATAATGGATTTGACTGAATAATTTACACATTATTTACTATACAAATTCTGTGATTGTGTGAAATGTGGAATTAAATGTGTGCACAAATCCAAGTGATGAAATCCAAGAATGATATCACTCTGTATTATATGCTTACTATATAGACATCCATGTTTATGTGCTGAACACTGATATGAACTTAATGCACTAATGACAAAAATCCAAGTGGCACGAGGTAGCTGCAGTGTCATGGCAGGACTGCAGCCATCCAACTCTGCTACATTAACACCCACCTCTGATAGGGACCTGCAGGACTTAGATGCCAGGGTGGAGGAAGTATTTCTGGAGCAACATCTGGCTGGTTCATGAACTCCACAGGTGGCTATGCTGGTGGTTTCTAGTCCCTTATGTGGTTAGACTCTGTGTGGATAGCTTAAAAAGCCCATCATGTCAATGACTGGCTCATTCAGCCTGAACTATTTTCGTTGGACTAAGTGATACTGTGGGATCTGTGCAACCTCAGCAAAGCCTCTCCTGAAGTAGGTGCTTAAAAACACCTACAGCTCAGACCGGAAAAAGGGATGGGATGTTTGTTTACACAAAGTTTAGCACAGGCAAGCTACCATCTGTCCAGCCTTTCTGAAACTGTTTATCCAAGTTATAAGATTTTTATTCTTAATAAAGAAATTAAACACATTATACACCTAAATTAAAAGTGTTTTAAGGCTATAAAGTCAAATACCCAAACTGAAAAGATTGGAAGAATTAAAAATGTGGGGGAAATGTTCAGAGTCAAACAAACTGGTATTCTTTTCTCTTCAGAAATGTTTTTGGATTGGACAGATTGTTTTAGACTAGCTGCAACTTTCTGTAGGAAACTAAAATTTTGATTCACTAATGCAATATTGACTCACACCATTTTTAGTGCTCCACTCATAATAGCCCATTGTTAGCAATGTATTTCTTCACTCTTCCTGATTTTCCCCACTGGAGATTTAAAAACATTTGGATGAAAAAAAAAATAAAAGAAAAAAGAAAAATCCTAGCTTCTTGCTTCTTTCCACCTTTTTACACAGTGAGGAAGATAAAATGCATTAATAACTCCACTTAGATAGTGTGTAACAAAGTCCTCACACGCCACAAGTGAATAGAATACAAAATGCCGCATTATCTCTGATCTTTCAAAGACAATATTAAAGTGTATCATGAGTTCCACAGAAACTGCTCCTCCTCTGAAGTGACTTGTCAGAAACAGTGGGACAAACTCTGTTACCTTGAGTCCCGAGTGAAGAGCACTGAGTATTGCTCTGTAAGATGTTTAAATTCTTTTTTCATAGCTTGCCACCAGAGTTTGACTTTTAGCTGTAGTGCTTACCTTAGTCACTTGATGAACCAGCTGCAGTTAGCAGGGAGCAAACCAAATTGATGCTTTTATTTAACTTGGTCCTGCAAAGTCATACTGTTTCTTAACTATCCTGGAGGAGATTCATCCACACATGCCTATGTAGTACTGAACAGACACTTTGACACCTTTTCCTGTCAGTTGTTTCTTTCTACTTCCATACAAAATCACTGTGAATTTCTACTTTCAGCAGAACTTCTACTCAACCAGTACACTAACTCATCTGCATATTTTGAACTTACTGCACAGTTTATATGTAAATTGCCTGCCTGGAATTACATCAACTAGATTTAAGGCTATATATTCCATAAAGCATAAGAATTACCAGGGCTTCTGATGTTCTGAAGGATGTCTTGCAGTATGACACAGAGAGAAATGCAGTGATTACCTGTGCCTGAAATGAATGTAATGGAAATCAGTATAATACATGTAAGGGGAACATTAATGTACTCTTCTGATCTGTTCTATGAAATCCTGGAAGATCTTCGGGTGCAGGGATGATCTTTTGGAATGTTTCTCTCTTTTTCTGACCCAATTATCTTCCTTCTTCACTGGGCCAGTGGTGTACCCAGACATTTGAATGCTCAGTGCTGAATCAGAAAAACTAGACTCAAGGCATGTCCCAGTACCAGCTGAAGGCACTCCCCATCTCTTCAGTCCTCTGGGGATGGGGTTCCTTCTGCTGGGCAGTGACATATGGAAGAAAGATGTGCAATCTTTGAGTCCAAAACTGATGGAGAAACCTCTAGGCTTGGAATGGATTGGGTTGGTGGAACTAAGGAGGATCATTAGCCTCTGGATGCAGAGTGTGAGATGTATCCCAGGACATTTCTGCACAGCTGGGAATCCTCCCTGTCCTCTTCTGTCCCTGTCCAATGGGACTGCAAGCACACAGACACTTGCTTATGTTGCACTAGGGTGGATATCTGCATTCTGAATTATGGCTCTGATTAACAGCTGCCCAGACTGAACAACCCTCACAGAATAAACCACGAGCACAGAAACCCTCTCTTCTGAAAGGTGAGTTTCCTTCTGAGAGATAAAAAAACAGAGGAAGGGTTTAAGTCTCCCACCTTGCAAGTGTTCACTTTTAACAGGATACCAGTTATACATGAAGGATACCAGTTCCTTGAATGCACCAGAGTCTGGCAGTACTGGTGTCAAGTACAGGTTTCAAGAACATTTATTTCTTAGTTTACTTAAGAGATGTAAGATGCAATTGTTTGCAATTCCATTCACTCTAATTAATATGAACAATATTCTACACAGGCTTCCCAAGTAGCCTTCTATATCTGGATTTTCCTTACACCTTAATTCAGGGTATGTGACTTTAATACAATTCATTAGACTTATTTTTGCAGTATGTTTTATATATTATTAAATGTTATATTTAAAGCTTCTACACCATATACATAGAATTTTCATGCTTTTGTTCCTATTTTAAACCTATAGTTTTATATAAATTCCTATAGTTTTGTTATCCAAACAGAACTATTTTACTCTCCTTCTGGAAAAATATAACCATTTTTCTTTGAAAGGAAATTGAAATACTTTCAGCTCAACAGTAATGATGACTTCAAACACTAAAATTTCTCTGTCTTTTCATCCATTTTTTTCTACTTGCTTCTGCTAATGGTCCTGCTGGTGCCAGGGACATTAGTGTAGCTGGAGCTGCAGAAATGGGATTCACTCTGGTTTGCCTAAAAAACAAGCCCAAGAGTGGGGACCAGAGGACTCAGAGCCCTTGGAGAGTGGCAGAGTGGTGGCACTTGCTCTGCTTCCCTGCAGATAGTTTGTCCAAGGAGCCCAAACCCTGGCTATCACTTATACCATAGTTCACCCCTAAACTGCCAGGCTAAAATGTTTTCCTATAGCCTCCAGCTTGGTCTTTCCCTCCCTAGTTCAATCTAGAAATAACAACAATAAATGCACCTTAAATATTTTCTTTATCTAAGGCAGAGAAGATAATAGCATCATGAGAACTTGCAAAAAAGAAGGAAATATTTTTGTTTTAAAAACAAAAACAAACAAAAAAAAACAAACAAACAAAACCAAAAAACCACACATACACAAAACAAACAAACAAACAAAAAAAAACCAAAACACTTTGAGAAAGCAAGCTAAACTAATGGTAATTCTTTCCATAGGGTTTTGTTTATCCATTGAAGCATCTCTCTCAGGCTGTGGCATCCAGTTGGCTACAGTTTCTAGGGTAATGAGAAAGGCCTTACACCAATTCCAGCTCTAACATGTGACTGCTGCTTTTATGGCTATGGAATGGAGGAGGGGGTCCCACCTTTATATTGACTTTTCTTAGCTGGAGGCTCTACAGTGCCATTAATCCATAAAGTGAAGCCACTTATGACTGGGGAGCCAAGTGTCCTGCAAAGCATCATGAACCTTTATTTCTTCATGGATGAGGATTTGCCTGGAGTGAACCCTCAGCCCTACAGAGGATTCTCTATTTCAGAATCTTGAGCTTTGCTCTGAAAGTGGGCTTCCTGGAGGCTGTGAAGGGTTCAGCTGATACAGCTGGACACAGCTGCCAGCTCTGAACTGCACACCTGAGAGCTCATCACTTCAGCTCTAGTAGCACACAAACACTCTGCAGGCACACTTCCTCTTGTGGACACACTGATGTCTCCATCCAGACACACTGATACCCTCACTGCTCAGCTGCAGGTTGGTGTGGAAAATGAACTCACTCAAACAGCATTGTCTTTACTTTATTTTTCATATCAGTTTCAGAACAACTGATGACCAGGAAGAATCCATGCTGAGAAAAAAATCAGTAATTTTCACAGTCAAAAATAAAAATATTTCTTGCATTTCTGATTTTATCCAATTATTACAAAACATCTAGTAATTAGCAGGGTGATAAATAGGTGTCATGACATTCTTCTAAAGTATGTGGCTTCTTTAGGACTTTTTGTACTTCTCACTGCAGAAGGAAACTGAAGTTAACAGCAAAAAATAGATGTGTGTGTAATGTGAAGACACAGGTTCCATAACAAGCTGAAGTTCAGTGCAACATAACTAATGAGTATGCAGTTGCACAAAACTGAATTTCAGCAGAACTCAAAGGATGGTTTCTTTACAATCCAGGGTACCATGAGAGCCTTTAGTTTGTGTGTGCTCATTTCCAGACATCATCTGAGATGTGGTACCTCAGTAAAGGAATTTCTTTTTTCCCTAAATAATTTATGACCCTTTTTTCTACTTACAGATACCTCCTTGCTTCCTTGGCTAACTAAAGTAAAATATTTTGAGACATCACAATATGACAATTCTCCTGGAACTACTTGCAAACCTGCCACTCAGGCTTGTTTTACTGTTTTTATTCCACAGTCAAATATAAATTAGAAAAAAGCTTTTCTAATAAGAGTTTCCAGAAGGGTAGGAGTGGGTGGCTACAACACAGCAGACAGAGTCAGGTGCTGGCAAGGGTGTCCATCAGGAGCTGGAAATTCAGCATACATGGAATCAGGTCCAGGGTCCTTCTGGGAAGTCCTGTCACAAGTGACAGGAGACAGGTCAGGGACAATGCTGCATTGTTGGTCAGAAGCTCTTGCCAGACACAGGTTACCTACTGCACAGGGCCCAAGTGCATCCAGGAGGCAGGGCCAGAAGCAGAGCTGAAGAGAGAACACCTACACCATAATTCGGGGAAGGACTCATGGCCCCAGGCTGTGCTGAGACGGGGTCCCGGGACCACGGGTGAGGGTGGAGGCCCCAGGGGGAGGTTGGCCACCATTCAGGCTCTTAGCAGCCTCAGAATCCTGACAAATGCCTTCTTCAGGCTTCTCCTCACTTCGTCTGCAAAGGCCCATTGTCTGACACTATTTTTTCCTTTTTGAAGGAAGCACATTAGGACACTTTTGTTGGGAACATACCCAGTCTGTCTCGTTACCATTGCTTAGGACAGTCCAGTAAGAAACAGGAATCCAGAACTATCTCAGCCTTCCCATAAAACAGGCTGTGTATCTCACCTCTGCACAACAGAACATTCTGCAGGAAATTTTCCATAAATGTGGGGGCATTTCCCTTTTCTTGTGCTAGAAACACAGCGAGATGAATGCTCTTTTCTGATGCAAAACCGGTCTGCAAACCACCAGTGCCACTGTTACCCGTCCACAAGCACAGGGAGCCAAAATAACTTCTTCACATTCCTGTGATCCACACGGAGATGGGACATACGTGGCAAGTTGGGCACTGTGCTGGTGCCCTGCCCAGGAAGCAAATTTAAACATAAAGGATCAGTTGGTAACTTCAGAGGCTGGATGTCTTCACTGCAAGCTTGGAGCATTTGAGAGCCCTTCAGAACTGATCTGTAAAGGTGAAGAGAAATGGAATAATGAGCAAGTGGGCTGCTTGAGATTTTAGTATTAAAGCTGTAGAAGCCACTGTGGACTGTGAGGACTCAGCAGGAAATGCAGCCATGGAAATTCTTGCAGTGGGGAAACTGGACTCTTTCTTCACCTTCATTTCAGACTGAATAAATATCACAGCAAAAAAAAAAAATTATGAGGACTTCTGAATCTTCCTTACTCCTGAAGTTCAAGAAGTAAATGCCACTGCACCCATTCTTATTACAGAAAGGTTCTTCCTTTTGAAAAAATCACAGGAAATCTGATAGAATGATCGCAGAGTTAAGACAAGACAATGCACAGTGATCTAGTCTTGATTCACAAGTGAACAACAGGAGCAAACCTTCCATTAAAAAGGGAGTCTGAAAATAGTAATTATTTTAGCTTTGGAATAGCCTGGGTTTGCAAAGCAATGCTTCACCAGAAATCTGTTTATTCCTGTTGTGTTTTTTGTTTGATGTTAAGACAAAGTTCCTGGGGTAGGAGGCTGGTAAAGAAAATACAGTCCCTTGCTACAAACTGTTAGCAGACAGAGCTTTGCTTTGCTCACTTTAAGTATTTTGCTTAGTTTGGCCCATAACTCTGTTTTTTCTGGAAACCTCTCATTTTTCTTTTGGTCTGCCTTCCAAAACCACAGAACTGAAAAGGAATTCTTATTCTGGTGCTTCTCTGCTTCAAGGAATGCTCACTTTCTACGTTCCTGTATACCTGTACCCTGCTTTTTTGGGACCATACTTATACAAATTAAAATATTTATCCCATCACGTTTTTATTTTTTTGAAAAGGACAGAAGTTTCAGCCAGTAAATGGGGGATGATCCAGCTGGCTTCTCCAGTGGAAATGATTACTACAGAAACATTTGCAATCACTTAAGTTTGCTCTCCCATGATCCTTAGCAGAAAAGGCTGAAAACAATTCAAAATAAACGTAGTGCGATCTAAACAGGGAAGGCAGAAATGAAAGATAATTTGCAGCAAACGAAGGAGAAGCCTTTCTCACCATTCAGGGTCCATTAGCTACAAGATTTTACAGTTATTTCAGCAATCCTGTTACAAATGCCTGGAAAACTAACACGTATGGAGCCTTTATATATCCTGCAGCTCTGCTACAGTCACCCACATCTGTTTCTGGTTTAAGTAATACCTCGCTCTGGCATGGATTCAAAGAGCAGCAGTGGAAGTGAGTCTGGGTCTGGGACTTGACTGGGGTAAATGGATGCAGCTCCACTGAGAGAAGTGAAGCTAAACCCACTAATAATGTGGTGCTACATTTCTAGAGACCTGTATTTCTAGAGTTTTCTTCCCCTTCCCTTCCTCTGTGTCCAATCAACTCTTCTGCACAGGAAAAGTAGGGTCCCCACCTTAGCCAGAGGATTTAGTTCTATAACTGTACATGAACTTCTTTGTAATGCCAAAAAAGAGAGCTTAAACATTATTCTATTCAGAAAACAGTTCAGATTGGTAGGTTTTGCATTTAAGAGGATCATTTTTATATATTTATAAGTACATAAGCTGGGAATACCATGTGATGTGTCTGTGTGTGTTTGCACATACATACATACATACATGTGCATCGTATGTTTGTACATGTGAAAAGCCTTCCATATAAAAATAACTCAGTAAGCAGAAAATTTAATAGCAAACAATTCCCTGTACCAGAACAAGCTACATTTTCCCATTTATGTAGGTAACTTCTCATCCTGCAGCATGAATAAACTGAAAAGTGTAGAAAATAATGTCTTTGATTGCCTCAGCACTTTATCTCACAAGACTGATTCTGTAGATTTCAGCAATTCCTCATATATTTTGCATGCCAGAATGATGAAATGATACTGAGGATGCACTAAGGTGTCATCTACACTTTTGTCCTGGAAATCTCAGTTTCACATAGGCTCCTAAATAAGCACAATGGTGTATTTAACATGTAGAAGAGAGGTAAAATTGGGTGCTATTCTGATGTCCTGTGTTTCCTACTACTTGTCTGTAGCAGCTCCTATGCTAGCAGGTATAAAGAGCAAGGTCTCTTGCCTGGGCCTGCAGGCAAGAGGCACAACAGAGCTCATCCCCATGTGGCTGAACCCTTGTACCCAAACTGAAACTGAGCCCTTCCTTTATGACCTGGGACAGACAGCACTGGGTGAGGTAAAAGCACCCTGCAACTCAGCCCAGCAGCAGCAGAGCAGAGGTTTTGGGGGATGCTAGAGCCAGGAATACAAATGAAATTGCTGTAGGTCACAGAAGCTGCACGCCCAGTCAAGAAATCCAGTCATCCAGGAACATGACCCACATCTCACTGGTTTCCTCTTCCTATATTTGTTACCCAAATGACTAGTCAAAGCAGGTTGGGAACTATTTAGAAAAATAGTGCTTCCATTTTTGCATTCACCATCAACTAAGCAAACAGTAAAAATCAGACCTATGGCAACCTGCTTAGGGAGCTCTTCAGTAAGTTTCATTTTAAGTCCAACACACTTAATGACTGAACTCACTTAATGTGTTTCATTGTATGTCAGTTCTATTTCGTTCAGGATCTTCATTTTGCTAGTTTTTTCACCTTTGTTTGCAACTGGCTTTCTATATTTTTAGGAAGAATTCAAAAGGACTGAAAACTACTGAGCACTGAACAAGAGAAATTTTCATTCATCCTAGAAACAATGGTGGAGTGAAGCTATGCTTGGATAAAATTAAAAGGAAAAGTTCTCCATAACATAATTTTTCTTAAAAGAGAAGACCTTAGTACAGGTTAGCTTTGATTAATTTTAATATAAAAGAAGCATCAAAGGGCTAGGAAGGGGACACACTAGGAGATTTTGGATATGTAAAATGAAGGTGGGAAGTTCATAAGAAGGGATTTCAATAAGAAATCCCAGACTACAATTTAATAATTTTTAGTCTGGGTTTTCTAAATGCAAATTAAGCAGTGTGAAAAAGATGAACACATAAATGGTGAACTGGTTGAAGCTGAGAACTTACAGCTTGAAAGGGGCAATTTTGTAGAGCAATGTTTGTCACATGACTTTGTGAGACAAATCAGCTTACTAAACTGCCCAAAAACAAGTACAAAAATAAAAACAACTGGGTTTCAGCTGGTTTAGTGAACAGAGTTTGTTCACCAAAAGTTGGATGAGAGCTCAAATGAGAGCTCAGCCTGGAAAAGAGGGACTGCACTGTCAGGACCACATGGGAATGAAATCACATTTTTTGGAAGTTGTTGAGCTGTCAGACCAGCTCAGACCATCAGATGCAACTGTGCCATAAATAGGAACAGGTCCTTCAAATAGTTTGTCTTTAAAATCCACTAAACCTACCATGCTTCACACTGTCAATACACAGATACAGATGCCACATGAAAAAGAAACATCACATAAAAAGGAGAATATATAGGTACTACAGAAATGGTAAAGCACTCAATTTTTAGCCTTTTATTCAAACTGTTTGACCCATCCTCATAAGAGAGAAATTCTGTAAAGTCTAGCTCACTAAAAGCAGTAAAACCCATACAACTTAGCCTGATAGAACATATGGGCATCTACAGGTGAAAACACCAAAATGCTCTATCAGTTGCTCCTGGTATCATCTGTATATCAAACAAGGCACTTTGGGGGAAAAAATCACAATAACTCCTCTTCTACTTTTTTTTTACTTAAGTGAATAAACTTTAGATCTATGTTGGTTCCATAACTATTTTTAAATTGTCAATCTGTAAAGATTTTCTGTATTTTTATGTTTTCTCAGAATCTTAGAGTTGTGTGGAAGCAGCCAAGTACAGAGCAAACACATAACCATGAGACACTGATGAAATAAACTTTAAATATTTACTATTTATTATTTTGTGTTTAGTTTGACTTTCACAGATTAAAAAATGGCTTTGCTTCAATGCATGTCTGCCACATGATAAAATACAGGCTGGCCCTTCTCAGGATCACCAGTGCCCAGGAATATGCAGAAATAGCTAGAGTCAATCTGCACATCTCTCTACAGCTCCCATGTCACAAAAGAAAAGCACAAGTCAACTACTCAGTCCCAAGGAGACAGCCACAGGAGGTTAAATCCAGGATGTGATTTAAGTGCATTCATCCTACTACCACATGGGAAAGAAAAAAAAAAAATCAGGCAAACTTTTTTCAACTTTTGCCTTATTAGCCAGAGCAGGAAACCTCCACTCTTCGTGTTGCGGACTGTGAATCTTCCCCAGAACCCAACTCTCCCCAGGCCCTGGGGGAACTTGGCTTCCCAGGTCAAGCACACAGAGCTTGCCATGTGCTTCCTAGGTACTGCAGGCACAGCATCAGAGCTCTGCAGCCCATTCTGGGGAGAGGCAGCCACTGCTTTGTGCTTAATTTAATGCAACAGCCCACCCTGCTCGAGGGGTGCTGTGTGGCTACTGCAAATATTCCATGTTCAGACTATGGAGGGGGAGGGCGGATTGTGGCTTTTCTCCCATTTTTGAGACCTCATCATTTCAAGCATAGATCCTGCGAGCTGAACTGCCTGTGGAGCCCAAGAGGAGAAACGTAATGGTGAAGGAATCCTGCTGCAGCCGGAGCAGCACTGCCACATGGCTAACTAGCTGGAGCAAACCCTGCCATTGCTCTCCAGGCCCCTCCCTAAGACACGAGTAAACGTGGCTCAGCAGCAAGCTCTCCAAACCAGGGCTCCGGGCCTCAGATGGAGGAGTTTCAAGGAAACTGCCTAGGATTGGTAGGCTTTCTTACGGAAGTATTTCCTCGCTTTCTTCCTCCCCGTAATTCTTCTTCTTTATTCTTGCAAGGCCCTTTTATTCTTGCAAGCCAAGGCACTCTGAGATTATGCTGATAGAGATCAGGAACTATCTTTTCTAGGCTTATTACTTTTTAGCATCTGTACCACTAAGTTCATGGGCCAGAGAGGCATTTCTGATCATGCCTTTCTTCAGAAATTAAAGCACTCTTCTTTTTTCAGCCTGTTTGGTGGTAGTTACCATGTATTTACTCCAGACTACTAAAAGGGCAAAATGAAACATATATATCTGATATACAATGCAATTAAAAGGGGGGAGGGGCATTCAAGCATTTTCCAAAGTAATTTCCAACAATTCACATCTTCATTCAAGAAGTGTGGTGCACACAAAGCAATTACTCTGAATCAACTGCCACTGAAGGCTAAAATGAGAGTTTCACTGGACATCATGTTTAAATAAGAGAGATCTGCTAGATGTCGCAGCCAGACACTACAGTTGAATCAGTCCTTCCCTGATGCCTATCATAGATATGTCAGTGTAAAAGATATGTTTAGTTCTTTAAGGTGTGTGTTTAAAAAACTGAGTCGTGTGGATTTTGCTGGATGATAAATGGTTATTATGCTGACCAAAGGATGTGCCCTTCTCTGAGCTTTTAGCTTTAGGGTCCAGGTTCAGATAGTGCAAGTTAATACAAGATTCATGTTGTGCTTGTGAAACACTGCACAGCACTGATGAGATTTGGAGGAGCAGAAAAACCAAAAGGCTTTATTGTCAAAAGTGGGTTCTAACAAAGCAGGTAACATCTCTGTGTTATTATAAGCCCCCTTCTTTTTAGGTAAGCCCAGCATACTGCTGAGCATTTCTGCTCAGAATTCCTCTGTAACTAACAGCCCTTTTCTTCTGAAGGGCTGCATGGAAGAAAAGAGTGGTTTAAATACAATTATTTGCAGTCAGTGATGACTATCTCTTAATTTTTCATAACAAAAACAGGTTTTTAGAGGCTTTTCTCTCCCTCTTCTCTATTCATTTTCACCCTCCCTCCTCACTATTTCATAATAGGGAGAATACTCAGCATGAACTTTGCCTGGATACTGAAATCAAGGAGTTGCAGGCTCTTTTTGTAAGAGAAAGGAGGGGGAAATGGCTGCAGCTATAAAGAGCATTTGGAGGGCTGGAAAGATACTGTACTTCCCAACAGCTGCACTGCATCAAGGCAAACCACAAAATAGTTTTGCAGCAGCTCCCTAGAGCACAGTGGAAACAAAAGTCAGACAAGGCTGGTTGGGTGTTGGGTTTTTTTAATGGTAGAGGACAGCAGGGAGAAGGGGACAGAAAAAACCCTATCCTGTGCCAGTATAACACTGTGTATATGCTTCTGTAAATATGCAGGTATCTGGCAGTAGTGCTCATTGTCATATGTTAACTATTTGCTGTGATTTACATTTGAGTTTTTAAGATAGAATTCATGGAGTAGTCAATTGCAATATTAACCTACTAATAGAGACAGCAGCAGACATAAAGGAATATCTACGGATGTGATAATTTTGATTATCTGACTAGCCACACTCTGAAGAAATTACATCTGGATTTCTAGTTACTCCAGACTAAAATTAGTATAAATGTCAAATTGTGTCTTTATTCTCCTCCTCTGACTGTTCACAAAAGCATAGACCCTGTTGTAGAAAGAAAAACGTGTTGATTTTCTGTGACATTGCCTGAAGTTATTCAGATACTTCTAATGAGAGGGTTAAAAAATCTAACTCCTCCCAGGACATGAAAAACTTCAGCTGAAACCGTAAGAATGTCTGAGCTGAAGCCCTGTCTCCCTCCCTGCCCCCATTCTTCAGGCTGCACTATTCTTAAATAAACTATTTGGGCTGGAAAACATTCCTTGCATGTATTCTGACTCATGATTTCTCTGCTGCTTTAGAACCTTTAAGCGCCAGGCAACCAGACAAAAGCTTCACTCTGCCTAATCTGCTGGGGAAAAAGGCAGCTCCTCAGTTCCTTGAGCACAGGGAGCCCAGTCCAAAACAAGTCACCACTTTGGGTGCTGGCTGTTGCATGACACGTGAAGAGGAAACACGGGCTCTTTCCTAGATTTCCTAATTGCGCTCTCAGACGGACACGAAATGATTCATAGCAGGCTATGAAGAACTCTTGCTTTCCAGCTTTTTTTTAAAAAAAAAACAGGTTTTGGGACCAATCCATCAAAAAGTAGCTTTCAACCAATTCTGAAAGAGAGGTTGACCACTCTATACAGACAGCAACAGAAAACTTTTGGTGTAGCAGGGAGAGTTTTCTTGATACTGAAAACAAAGGAAAAACATAATTTCATTTATGTGTTTACATACCAAAAACCATTACATGCCGTACAGATTTAGGTGCTCTGTCTCAGAAAGAGAATAACTAACTTCCACAGTTACATAGTTTTAGATGGACACAGGTACAGATCCATACAAACAGTATAATTGGTTAAGATATGTTTACATATCAACCCTTTATGTCATTGTCTATATGTATGCATTCAGATCATGTAAACTGCAAACTAATGCAATTTACCTTACTCCTTAAGGGAATAGAGATAAAACAATCTCATTTTCCTATGTTTGTCACAGATTATTTGTCATGCTCAGAGACACTGATCACCAGCTCAGATGATGACAGATATTTGTTAGACAACCTGTAGGCAGCAATTCACATCTTTGTGCTTATATTGTGTTTAAAGACTTGTGTAGACAGATAGGGCTCTGTGTTTCTTTTGCCAGTTAGAGTGACTACAGAATATTTTATTCCAAGAAGCAGTATATGCTTCATCTGCCATCAAAGGTCACGCAGTATGGTAAAGAAATTTTAATATCTCATAACAGTGAAATACAAGAGCTTATAGAAAAAGAAGTGAAGAATGTTCTGTATGAGCTGGAGCAAGTCAGCCACTTTACATTCAGGACCTGCAGCTGTCAAGCAGCTCGTAGAGAACAACCCAGAAATGAAGTGGAAGGTGAGACCCAGTGCACCACAGTGTTTGCATCCACCCCCCATCTCTGCCTGCTGCTGCAGCTCCACTCATGACCTGCTGCACTCTTTCCCACACTGCAAATCACTCCTACTCCTCTCACAGCTGCACCTCCCAGCCCATCAGAAGAGAGGCAGATTTTTGGTGCCAGATGAACAGCAGCCATTTCACAAAGCTCCTCACCTTCCCCCTGTCTTTTTCCATGCTGAGTGAGCCTAGCTGTTTTCCCACCACATAGCTCCCAGTTAATTACACACTCATGTGCAGTGCAGGAAGTAAATGAGAACCCAGGTCAGCTAACTATGGGACAAGTCCTGGAACATTTATTGATTATGAGGCAAATCCAGAAGTTATGGACACTTCCAAAGTGCTGCTTTCTTTGAAAAGTGGTGCTACAAGGAGGACCAGACCTCAAGGAAGGTTATGTCACACATGCATACATACATATACACAGGCCTGCTAGGAAGGCAGAAGGGCTGCCCTAAGCCATCTCCTGACCTTGGCCATTACCCCTCTAGGTCCCTCTCTGCATCATTTTCCTCCACTTTGTTTTCTATCCCCTCACTGAAATGCCAGATGTGTTAACATTCTGCCTACCCAAGAGACTTCTGCAAATCTCTGACCAGCCTGATCATATAGCAAAATAGTTATTAGGTGGTTCTCTGTAATCACACATATTGTTCAAATTAGGGCTTGAAGACAGGGGCTTCCTGTTTGCTCTGGTTCTTTTATAGCCTTTCTTGATGAGCAAAGCCTCTGCAAGTGACAATATGGTCCTTTTCTGGCAAAATCATTGAAAAGTATATGTAAGAAATACAGAAAATAGCTAGAGCACCACCACCTTGCTGTGCCAAAGCTAATGTCTCAGGCCTTCAGAACCACAATCAGCCACAAATTTCTTTAGAACTGATTAGTAAAGACTAGGTCATCAAGACCACATCTTCTAAGTGGCATTTTAATGGCCAGACAACTTCTGCAGGCACATTTGTAGTGGGAAGATGGCTTAAAAGCTGAATTATATCCACTACTGAGTTCAGATAGTGAGAATGCCTTTTCCCAACCTTGTCATTATACCCACTCAGTCATAAATAAGGCCTGACATTCTACTGGGTGTAGTCTAAATATTCAAGAATCCCACACAGCTGTGGTGAACAGTCTAACAGGAGTGCACAGGTGATGACTGAAAGATAGCTCTTGAAATATTAATTACTTGAAGAGATGTAATGCCCAGGTGAAGGTAGGGCCAGGTGAACAGACACAACACTGAAGGTTCTGACTGGCATTAGGGCTCAGCCACGGTGTCTGCTTGTGCCAAAATATTAGCACTTCTGTGTCACATGAAAAGAAGGCTGGGCTGACTAAAAGAAGGATATTTAGCACCATTGTTGAACTATCTTCAAAGGCCTGCACCAGCATGAAATTATTAGCATGCATCACACCTCTGTAAATCATGTAAATAAAGGCCCTTCCACACATAATGCAGGGGCAGAAAGAAAGACCCAGGAGGTAAACTCTCAGAGGTTAGATGCCAAACCAGTGGCTTCAGGTGATGATAAATGCCTATCTTATGGCAAATACCATCATGCTGCCTTTTCATGTAACTTGTATGCAAACACTCCATTTGCTGGAAATCAAGAAATTGTCTGGAAGCTTAATGACCCCTCGAAATAGTGAGATTCTAAGGTCTGTTAAACTGGCAAATGCTGCCATTCTTTAGGTTACACAACTATTTTAAGTCAAAGTTGTGAATCTAGAGAATTTCTCATAAACCAAGCTAACCCTGAGAAAAGTAACTCTTCCTCATCAGGCAGAATTGTTCTGTTTGCATAGGGCTTTCCCTGTTGATTTAAAACAGAAGAAAGCCACTGCTTACCTATAGTTTCATAACGAAATTCTTAAGGAAATCCTAAGATACGAATTTCATGACAAACCTCAGTGTTCAAACACAGTCTTCTGGGTTAATTCTGCATAAATATCAAGAATGTCATTCCTCTTGTCCCAGACTTATATTTGTGCCTTAAAAAGGGGACTGCAACCTTGTATGTTTCCTTTCAGTTGAGCTCTTCCCTACGGTGGGGGCAGCAGTTCCAGCAATTTGGAAAGAGCTGAGAAATATGAGAGTCTGGAAACAAAGCAATAGGAGTTCAGCTGGGCAACTCCAGTCAGAAATCATCTGGAATGTGGCAACACTGAGGTGCAGGATAAGTTATGGATTTGGAAGTAGCTAAGGAAAATTAAATTAACTGAGAGCAAAGAAAAAAAAGAACTCCTATACAAATTAAGATACGCATTCTCTGCTGCAATTTTCCTTTTGTTACCTCAGACTCCTCTGATGGTCAAGTATCTGTACAGTGAGGTTGGAGTTTGCACAGCATCAAACAAATCTTGTCCTGAGCTGATGATGAAGAACATATATGAGGCTTGAATTTTGAACCATGCACCTACCTACTTAAGTTAAATGCACTAATTTTTTCAAGTATTAGAGTTTAGAATATTAGAATTTGCAAGGCTGAGTAAACTGATATGTCTGTATGCACACAAAGATTGCAAATGTGTTTGGAGCTTGGACACAGCTGATGCTGCTAAGGCAGGACAAGAGTTTGAGCACCAATGAGAGCACAAAGTGTCTCAACATTTAAAATTAAGAGAGAAAAGTATTAATAGTTACAATAGAAAATAGAAAATAGGCTCATGTAACTGTTTCACGTTCTCTGTTTGAATGGTAATAGCTTCAAGCAATAATTTCTAAAAGCATTTAAACTGAGGTGGAGTTTATAGACCAATTCTGGAGATCACAAACACAGTTAGACTGTAATGCCAGGAGCACACAGCAGCTTTCAGAAAAGCTGAAAGCTGCCTCATATGAATGTCTTTCAGTTTCATGACAGGGATACAGAGGGAGGTATATTTCACTTGCAACAGAAAATATTTACTTCTTTTCATGAAAATACAGTTATTTGATGGCTAAGAGAGAGTTTGGCTGCAGGTGACAGCATAATCCACAATCTAAGTCTGCTATGGTCCTATGAAAAGAATGGATACAGTTAAGTGCTCTCATAAAGGGTGATCTTCTCATTTACACTTCAGCCAAACGAAAGACAAAGACTCTCATGTGTTTGAGGGGAGTGTAGGAGCCATGACCCCCTATTTCTTCTCTATAACATCTTTATCACAAAGAGGCACCATCCTCTGTGGTTTGAAACCTTTCAGAGAAGCCTTCCAAAAACCAAAGACCTTTTAAGTAATATTCACTTAATTAGCCAGTCTGGGTTTTTTCAAAGCGCTTTAACCCTTTGTTGATTTGCTCCTTTTCCATTCTATGAGACCTTTTTGGTACAAATAAATTAAGAAAATATTTTTGTCTTCAATTTGGATAATCTATGAGGTGATGGTAACCTGTAGTCCCAGTTCTGTGACCACTGCAGGGGTCAAACCTCCTGAGGCTATCCAGGCTACTTAGGCTGCAGCCCTAAATTATCCTGAAAGGGCATTACATTCTGGACTATCCACACAGCTCATGGCCTTGAGCTTCACAACACAGCATTCCCTTTTAATGTACACCAGCTGTGGTCAGCTCAGACAGAGCAGTCTGCTCCCTCACTGTGTAACCCACTCTGCACCACCACCTTCCCTCTAGGGCAATACAGCCTCAGTTCCACCAAAGACCCTGCTAAATTCCCAGCACTGCTCCTGAGACAAAACCTGTTGGCTTCCTGTGGTGACTCCCCTGAGCCTGGATTCCACCACACTGTTTCAGGAGTGGGGCCTTCATGCACCCAGAAATTTCACCAAGACATCCTAGTTCTTAATGGCTCTTCCTGTAATTTCTAAAATGATAAAAAATAGAGTAACTGTAAAAATATAGTGTCACTTGTAAGATAGCAGACATTTGTACATGCACTTCATATGTACTTGCACTGGGAGCTCTTCTGTCCAGATCTTATCCATACACTCTGCTGAGCATCTTGTTCTGTGTCACAGATAAAAAGCAATTTAGAGATTAAAATATCCTCCACCATATCTATTTAGTGTAATCAGACTAAGCACAGACAGTTTAACTATTCTCACATACAGCCTGCTCAGTAATACAGATTCTGTGGACATGATCTTACCTTTCTCAGAGTCCCATGGATATACCTATCAAGACATTTCCATTCAATTTTTTGATAGCAGTATAAAAGCATAATCTACTTTTCCCATGAAAGATCCAGGAGAAAAAATAAAACCTGCAAACTATATAGGAAACAAAACTTATTTTAAATACACAGGCTCAATACTGATAAAATTATTAAAAATTTAATGGATTCTGTTAACTTACTGGTTTTATTCTGTGATTCTTGGGGTTGTCCTGTGCAGGGCCAGGAGCTGGATTTTGATGATCCTTGTGGGGCCCTTCCAGCTCTGGACATTCCATGATTCTGTGACTCTATGTTTAAAGAACCCAGTTGTCTTTCAATATTGTGTGGATTTTTAATTCATAATTATTTTGGAACCTATCAGGTCAGATCAAAGTGTGTCTAATGCAGTGTCTTGCCTCTGATGATAACCAATAAAAGACATTTTTAAAAAATAAATGTAAGAGGTGATATCTTATTAAAATAGTCTCCCTGCCTTTAGCTTCTTAGGTGCAGGAATTACAAACCTCAACTCTCACTCACAAATTTGCACTTTGCAAAGTTTCAAGGAGTCCACTGATTTATTGCCTAATATTCCAAATATCCTATTAAAGTTTGATATGTGAAAATATCATGCTGTGAAAAAAAGTGAAGTACAGCATTACAACAAGGCTGCTTATCATCTCACAAGTCTATGGAGGAGTACACCAAGGCAAGGATGAGCAGCCTTTTTCAAAGAGAGGAAAACATTGTGTAAGAGAGAATGGAGAGCTGTTGCTCTTTATCTATTAGTGGTATTTACTAACAAGAAAAGCTAATACTAAGAAGGTATTTTGTGCTGAAGAATGCCAATAACACTCAAAAAAATATATTTAAGTCTGAAGCCCAACAGACTTCAGTAAGGAGACACTTGCATCCTCTCTACTTGCTTACCCACTGCATCCCCCCATAACCTTGTGGCCCACTTCAGCAGAACTGATGGAAGAATCCACAAAGATATAAAGATTCTTCAAGTTTCATGAAACTGGCAGGTTAGCTAGAGGGAAAAGACTAAAATCAGCAACTCCAAGAAGAAAAGTCTTCAGTGTGAGTCCAAAACTGATTTGGTTTTGGTCCAGTGAGCCCAGTCTGGTTTGATTACCAGCTGGCTAATCAGTACAAACATGCTTGGGGTCAGCACTGGTGTGGGCTGCTTTTTGCCCAGCTGATAGCTGCAGAAGAGGAAGCTGAGCCTAGTGGGAGGAGCAGGTACAGATGTCTAGGAGAAGGGAGAAGCTGAGGTTTTTAGGATGTTTGCCACATCTGTTCATCTGACAGTGTGTGTGACAGCACCATGCAGAATCCCACACACAGAATATTCCAAGCTGGAAGGGACCACAAGGACCATTGAGTCCAGTTCTGAAGTGAAGAGCCCATGACCTTGGCTTGGTTATGAGCACCACATTCTGACCAATCTGTTGCAGGCTCTGTGGGTTCCACCCCTCCTGCAGCCACCCTGGGCTTTTCACAAAACCACATGCTGCTACAACGAACAGCAGCCCATTCAACTGTACTGAGTGCCTTTAACAAAGCACAATCAGCTTTAAAAGTGGTTGTAGGGAGAAACAACACTGTGCTGCGTGCCATTCCTTGATTCTACTGCTTAAAAATGGGAATGTTGTGGTGTACAGTTTGGAGGAACAGCAACATATACTCAGCCAAGCCTTACATGAGTGCTTTCAGCTGTGGGGATTTCACATTTGCCTCTGTGTGACATAGAAATATGCCTTAAATCCTTGTACTTAGAAGCTATAACATTTTTCCCTAGTCTGCAGCAGGAGATTTTTTTATCTTTTCAGTGAATAGGAAACAGAAAGTTGTGAGAAGGACATCCAAAACTAATCAACACATAAGATTTCCTGTGTGTTCTCCTTCCACAATGAGGAATTCTAGTTGCTGTAGGAGATAAAAGCATTTCAGGATGACAAGGGGTGAAAAGTTTTAGTCATGGAAAAGCCTGAACTGACCAGGCAATGTTGTTGCTGAATACAGCTTAAATCTGCATGCTGCCTCATTTTTCAAAGTGGGATTGAAATGCACTTGAAAATCACCCCCACTGCCTGTGGGAATTTAGTTCCTTCAGAAGTGAATTTCAGTGATGTGCACTGTCAGAAACAAGCCTTTACTTGCACTGCTGCTTATTTTTGACTGTCAGTGTGCATACCAAGTGGTATCCACATAATGAAGGATCAGGTTGAAGGTGCTTCCTTTACTGAGACAGATTTCTTTCCATTAAATTATGGGTTATGTGCACTTCACTGTAGCTGAAAATTACCAGTTGATATGGAAAACTACCACTTAGTATTATGTTAATTCAAACTCAGGACCTGAAGATAGCAAAAAGACTGATTCTTTTCCCACCTGCTGTAAACTGCTATAGTTGAGGGTTCTTTAATGGTTTTGGGTTTTTTAAATTCTAATTATGCAGCAAACTTTTTCAGTGGTTAATTTCAAAGCAAGGTACCAAATAATTTAGCAGTTCCCTCTAATATTGCCTGTGTGGTTTTGACTGCCATAGTAGTTTTATCAAGCAATAATAAGAGCTTTATATGATACCATCCACAACATTCCATGCAAAGACATCTTCACACAGACCAAATACAGCCCATGTTTCCTTGCTTTCAATTACTCCACTGGTCCCTACCTCTTACATTTTGCAGTGCATTCTTGATTCGTGCACTTCTGAGTTCTTATTGTTCCCAAGCCTGTTGAGAATGTAAAGGAATGGATCTATACTTATCCTCTACAAGTGATATTCATTGCTTTTTTGTTTCTTCTCATATAGAAAATTCTGAAAGTCTCCAGGAGCTGAGGCTCTGTAGATGTCAATTCCATAAAGATGCAATGCAACCTTTTAATAACTGTGATTTGATCCCCATTTCAGCAATATTCTGATTAACAGCACTACAAGTTTGGTGCACCAGACCTCATTGCCACATGAGTGTCTGTCTACACTCATCCATTCATGTGCACTCATATAGAGAAATTATTCTCACCAGCACTATGTTAATTTGCTTTACTAGTATTTACTGACATTGATGAGCATCTCAAAGGACTACCTGGCTTTATTTCATCTCACCTTCTGTTTTAGTTAAGAATTTTGATTTCCTTGAGCCAAAATTGTAAGGCTGGCAAATAGAACAGGGAAATAAACCAATTAGATGGGTAAAGCTGAAATTTAAAAAATAATTTAAAGAAAGTAAAAATTCTGTGAAATGGCTTCAATACTTGTGAGATATACAACTATACTGAATATTGGCCTGGCTCTGCTTTTACTGAAGTCAGTGTGAGTTTACATTGTATTATCAGAGTGAGAACAGAATCAGAGCCAGTGTGGAAGGATGTTTATAACAGACATGCAGGCTTGTAGCTTTATTAAATGAATTAGAGTTGAAGTCCAAATGATCTTTAAAAATAAAATTTTTAAATTAGCTTTTAGATGTAAAGTAAGTTGGCATATCAATAATTTCATTATTTTATTGGATGACTTTCAGTGTCACAGAGCAATAGATTGAGCTGATAAGGACATGAAAAGAGGTCTATGTGTCCTGAATTTATTTAACATGATGAATTGGTTTGGCTCCAGTAACAACCAACTGAGCCTTTTATCAATAGATGAACTAGGCCTTTGTTCTGACCTCCTCAATCCCTAAATGTGTAGCCTTTGAGAAAAAAATAAGAAAAGAAAAACAAAATTTAAAAAGAGGAAAAAAATTATAATTGAAATAACTTAAACAGCACCTAGAAAGCCCACTGGCTGCTGCTGTGAGGGTTTACCCCTTTTGAGAAGAATAATTAGACATCTCAGTTTCAGTAAAGCAGCCTTGAGTCATTCTCTTGTTTGCCTTTACTAAAGAATAACTGAGGAAAATTTTCCATTAAATTTGTCAACTTATCCCTCTAACAGCACTCCCCCAAGGAGTGCCTATCAGTTGCTCCTTTTTGAGAATTCATGACCATTAATCCTGCTGAGGATAATGGACGATGATTTATTTCAGACACTAGACAACCACAGGAGAACAGAAACTAAATGAAGCAGCAGCCATAGGTGTTCACATAGAACTTATTTATTTCCTATTGAAAGTCAGTTTGCTGGACTAATTCTCAAAAGCCACTTTAAGTGATTCTGAAACAGCTGTCTTAAAATATCAAAGAAGTATTAGAAGTCACCGGCTATGAGCTGTTTGCACAAAAAACAATGTTCCTGCTTCCTTAACATTTACTGGCACCCTATGGACTCCCCCAAACTCCCTGGAGCAGCCAGGTCATGACTCTGTGTGCCTGTGCCATGCTCTGACATCTCTGTGTGCCTGTAGTGCTGCATGGGAGCAGTAGGGCTGGCCAAGGAGCCTTGGCACACCTGGCCCTTCCACACAGGGTACAGAGCACTGCTGGAAGTGGATTTTTCTGTAAGAGCACAGCACAACCTTTTTTTCTTTTCTTTCCTTTTTTTTTTTTTAAACTACAGTCAAGAAGAAAACAGCAAGCATGACACAATGAGATGCAATGAGGGAGATGCATGATACCACTTCCATATTTTCTCCACTGACAAAGTATCAGTCTCCTTGTTAATGCAAAATACTGACAAACCAAGCTAATATTTGAAGTCCAGAATAATGAAAAGTTCTATTAAAGATAGCTCTAAGGAAGCTGATATGGCAACACAGCAGACATCAAACAAAAACTATCCAAGGTTCAGCTTAGTGCTGCATGAAATCAAAAAGGAAGACTGAAGCCAGATTGTGCCCCTGAAACAGCCCCAGCACTCGAGCAGTCCCCCTGGGAAACAGCTTCCCTTGGGCACCTTTGTTGCTCACTCATTACTGCTGTATGGCTGGGCATGCATCCATCCTCTGAACAAATGTGTGGAAGTTTGGTTTGTAACAGATGAAAAGAAGCAAATACCTACTTGTACCAGCCACAAACACTGCTGCTCTCCCAGTCACATCGGCTGGAGGAGAACTTGGATCTGAGAGTACACCAAACACAGTGGTGCACCCTGGGGTATGAGGTTTGGGGCAGCCTAAAAAGATGCAGATCTTTCTCCAAATTCTAGCATTGTCCTGAGTTTTCTTGTAGTATGGTGCTGGTCAGACAGAATTAAATTTGGCTGGATAATTGTGTGGCCCCTCACTCTGCTAGATGAGTCCCACCTTGAGTGCTGTATCCAGCTCTGGGGTCCCTGGCACAGGGAGGACATTGGATTGCTGGAGTGAGTTCAGAGCAGGGACACCAAGTTGATTAGAAGAATGGAGCACCTTTCCTATAAGGAAAGAGGAAGAGATTTGGGATTGTTCAGCCTGTAAAAGAGAAGACTTTAGGGTGACCTAATTCTGGCCTTCCAGTACCTGAAAGGAGCCTAGAAAAAAGATGAAGAGAGAGTATTTACAAGGGCAAGTAGTGACAGGACATGGGAAAATGGTTTCAAACTGAAAGAGAGTAGGTTTATGTTAGATGCAATTATATTAGAGAAAAAATTCTTCTCTATGAGATTGGTGGGGCAATGGAACAGGTTGTCCAGAGAAGTTGTGGATGCCCCATCTTTGGAAGTGTTCAAGACCAGGTTGGCCATCCAAAAATGTGTCCCACAGCAAGGGGATTGGAACTCGATGGTCTTTAAGGTCCCCTCCAACCAAAACCTTTCTATGATTCTGTTAATGGCCCAGTGGTTGGCTGATAAGTTTTGAAACAGCATGCAGGGAAAATTCTTCCCAGTGTATGTATGAGAAAATTACAGTTTTCACAAGTTTTGATCTGTATTCTAACAGTTTTTCGAAATAATGAGAAATAAACCTCGGTTGACATCACCTGGAAGCTCCTCTCTTTTAAAGCCTGCCCTAACAGCAAATTTTGCAGAGGTTTTTTTTATGATCATGAAAGTTTTGATTTAAATTCTGCCATAGGCATTACTGGCTTTGGGGTGAAATAGTTCCTTTAAACAGGTATGATCCAAAGGGAAAAAGAATTCTTAGATGTTTACTTGTTTAAGCTGGCTGATCAAATCAGTTCTGGTATGCTAATGGCTCCAAAAGCTTTCCTGTTACTTCTGTTACTTCAAAAGTACTTGTACTGGTAATGATATTTGCATACTAGCAAACATTTTCATAATTATATTTTATGGACAAAGAATTGCTGACTTCCCACTATAGAACCAAAGTCACTAGGCACTATCTTTTTAAGGAAATACCTTTTTTCTTTCCTCCAAGTTTCTAAGATTATTTTTGCATGCTTAGGCAGAGAAGATAAGCACTGGAGCCTGTCTTCACAACAGAAACTGTGACAGTGTCTGTATGATAGAGATACCTTGCAAGATGATCAACTTAATCCCTAAAATTTTACCCTAAAATCATTTGGTATGGCTTGAATTACTGCTGATGCTAGAGGGAAAAGAGATTCCTCTCTTTCCTTCCTCATCTTTACTTGAAATATGAAGACAACAGATGATGGAAAGTGAAGAAAGTCGCCAAGGACTCCACAGGTTCTGAAGGTCAGGTAAGCATCTGAGACTGTTGTGTCAAAGCTCTTGCTCCTGGAGAATTTCAGTTAGGGATTTTCCAGCATGGTGGATTGCTGAAAAGAGACTGACATGGGAAAAGAGCCCTATCAGTGAGTTATTCTTCTGCATCTCTTTCCATATGCACCAACCCTGAAATGGCTGGAGCACACCAAGAATTCATCTCTCTGGAAGCCTGAGGAGTCTCACACCATCTCAACTGCTTTTGTGTGTTGCTGAGCTTCTGGCTCCATGTCTCCCTCAGCCACCTGCTTTATGGGAGACATGGTAATTGAAAATCCACATCTTTGCAGGGGTTTTCTGTTCTTTGGGGTGGGGGCTTGTCCTTCCTATGTGTAACTTCATGGGTGGGATGGATGGGAATAGTGGCTTAGTTTGATTTAGTCAGGATACATGTGTCTGCATCCTTGCACCTTCCATGTATTTCATTAATAGAAAAGGACTATCATTTATTGAAAATGTGTTTATAAAATAGGTTTACACATACACCATTAGAATAAGTTGTCCCAGAAGTCTCGAATTACTATTTTAATCAGTCAGTAACTGTTCTGCTGATGAAGCAGGGTCAAAATGAAGAAAAACTGTCTATAGAGTCAATGATCAATTTCAAGGAACAAGTTTGGAATAAACCAAACTGTTCACTGAAAGTGGTGTCAGGAAATACTCAGACTTGAGCCACAGTGCTTTGAGTCTAATTTATTTATTATTTTAATTTATTTGAAGTTCACTGAGCTACATTAGGTTTATGCTGGCATAAACTTTCAATTAATTATCTTCACTGTACGGGTTAATTTAAAATCCTTCTTGGTCTAAACTGATAATCTGAAAGAATAGTCATGTACTGTTTATGCCATATACTTTTATTACAATTTTCAATTTGTTGTGCTACCATTTTGTGGTCAGACACACTTCGTTGGGTCACCTTTTCCTAAAGCTGTGGATTTTCCTATCCAAACTGCAGGCTTTTCCATTTCGTCGGCACTCTCGATAGCGAGTAACTGTGCTGTGCGCGGAGGCAGCCGCAGGCAGGCTGTCCAGCTGGGAAGGGCTGGCTCGCCGGACACGCGGGGATGCGAGGCACAGGGGTGCTGCTTTCGGTGCTCGCAGTGCCCCTGAGACACCACGCCTGGGGTCCCGCTCAGGTGCACGTCCATGACCCATCCTTCCCATGTTTTCTGTACACGTGCCCCCGACGGCAGCTGAGAAACAGGGGCTGGAAACACCGCCGGCACCTCCCCTAAAACAGGCGGAGGGCGACACGACCCTCTTGGGTCAGGAGGCGGTGCCGAGCCGCTGCCGGGAGCCCTCCCGCGCCCTCGACCGCGGCTCTCCCGGAGGCTCTCCCGGAGCCTGTCGCGGCTGTCCCAGAGGCTGTCGCGGCTGTCCCGGCGGCTGTCGCGGCTCGCGGTGCCCGGGCAGGATCCACCCGCGGCTGGGGGAGGGAAGGGGAGCGAGGACAGGCGCCCTCCTCGCCTTTTCCGCCNCCGCGGCGCCGGCCCCGGGGGCTGTGGCGGCTGTCCCAGAGGCTGTCGCGGCTGTCCCAGAGGCTGTCGCGGCTGGCCCGGAGGCTGTCGCGGCTCGCGGTGCCCGGGCAGGATCCACCCGCGGCTGGGGGAGGGAAGGGGAGCGAGGACAGGCGCCCTCCTCGCCTTTTCCGCCCCTGAGAGGTCCCCCCATCCTGAGGCGGGGCTGCCATTTGCCTTCGCCATTACCTCCGCCCGGGACTCCCTTCGGCGAGCGGAGGGGGCCTGGGAGGGGGCGGCTGGCCGCCTTGGAAGAGCCCCTGGGCGGGGAGGCGGGCTGGCCGCGGCTGCCGCTTGGCCGGGCCGGAGGCACCACGTCAGCTCCCCGCAGCCTCGGGGGCCGCGATGGGCGACCCCAAGTGACTGCAGCCCCGACCCCGGTCCCGGGGCAGAGGAACGATGGGGCGGCCGGCCCTCGGGGGCACGGCGCGGGCAACTCCTCTCACACCCACCTCGGCCCCCTCCCCCGGGAAGGGAGAAGCCGTCTGCAGGGCAGACGTGGCAAACAAGCCCGCCAGCTTTCCCTCAGCTGGGTGGGCGCTGGCCGTCGCGAAGGGGAGCTGCCGGGAGTGCCCATCCTCCTCCCTCGCCCGGAGAGTCCCCGCAGGCGGGGAGCGCTCGGGGCGGCGGCTGCGGGGCACCCCGGGCTCCCCTGGCACACACACACTGCCCGAGCGGCCGCGGAGCCCGGAGGGGAGACTGGCAGGGCTCTGCCCGCGCCCTGGCCGGAGATGCTTCCCCGGTGAGGGCGAACCGCCGGGACGCGGCTGCGGGGCTGTCGGTGTCCCCCACGCTCGCTGTCCGCGGGGAAACGCCGGGGCGCGGGACCGGAGTGACCGTGCTAGAGGGGTCGTGCTAGAGGGTCCGGGGATGGCGAGAGCGTCGCCTTTTGCCTTTGGTTGCCGCGGGACTGCGGAGAGAGGTTGAGCTGGGATCCAGCCTGCTCGCGGCTGCCCCGGCCGCCTCCCCGCGGGGCGGGCGGCGCCGCAGGCCCTGGACAGCTCCCGCTTTGAACGAACGCCGTCGGGGCGCTGCCAGCCGGCTGCCCAGCCGGGCTCCCGGCCGCGCTCCCAGAAAAGCGGGGCGAGAGGGGCGTGGGACGGCTGAGGGAAAAAAAAAAAGAGAGAGAGAAAGAAAAGGGGAAAAAAAAATGAGACGACGAGTCAGATTTTCCTTCCGAAAGCCTCAGTGTCCACGTCCTCAAAGCATGGAACCAATTTAGCGTCGCCGCCCCCCCGGCGCTGCCGCTGCCAAGGCTGCTGCGGAGGGCTGGGGACACGGGGCACGTGACGGCCGGGGCGGTGCCGGGACCCTCCTGCGGTATAAGTAGGGCGGACCGGGGCTGGGTTAATTTAGCGTCCCGGACAGCAGGTTTCCGCTCAGGTTGGAGTTACTCCTCGAGACTGTATGCCTGCGTCCCACAGGCGATAGCTAACCAACCGACTCGGCACCACAAGGAGTCTGCATGTCTTGCAACTAGACATGCTCAGCTTTGTGGATACACGGATTTGGTTGCTGCTCGCAGTAACTTCATACCTAGCGACAGGCCAACGTAAGTGCTTTCCGCTTGTTTGTGGCAGGGGTGGTGGCAGGGGTGGCTGTCCGGCTCTGCGCTCTGTGCTTTGTCCCGACGCCCGCCCCACGCACGGCAATCTGCGGGGAGATGCCGCTCCCCAAGCGATAGAGACCTGCTCATAAACTGCCACCTCCGTCCCAGATCAGACTCTAGATTCTTTCTTTCCCTCAGAGAAAGATGGCAAATGGCCAACGAGACCCCCTCTACGATAAAAAAAAAAGCAAAAAAAACCCCCCCCTCATCGCAGTCAGCGAAGCGCACACACCCCCACACACACACTGAGACGGGAGGGAAATGCGCCCCGCCGCTCGGCTGGGGGCGAAGCGGAGCCTTCCTGCAGGGCAGCGCCCTGTGAAGGGCCCCCCGAGCCCCCCGCAGCCGTGGCCTCGACCCAGGGTTTGGCCGCGTTCCAGGGCGGAGGAGGGAGGGAGCAGCCGGGCGCTGCCCGCTCCTGGCGCTGGGAGCCCCCAGGTCGGTGCCCCCGGGGCGGGGGCAGCGGCGGGGCCGTTCTGGACGGGCATTCTGGGGCCATTCCCAGCGCCGGTGACGCGAGGCAGCAGCGCCTTCCCGAAGGAGACGGGGCGGTCCGTGCGGGTCCCCGAGCCGGTCCCCTGCGGGCAGTGAGGGCTTTCGGTCCGTGCTGGGTTAGCGCAGCGGTCTGTCTGTGCTGCCGCGGAATTCCAGGGCTCCAGCATCTCAGCACCGTTACCTTTCTCTGGGCTGCACGAATCGTCCGAGTGTCGTGTGATCGTGCTTTGCCAAAGTGACACGTTGTGGAAAAACATCCAACAACCTGTTAGTCAGTGGTAATGTTAGATTGCTGGCATTCAAGCGGGATGTGAGACTCTTTTACTGTGGTGGGTTTAAGTAAAAATAGATTTTTAATTCTTTGAAATTAAGAAACTCAGAAAATTTGTACCTCCAACTAATGGAAAAAGAGCATACTCACACGTAGCAGAACATAACATACAGAGATAGTTACTTGCAGTTTGATGTTTAATAGCTTCAAATTGTTTCCTGTTACACAGTTTTATAGGAAAATGTGGAAATAGGGATGTTTGGCTAGAACCATTCCCCATAAAAAGTGGGATTAGGACATTTATCTTAAAATTTCAGGTTACTCCTACAGTTTGATATCTTCACATGTGTCAGTCTGCCTGGGTTTATTAATCTCCCACATGAACACATATGTGAAAACACATAGGTGTGGGAGTTTTTCTATGGAGATATATTTAAACTTACTTAGAGCAGGTTTATAGTTTATATCTGCCTTTTTACTGTATCAGCCATATTACTTGTCTTGATTTCATTAGCAAGTCCGATTTGAATTTGAAATAGATGGCAATTTCACCTGTGAATCTTTCCAGTCTAGGATAATTATTTTAAAAGTAAGAAATTACATTAAGAAAATGTTTATCACATTAAGAGAATCAACAAAATTGCATTTTGAATTAAAAGCAGCAAATTTAATTTTGAATTGAAAGCAAGTTTAAAATTTAAAACTTGTAAAATATTTGAATCCCTGCTCTAATTATCTCTTTTTTTTCTTTCCCTTCTATTTGCAGATGTGAGTGAGGTCAGTATAATTTTTTTATCTAATATGTAGCACTCCAATTTACAGGCTAGGCTTCTCTTCTTGTGGCAGTATTATTTTCTAACATTCATTCCCAAGATGATCATGGAAAAGTAGTGATTTAAATCCTAAAGGCACTGCCTGGAAAGGTACCCACCCCAATTTCACAAGTGGGACGGCCTTTTTGAGAGACTGCCTTCATAGGTGTAGAGACCACGAGGAGAAATAACGGAGCAGTGCTGCTTGGACACTGTACCTGGCAGCTGGGATTGGAGCTGACTCTACTTTAAAGCCAGTTTTACAGTCTAAATTTCATTGCACAGTAGGATTATGAAAGAGCTCAGGTGTGATTTGTTGTTTGGTTTTTTTAATTCCAATATTTTAGTCTGTAATAGCTATAAAATTGTCAGTCTTCAATACAACATTTTAATATAGATACAGGCATCTTTGCTATATATAACCTCCTAGGCTTCAAAGTAATTTTAAATTTAAAATAGTTAAATATTTAACTATTAGTTAGTTATAATATTTAACTATTAGCATAGTTAAATATGCTGGACTGAGAAAACGTTGTGTAAGGAGATGAATCTAACTTTATGCATTATTTTAGTTTAAAATACTGGCAGAAATTGTAACTTTTTTTAAATTTTCTTCCTTATTTTTTTCCAGGCACCTGCAGGGCGCAAGGTAAGCATTCTTGTTTTTCTTGTGTAGAAATTAAGATGATATAAGGTAGTCTTCAGCAGATTAATATTTTGTTGAATAATGGATGGAAGGAAAATTGACTACATTGATTATTTTCAGTGTTCTCTGAAAATTCCAGTAGCACTGAGATGAATAGATAGGAAAAAAGGAGGGAATGATCAATGCAGTGTTTTAACACCAGGGTAAATTCAAATATTAAGTTGAAGGTACTTTACCTATGAGCAGAACTAAGCCTACCAAGACCTAAATGGCATCAAAATATCATTCTTATTTAAACAGAGTTCATTTGGAAAGATTTACATGGATTGAATGGTACAGCAATATCCATACAGGTCTAAAAGGCTAAATTGATTCTATATTGTTTCTAAAAGTCACTGCTGTTAAATTAGTACTAGTTATTCAGTAGAAACAAACCCTAATTTTGCAAGTACTTCTGTGGTCTGTGCAGTGACACTTTTAATTCACGCAACAGAGGCAGTGGCTTATCTGTTTCCAGTAGATTATTGTGGACAAAAATACGCTGTATGGACCTGTATGTGCTGTCTTCTTTTCCTTTTTAATGTACACTAATTATTCCAAATGTATCTGTTTCTTTGTATTGTCCTGGAAAATTTCCATGGTAACTCATTAAGTGTTATTTTCTTCTGGCAGGGCCCTAGAGGAGACAAAGGGCCACAGGGAGAAAGGGTAAGGAACTAGATTGACATTTACTTGTAATCTTTGAACAGTAGTTGTTGGAAGACCAGTAGGAAAAAACTAAGTTTAAGCATTGCTGTGAGATTAAATGATTGTACCTGTAGAAGCTTGCATGACAATTTCATTAAAAAAAGAAACCAAGTTACCTATGTACCAAATTCTGCCCTGGCAATACTGCATCAGGCTAATTATGGTCATTGTGCCTGAGCAGATGTGGCTGAGATCGTAGGGCAGCCTGGCTCTTCAAGTGATGATTTGTAAAATGTTTTTCCAGCTGCTCACAGTAGGAATAATGCATAGAAATGAGGAGGGAAAAGTTGACATGTAGAGATGTAATCTTTGGACAATGTGGTGTATGGATAAGCTCTCTACATAAAACCTGAATAGACTAAGGCAGTTTTGAAGATTGTCATTAACTGTGCCTCCAATGATGTTTTGGAAAAGCTTTTTCTCTTGGCAGCTGGGCATTTTTTATCTACCTTCTGCTAGTCAAAGTGGATGATTTACTGCTAAAGGCTCTACTGTAAAAGTAACCATAAATAAGGACAGTTGAATAGTTTATTTTAATGTTCATTCATATCTGATATCTGCTTTTCTGGTTTGTTTCTGCATCATTGCTGGGTTTTGTAAAGTGGTATTCTGAAATTCACATACTTAGCTGGGTTGTGTGCAGTTATTTATCTTTTTTTCTATTTTCTGAAAATGAAAATGCCGTAGTAGTGATGAGGGAGCTCTTGAAGATTTCTGAGATCATAGTAGGCTGACAAATGTAATGGAAACTGTTAGGAAGATTATATCTGCATGGTCAGCTGGATATTTGCTTTAGGCTACCACTAACTTTTTTTAATGAAATGAGATGCTTTCTTTGTTCTGAAAGCAACAAGCCTAATTCTGCTCCTTTAGAAATCCATTTATTATGGATTTCATTTAGCACTGAACTGGGTCCAAAAAACTCAACAAATGAAATATCTCACATCAATTACCATGATGCCAAAAACTGATCACCTTTGTGTAGTGAGGATAAAAGAATGTAAGGACAAATGTTACTGGACTGAACACAGGTAATTTCAACCTGTTGTAAAAGAAATTCTGACAGTGGTAGCAGAGGGACGGTACCAAAAATTTGTGGAAGACCACTGATTAATTTTAATTTGCAATTATACCAGCAAATAGTCTATACTGATTAAAAACTGGCTTTGGACTTACTCTGGATCCATGTTAACTCAGCAGGGCTGACCTTTTCTAACCCTCAGCTGGTCGTATTTTAGGCTCTCACTAACAGGATCTGCCAGGCTGTGGGGGTCCACGTGGGTCACTTGGGGTTCATAGGTCCAAAGTTTGTCACTTAAGACAAAACTTCCCAATTTGGAGATTAGCATAAATCCAATATTGCCCCTATAAATCTTCTCAAACATGAAGCTCCAGTGTGTATCTGATACAAGGTGTAGCAAGGTGACATAAAATCAGACTATATATTTTCTCAAGTTAAGCATTTATTGAGACTGCACTGCTGTAGGATGTGCTGTGGTTGCCTGGTTGTTAGTGAAGTTACCACATCAGAGGTTTCTTCAGCCACTTCTAATTTGCACTGTATAACTCTTTTTAACTCCAGGGTCCCCCAGGTCCACCAGGCAGAGATGGTGAAGATGGTCTACCAGGTCCTCCAGGGCCCCCTGGTCCTCCAGGTCTTGGCGGAGTAAGGCATCCAAACTTTCTATTACCAGAGCTCATAAGCTGTGCTTTGTGACCAAGATGAAATTTAGATCTGCTGGAAAGCACTGTTGTTGAATTGAAGAGTGGAAGAAATATTCTCTTGCGAGCCATAGGAAATTGATGGTCCCAGTTCCAGTGAAGCTCTCCTTGGGATGTAGATATTCCATGGAAAATTTGGATTCTGTATTCAGCAGGGACTTAGGAAGAAAAGCAAATCAACCCTGTTATTTAGCTTTAAATTTACACAGTGATAATGTGTATGGGTTAGGAATCAACTAAATAAACCAGTGCTGTGAAGTAGATGGGGAAAAGAAACCTTTGTGGTTGGATTTAAGAGACAGCAACTGTATTGGAGTAAGTTGAAGAAGACAACTCCTTAAACTAAAAATCAACTGAAAGTTCTGTAGAATTGTGGAGTATTGTCCTTTAGAATTTTTTCTTTTTATCTGTATTCAAACTGCAGAACTGTAAATGGACTGCTGCACACACACTTTGTGCA
>VZRX01014329.1:122734-168561 GCA_013398075.1 Notiomystis cincta
CAAGCCTAATTCTGCTCCTTTAGAAATCCATTTATTATGGATTTCATTTAGCACTGAACTGGGTCCAAAAAACTCAACAAATGAAATATCTCACATCAATTACCATGATGCCAAAAACTGATCACCTTTGTGTAGTGAGGATAAAAGAATGTAAGGACAAATGTTACTGGACTGAACACAGGTAATTTCAACCTGTTGTAAAAGAAATTCTGACAGTGGTAGCAGAGGGACGGTACCAAAAATTTGTGGAAGACCACTGATTAATTTTAATTTGCAATTATACCAGCAAATAGTCTATACTGATTAAAAACTGGCTTTGGACTTACTCTGGATCCATGTTAACTCAGCAGGGCTGACCTTTTCTAACCCTCAGCTGGTCATATTTTAGGCTCTCACTAACAGGATCTGCCAGGCTGTGGGGGTCCACGTGGGTCACTTGGGGTTCATAGGTCCAAAGTTTGTCACTTAAGACAAAACTTCCCAATTTGGAGATTAGCATAAATCCAATATTGCCCCTATAAATCTTCTCAAACATGAAGCTCCAGTGTGTATCTGATACAAGGTGTAGCAAGGTGACATAAAATCAGACTATATATTTTCTCAAGTTAAGCATTTATTGAGACTGCACTGCTGTAGGATGTGCTGTGGTTGCCTGGTTGTTAGTGAAGTTACCACATCAGAGGTTTCTTCAGCCACTTCTAATTTGCACTGTATAACTCTTTTTAACTCCAGGGTCCCCCAGGTCCACCAGGCAGAGATGGTGAAGATGGTCTACCAGGTCCTCCAGGGCCCCCTGGTCCTCCAGGTCTTGGCGGAGTAAGGCATCCAAACTTTCTATTACCAGAGCTCATAAGCTGTGCTTTGTGACCAAGATGAAATTTAGATCTGCTGGAAAGCACTGTTGTTGAATTGAAGAGTGGAAGAAATATTCTCTTGCGAGCCATAGGAAATTGATGGTCCCAGTTCCAGTGAAGCTCTCCTTGGGATGTAGATATTCCATGGAAAATTTGGATTCTGTATTCAGCAGGGACTTAGGAAGAAAAGCAAATCAACCCTGTTATTTAGCTTTAAATTTACACAGTGATAATGTGTATGGGTTAGGAATCAACTAAATAAACCAGTGCTGTGAAGTAGATGGGGAAAAGAAACCTTTGTGGTTGGATTTAAGAGACAGCAACTGTATTGGAGTAAGTTGAAGAAGACAACTCCTTAAACTAAAAATCAACTGAAAGTTCTGTAGAATTGTGGAGTATTGTCCTTTAGAATTTTTTCTTTTTATCTGTATTCAAACTGCAGAACTGTAAATGGACTGCTGCACACACACTTTGTGCACAAGTGTCCATCATGTACTCTCTGCAGAATGCTGGATTTAACTCTTTGCTTGACAACAGCTTGCATAGGGAGCATGAAGATCAAGTTTAGTAATTCCTTCTGCATGGAAGAATACTCTTGACTTCTATATGAATAGCAATAGTTTATTTTGCTGGTTGCAAATATCAAACTGCTTTCATTAATTTTTCTTATTTTAGTATGTTAATAAAACAAGCAAGAAAAGGGGTTTGATTGTGTTGTGGAGAACCTTTTTCCATTTGGATAAAATATCAAAAATCCATTGCAGTGTTTCTGAGGCTCCTCAGATGTTTCTGAAGCTGAAGGGCCCACCTCATGCAATAGTTACTTGGGGCTGGTACATGAATTTTACTTAAGCATATCTTCTCACTGCTTTGCTTAACTTCCCTAATTGGAAATTAGGCAGAATAATTTGAGAGTTTCAAGAGTTTTCTATTTTAAATGAGCACTGAATTTACATTCCTAATTTTCATTTCACACTATTTGCAATGCTTCTCTATCACTTCTGCAGAGATATTTAGGTTTGAAAGGGCCTTCTCAGTAAAATCAAGTCTTTCTGGAAACAAGTGAATAGAAATGTATTTATAATAGGGCTATATTTAGTGAGCTATATGTATGCTGCTTTAACAAACCCCATAGCAAATATACCAAATCAGATGATATTTAGATATAGAATGTTGATTAAAAATACTTTTTAAAGTAAAATTTTTTGTATTTTGATTTCACCCTTTTTATTACCTACAGAACTTCGCCGCTCAGTATGATCCATCTAAAGCAGCAGATTTTGGCCCAGGACCTATGGTAGGTATATGAGATAGCACTTGATAACTTGCATTAATAATGCATTTAGGATTTCCCTTTGACTCTAATTCAGCTGTATTAATGAAAAAATAATGTTAAAATTAGTGGTTTGGTCATACATTGACTCAGACTGGAAACTGATCCTTTAATTTAGGATGATGTGAAGTGTTTTAAATAGTCTGGAGACTGGAAATATCGTCTTGGATCTGTATGTTTATCTTGAATGTAACACTGCTGGGTCTTGTGCTTTAACTCTGTTTACCACACTTCTGTGAGTCAATGAATCTCATAATCTGATGTTAGATAGCACATGTATTTTGATACCGTGTTACTTCGCCCATACTGAGACAAAAGATTGTCTTTTAGGAAAGAGATTAACTGTAAAGCTGCTCTCTAAAGTAGACATAGGCCTAAACAGAAACTCAGCATCTTGGCTGCAGTTGGTGATGATTTTTCCTCCATGGCTGTACAACTCTTTTGTTATCCTTGGATTGCACAGGTTTTTTAGGAAATTGGCCACTGTATTTGGTTCTCAACATCTGATGTTGGTACTGTAAGGCTGCTCTGAGGAAGACTCCTTATAGCTCTCTGTATACTATGTACAAATGGAATTTAGGGGGTCTATTGCCACTCCATATGAATTTCTAACACTTCCTTATGTTAGCAAATATTTTCAGTATACACAGATAGCAGAATATGGGTTAAATTCACCACACACACTGACATCACAGACAGTGCATCTGATGGGTGAGCAGCAGGATGAAGGACGACCAGGATTATTCTGGGTCAAGTGCTTGTCTCCACTTCCAAAAATACTCTAATATTAACTGTATTTTGGAAAATACTTTGGAATCCATTTAGTTACAAAATATAGGAAAACAGGAGTACCTTTAATCAAGTCCTGCCCTCAGTGTCTGATGATTAATCAGAAAACATAGATGAGGGTTTATTTGAGGTGTCATGATTTCTAAGTTCCATTTTTTGAGTCATTTAGGTTCATTTGACAGAAACAGCAGTAGAATCTGCCTATTGTGAGGAAGTCTTAAGTTTCACAAATTATATGTAAAATATCAGGAAGGGAAAAGTAGTCATAGAATATAATTTGTGAAGAAATTCACAGGGTTTATGCAGCAAATATGATTCATAATGTCTAGAAACAGTTATTTTTATCTAGAATTACTGCATATTTTTATATCCACAATGTTGCTTTAACTTCCATGAGTAAATGCCTGTAACTAATGTGCATTTATTCCTCTTAATAAAAGGTATTCAGTCTTACAGGAAAACTACATAAACCATTGGAAAGTTGGCATATGATTTTAATCTTGTAATGAAAAAATCTAAAAGACTTTCCGAGATAGTTTTAAAACCAATTTAAAACATAATGATTTCTGTTGATACATTTCCTAAATAATTTGTTTGGACTGTAGAAGTCCAGGTTATAATTTTGGTTTGCAATTGTTTGCTTGCTTAGTAAACCTTAAGATAATTGTTAAGAGAGAGCACCAGTCTATGGAAATTTCCTTTTTAGAAGTGATTTTCTCACCCTGTGCTTTCAAGATGTATGTAAATTCTAAATAATGTCAAGGAGAGTGTATTAGTGACTCATTTTGCAGGTGAAATGAAGAGAATTTAATCAACACCAGACAATAATGAAATATTTAAATAGAAGTAGATAATTATTGGAAATATATGTATACACAATGTGTATAAGAGCCTTTCATAATGTGTTCTGACCCTCATCTTTGAACTCTGGATGGCACAGGAAGGGTAGAGGGAAGAATTAACAAAAGAATGAACCATTTCACTTGCTAATAAGCCAGAATAGATTAAGAAGACTAATCATAAAGTTCACAGCCATAATGGCACATTTCTAATTATCCCACTGGATTCTGTGCTGGTTTGTTGGCATTAGAAGATGTTTGCACTTGGACTGCCTGTGCAAGTTCATGCAGATCTCTTAACTTCCTCTAATTTCGCTTGAACATTGCACAATGGAAACAGTGATGCTAACCAGTATTTTAGGAGTGCTGGAAATTGGTGTTATAGATGGATTTATATAGATAGAGATGTTTTTCTATAAGTAAAGTTTATTTAAAATTATGATGCTTTTAAAAAGGTTCTGTGATTTTTCTTCCCTAGGGTTTAATGGGACCCAGAGGCCCACCTGGAGCATCTGGACCCCCTGTGAGTACAGTCTTCTCTCTTCTACCAACATTGACATACCTGTAAAATTTACAAATTCTCTTTTTTGGAAACTAATAATATCTCCCTCATTTTCCAGGGTCCTCCTGGTTTCCAAGGCCTTCCTGGTGAGCCTGGTGAACCTGGTCAAACAGTAAGTACAGGTTTCACATACAGACACTGCTAGCATTAGGACCAAAGCAGGCTTGTAATGCTTGGGCCCATTTCTTCTATCCATAGACACTTCTTTGAATGTTTGGATACTCCTGCTTGATCCTGTTACAGAAACAGAGCTGAACACTCAGATTCAGGCTCTCTCCAATTGGAATCATAACCTGCAAGATCAATTAGGCTCCAACTGTGCCCTAGCTCAAGTCAGAAACCAGTGGGAAGATGTATGTGGGGAATGATGCTTCAAGTAATCCTCAATCTGTTTTTAACAGGGTCCCCAAGGTCCTCGTGGTCCCCCTGGTCCTCCAGGAAAGGCTGGTGAAGACGTAAGTGCTTAATGAATGCTTCTCATCTCTTGGGGTGGTGATTCAGCTCTAACTACCAGATTATGGTTAAGCTAAGCATTCTATTGGCCATATTTTTTTACATAGTTAAAGAAATAAACTCCTGAAATAACTATTTTATGGTACAAGAGATGCAGTATGCTGGAAATGGACAGAAAACCAGATATATTATTTAACTTCCTGAATACGGGGAGAAAAAAAATTAAGTTAACAATCTCCCTGTGGTTATGGAAAAAGATAAACCTTGCTAGTTTATTTTCTTTTTTCTTAATGGTTTGTGTTGCTATTTTATAAAATAAGCTTTCCTTCTTAGTGCATCTTTACTGTATTTTTTAGGGTCACCCTGGCAAACCCGGAAGACCTGGTGAGAGGGGTGTTGCTGGCCCTCAGGTGTGTAGTGATCCACTGGATACAATAAAAACCAGTTCATTAATCAATGAAATCTAACAATCTTTCTGAATTTCACCACATTAACAGCCCAGTAATATTCCTTATTTGGATTAATACCATTTCAGTCCTTACCTGGGGGGATATCTTATGTTTTTGGATTGCTTCCCTACCCCATTCCCACTAAAATTAATGCAATGAGTAACAGAAGTGGCATTGTGAGGAGTTATACAGGAGCAGATAGCAGGCACCTTGGCATAGAAGGTTAAAAAAGCTGTGCTATCACATGGTAATGCATGAAATTTCTGAGGTTCAGAACTGGAAAAATCAGGTTGATTACTGTTAGTCTTGAAACAAGTCTGGTCCTGAGAGGTTAGGGTCTGCATTCTATTCCTTACTTGATGATAATGCCCAAATCTACTTGTTAATTTTATTGAAAGGCTTATTCATCATCTTTCTATTTAACTGCACTGTATATAATATGAGAGACAATCATTGATGCATTATGTGTTTTTAGGGTGCTCGTGGTTTCCCTGGAACTCCTGGTCTGCCTGGCTTTAAGGGAATTAGGGTGAGTACATACATACTTCTCCCTGAATATTTAAGAGTAAGAACACTGCAGCATACTGAAAACCCCTGGAAATCCTCTGAGAGTGAAGAGTGCATGAGCCTCTTTGAAGTTTTTAATATTGCTTGATATGAAAGACTAATTATTTCTGAAAAATCAGAAGATTATATTAGGAAATAATTTGGGAGGGGAGGAAAGATTTATATTATAAGACTAAGAATTTGTATATAGACATTTGAGAGAAAATATGTATCAATATTTATTTTTCTACTCAATATAGGGACACAATGGTCTGGATGGTCAAAAGGGACAACCTGGTACTCCTGGCAGCAAGGTAAAGATGAAATCTGAAAATGTAGGATGCATTTGTAGTTTTTTCTAGCAAAAGACATGTGAAGTCCCATCCAGTCAGTCTTCCATGTTGCCATTAGACATTGCCCAGCTGCAATAATCTGGAAATCAGTGGATCCATGTAGAACAAATACATGCACCTTGTCATGAGAAAACATTCCTGGGGCCTTATTCTTGAGCCCTCAGTCAGGTTGTAAGCAAGTTAGTGCTTTCTGTAGGTAAAGGCTGCAGGATTGGGCTCTTAATGATTGACTATTCAGCAACACTTCAGACTGATTTTGCTATCTCTGGTCTTCTCTGGATTATATTCTGCATTTGGGTGGGTTTTGTAAAGCATGCTAAAATGAAAACATCTCATTTTTCTACAAAACTATTATGTGAGACACATGGTCAGTGTAAGGCTTTCTGCTAAAAATTTGGATAGATGCAGTGCTTTTCTGAGTTAAGGCTGTTTGATGCTCACAGTCTTTTTTTTTAATCATCTTCATATTAGTGCACACTTGAACACTAGCCTTAAAAAAAAACCCTCCTAAAAATATATTCTGAAATATAGTCTAGAAACATCTCTGGTAAACTCTTTTAGTTTTTTCTTCTCCCATTCCACCACAGTGCCTAATTTCAGTGTTCTTGAAAAATTCACTATTGCAGTACTGTGTTACAGGAAATACTGACTGATTCACCGGGGATTTTTATTCACAAACTTCTAATATAACAGTGGAAAACTCAAATTCTAATTCTCCCTCTTGCTTGTTTCTGAGAGCTTAGCACTACTTGGTTATAGGGTTTTTAATTGTAACATAGTATTCTTCAACATCACTGCAAGTTGTTAACCATTCAGAAAAAGTTTAGATGGCAAAGTCTGTCCAGTCAGTGCAGCTTTAAGGCAGATAAAGCAATTAAGTAAAGGATTGAAGAGTGCTGGAAAACACCAGCATATTAAATCAAAGTTGTTTATGGTATAATTGTGCTGAAAGCAGTGATGAAGGCAAAACCTTGCACTCTTTGCAGTGTTTAAGAGTAGGTTTATTCAGGATACAAGTGCTCTAGGACAAATCTTGTCACTGTAGACCAGCCTAGACCTGCCGAGAAGGCTTTTTGAGAACAGAGTACTAAAGGGAGCCATTATTAATGCCGGTTACTCAAATACTCAGGATTACTTGTCTTAAGTTAAAAATACCTGAGATCCTTATTTTAAGCCATTTGAGAACACTTTGTCACCTTAATCTAAAGCAAAAGAAAGCATTCTCCTGCTCTAGCTGAAAAACATCTGCTGATTGATCTGGATTTGTAGTTGACTGTCCAGATCCAATCTCTTAAGTGTGTGCTGCAGAGTAAATGTCAGCATAAAGAAAGGGGGTAAAGAAAGCTGGGCAGGTGACACAACTTTCTCTGGTGCTCTCCATCTGAAAGGATTTCATCTGGCTGTGTTCCAGTAAATGCAGGGACAACTGCACCCTCAGGACTTTCTGTGCTGTTACTGTATACTGTGATGCAGAAACACAGACAGTGCTATGGTACAGAGTGCTACAGAAAACACAGACAGGGGGATCCAGTAGCTGAAAATCTCTCTGTTCATATTATCTGTTCAAAGCATACTTTAAGTAACTCAAGCCTCCAAACTTTCTTCTTCATAGGGAGAGCCTGGTGCCCCTGGTGAAAATGGTACCCCAGGACAACCTGTAAGTATTCACTGCTGCTGTGGGAAATTATTATCTGATAGATTTAGTTCAGACAGCATTTTCTTCAATATTTGTCATTACTGACACTCCAGATCCCCAGATACTCTAACATAATAGTAATATGATTTAGCAGAGGAAAAAAAAATACCTATGTTCAATTAAAATATATGAATGTGCTAATTTAATTTTTCTTTCAGGGTGCTCGTGGTCTCCCTGGTGAGAGAGGAAGAGTAGGTGCCCCTGGACCAGCTGTAAGTGGCTTCCCATCTGTCTGTCATCAAGAACCAGCCACTTTCTGTGGCTTCCTCTGATATTCAGTTCTCTTTTCAAACTATTTATCATGTTCTTTCCTCACAGGGTGCTCGTGGAAGTGATGGCAGCACTGGCCCCACTGGACCAGCTGTAAGTTTCAGTCTTGCTTTTTGACAGTCTGGTTCCCTTAGGCTTTGTGCTTCTCTTCCTGTTTTTAGAGGATTTCTTGGGCTTCTAAGAAGTTGATTGTGTTGATGTTTCTAACACAGTTCTTTGTTGCTTATCAGTCCATCACAGAGAGAATTAGTGAAACATAAACCTTTTAAAGACAATATCGTGAGAGCCTCAGAATTTGTATTAAACACATCCATATCAAAGGACCCAAATATGCTCTTGTTTGCACTGGTGATTTCATGAGGTGGTTTTCCAGCATGTTTTACTGGGAAACACCAGTGCACAGAATTCTCATTTCTGACAGCCTAACAGAATAGCTCTCATCCCAAAACTAAAGAGACTTTATACTTTTTAACAGATACATACCATGTACATGTTGCAGAATGCTGTAATTATATACATCCTGTAAATTACATATGCACAACAGGACATAGCTTTGCACCTGCAGCATTGTCCTGTCAGGCACTAACTTTTTTCATTCACTACTGATAACCTGAGTTGTGAGCCAGTGTGAAAGGCCAGCAAGATCCAACTCTCCTGGTCTGATGGCTAAACAGTAACTATTCTAATAAGAGCTAATCCAGTGCAGATTTGCCTGTTTAAAAGGAGTTAGTTTTGCCATAATATATAACCCTGACTTCAGTAAACCTCATTTATCTCAGCTACATAAATACAAGTACAAAGATGTAGTTTTGAAACTGTAAAACAAACCAGGAATACACCCCAACAATAATAACAGTTAATAGTTTCTTTTCTTCCTACCTTCAAAAATTGAGTCTATGATGAAGCTGTACTTGGTTCTGTTTTGACAAAGTTGATTTGAATACCCCTTGTCATTTCAAACCCCTATTGTGCTTTAACAGAGAATGTGAGCATGGCTGTGAATTTCTCTTCATGAGTTCTCCCATGTGGAGTATTTTAAAAATATATGACTGGGTATTTAAACTGCAGACAAATAATGATCTTACAGCTAAGATCTGATGTAGTAGAACCAACACATTTTAGCTGAAGACAGTTTGAATGAAGGCAGTTGAGGTGCTATAGGAAAAATGTTCTGAAGCTGCTGATTGCATAGGTTGTTACTCACAATGGCCACAGTGTTGCATTATGTCTCAGTGTCTGTGCCAGGATGAAGTTATTTTTTACACACTTAGGTTATGATACCTTAAATACTCTGCAAAACAGTTATTAACGCTCATTTTTAAAAACTGAAGCAGAAATAGTATTTTATCCTTCTTTCCTCTTGAAATTTAAAATGTAAAAAAGTTATTGCAATGAAAATTCTGGAAGTTTTTGCTTTCAAACATATCCTAAAGGGCATTTGGGTCTTTTTTTGCTTATGCAAAACCAGCAACAATTCCAGGTACCCCCTTTATAACACACTAGATTATAGAATGTCTGAAGCCAATTCCTCTGTTATACCAGCTGACCTGTTTAATTACCTTAGATTTTTGGGGCAGTTTTATTATAAATATTTCTAACTGAAAGATGTTTGCTCACAAAAAGTAGATATCAATTCCCAATATCAATTAATGAGTTGGATATTTAATTAATATTTGAAGAAAAGCAATCCCTTTTTATTTGTATGCATTAAAAAATAAAGGCTATGAATCCGTCAATGTATTTTCTCTTTTAATGTCTGGTACATTGGAACTTTGTCCCAAATGTAATTATAAATCTCACAGCAATAGGTAGACATAGTAGAATCATTCATCTTGCCTTGCAGATGCCTGCCTCTGCTCATCCTCTGTTCTTTCTCAGGTGTTTAGCCTCAAGGCAAGGTTTTATCAATTCTTGCTTAACTTGCACTGCAAATGTTGTTTAAGCATTAACCTGGCTTTTAACTGTTTGTAGTGAACCAAACCTGTCAGTTTGGAACTGCAAAGGGCAACTAGTATGCTGAGGTGGTAATGTGTGGAATAAGTAAAGGTGCATTTTTTTAATCTGTTTACTTCAACAAGCAAGGTGTTTCTGTTGTCACTGAATAACTTTACACAACTGCTTCCCTTTCATTTCCCAGGGCCCTATTGGTGCTGCTGGTCCTCCAGGCTTCCCAGGTGCTCCTGGTGCTAAGGTATGAACATCTGCATCTACTGCTACATTTGATTGTGAAGATGAAATGTGCTAACCAGAGTCTCTAGGCAGCAAAAAAAACCCCAACCCATCCTCTATGAACTCTAGGGATTCATCCTCATCCTGATCTGTATTTGGAGAACATCAGATATTAATGCTAATTTAAAATACAGCACTTAACTTCACAGAAGATTGATGCTGGACAGGTTCAGGAAGATACATAACCCTTTTACTGCTTCCTATGTGGTGCATTTATATACACCTTCCAAGGGTGACATGAATCATGATAAATAAGTGAGGCAGGAGTTAACATCACTTTACAGAAATAGTGGAGGACCAAGAAGCTGCATTTGAGTATTGGGCTGCTTCCAGTCTAAGTCCTTGAAATTACAATGCAGAAATTGCATTAAAATTTTTCAGATTTATGGCAGTACCATTTTACTCTAGCAGACTATAATTTAAATTATTCATTTTATTGTTCAAATCTTACAATTTTTTTAACTGGGTAAGAGCTTTTTGAGCATATTTTGTGTGTCTAAGGAAGGACAGAATTTGGGGAAAGAGTATTGCATATACTTTGTTTACAAATTTTGGTGACCATTTGCCACAAAATCCCTGTCATTCTGTGTTACAGACAAAACTTAATCCACTATTAGAAGAAAATAAAGTATTTTTTTATAGGCCTTTTAATTTTAACTGCAGGGAAGATGAGAAAAAATTGAGATCCCATTCTGATTATTCTTGTCAAAAGGCAAGACTTCTGAAAACCTTTAAGTCTTCTCTAATGCAGATGTAAACATGGTTATAGCATATAGTTTCAAGAGAAGGCTACATATCCAGGTTGAACTCTGATTGAACTGCTGAAGGGAATTCGTCATTATATTTAGGTCCTTGTAGTCAGCTTAGGGAATGCAACCTTCTGAAAATAAAAGCAAGAACCCTTTTTCTGTCATTTACTCTCTGTGAACACTATCCCACAGCACTCTGATCAGGCATAATTTTGCATTTGCATCCTTGCAAATGGCATCTGAAAGTGCAAGATAATGGTCAGTTAGGTCTCATGTACTGTGGCACCTCAGGCCAATTCTGAGGGCACCTGGATGCAAAGGAGACTGGAATTCTAATTCTGATTTATTTGGTCAACCTTCTGGGTAAGCATCTGTTTTTCCTGTCTTAGCCCTTAGCTTAGATGGAGCCTAACTAGACATCCCAACTCGAGTGCCTTTAAAATCCATTAAAAGTTCTCAGCTGTTTGGTTTCCTGGCCTCTGAAGTAGAAATACACAAATATGATTATCTGCCTGCCAGGCTGATACAGGATTGCTTCACTATTGCCACAAGACTGTGTACACTGATAGAGGGTTCTGTCCTTCTCTCCAACAGGGTGAAATTGGACCTGCTGGTAATGTTGGTCCCAGTGGTCCTGCTGGCCCAAGAGGAGAGATTGGACTTCCTGGTTCCAGTGGTCCTGTTGGCCCTCCAGTGAGTAACTTGCCAGACTTTATCTATTGTCAGATGTGTGCACTTCTGATTCTGAATTAACCAGTATTGTTATCTTTTTTAACAGGGCAACCCTGGTGCTAATGGTCTTCCAGGGGCTAAGGGTGCAGCTGTAAGTACAACTACACTCATACCTGTTTGCTGTAAAAAAAACCCAATTCAGTTAATGCAGCAGAAAAGACAGACTTTTTTTCCATTCTGTTGGACAGGGTCTTCCTGGTGTTGCTGGTGCTCCTGGTCTGCCTGGTCCCCGTGGTATTCTTGGTCCTCCTGGCCCTGCTGGTCCCAGTGGTGCTAGAGGACTTGTTGTAAGTGACCTCCTGTATTGCATGTCTTCATTTGAAAACCAGACACAGTGTCCACAGATGTAGGAGATCTCCTCTGGATACATTTTTGTTATAGTGCAGACATTTTTCTTTATGCACTAAAATTGAACATGGTAGTTAATTTCTATCTCATTACTTGCTTTAGATCCTGAAACTGAAAAGGTTCACTTTGCTCTGAGTGCAAGGAGTAGTTGGAATTGATGATCTTTGAGGGTCCCTTCCAATGCAGAATATTATGTGGCTGAAGCTCTGTCCACGTGGATAGTATTGAGAGAGATGTGGCAGCAGTCTCACAACTTGGCCCTCAGTGGGTCTCCTCAGTAGAGGAACCAGCCCTAAATGTGTCATTGGTCAATAATGTCATTTTAAGCATCTTTAACATGTCTAGTTTTGTGCCTTTTAAGTCAAAAATACATTTGTGCTCATTGACCATTTTCACAATAGAGGGAGGCATGGCCTTAGATGATAAAATAATTTTTTTATTTATGAGTAAGCTCTCCAGGTAGAAGAGAGATTTTGGAATGATGCCTAATTCTGTCATCTCTTTTTGTTTTGGACTCTAGGGTGAACCAGGCCCTGCTGGTGCCAAGGGAGAAAGTGGTATGAAGGGTGAGCCTGTAAGTATGGCAAAATGTGAAGGCTTTTTCAGTCAAAAAAGCCTGATAATATCTGCAACACAGCATCTGATTTCTTCTTTTTCTCTGTCCAAAACAGGGTGCTGCTGGACCTGCTGGCCCTCCTGGCCCTAGTGGTGAGGAAGGCAAGAGAGGCAGCCCTGGTGAACCTGGCTCTGCTGGTCCCCCAGGCCCTGCTGGTCTGAGAGTAGGTTTTCTTTTCATGTTCCAGAAGTAGAAGCAAAAAGGAAAATGGAATTCAATCTAAAGTCCCACAGGCAAATTAAATAATTGAGTAATTAAATTTACATTAATTCTGCTAAGCAGTGACAATTTTCAGCTCTGAGCCTTTTGATTAGTTGGGACCAAACTATTTTTGCTTTGCATTAATGCTTTTTTACTATCTTATCCCTGCAGTATTTAGAGATTGCTTTGATTTATCCATTGTGTAATATTTAGTGAAATATCTTTCGATTACTCTTAAAAGTTTGTGATGGGATTTAACTACTTAAAACAGATAATGGGCTCACCATAATGGGAGGCAAAAGCTTTCAATTCAGTGTCTTCGAGGATGCCTTAGTAAACTTTTCACTGGGTGAGAAAGCCATTCCCTGAAGTTCAGGATGCATGTAGCTTCCTGAAGGAAAAGAATTCACAAGAAAATAATATGAAAAACAGCACTGCTTCCCCCAGATTTTTTTTTTTTTTTTTTTTTTTTTTTTTTTTTTTTTTTTTGTCAGAGATAAAGAATTCAGGGTCAATTACTACACTATGGAAGGTAGAACTGTGTGGGCCAGGTTGTAGGATCCTGGCTGCTGGCTAGAGCCACTGATAGTTACAATGAACACTGAAAATGATACAAACTGATTAGAATTTAAGGAAATCTACAGGAAGTGAGAGAGATTTCTTTCACAATACCTGTTTACACTGAGGTGTGTGTGCTTAAAGCTGCACTTACCTCAAATTCAGTAGACCTGCTTGGAAGGCTGAAATCTAGTAGGCATTGTACACCTCAACAGAACAGATTTATTTCTTTCCCATTCTTAATTTGTTTTGTGTTGACTTGCAGGGTGTACCTGGATCTCGTGGTCTCCCTGGAGCTGATGGCAGAGCTGGTGTCATGGTAAGACTTTTGTCTGGGTCACTATTTCTGAGCCACCTTTTATATACAGATGTGCAATGCTTTTTGCTACCTCTGCCTAATTTTATTTATTTCTTTGGTAGGGACCTGCTGGTAACCGTGGTGCTAGTGGTCCTGTTGGTGCTAAGGGTCCTAGTGGTGATGCTGGCCGTCCTGGTGAGCCTGGTCTTATGGGTCCAAGAGTAAGTTTGAACTCTCTGGAGTAAGTTTGAACTACATAGAATATTAGTTAAAATTAAGGGACAAAATTATTCAGAAATCCAACTGCAAAAAATCTGCATAACCACAATGAGGGCACTTCCACCAGTCAGTTGAAAAAAAAACCATTAGGAATGATAAAGAAGCATCAAAATGTTTATTGAAATTAGTTACTTTTGTTATGGTAGCATTTGATTGGCTTGGGATGGAGCACTTTCCTCTTACATTGGATATTGCATTGACTTCTGTAAGGGGTTTCCACTTGTGATTATTTACAGAATGTGATCATTATGTGATCACATTTGAGGTGTGTGTGTCCTCTTTAATGAACTCAAAGGAAAGCAAACCCTACTAAAACAATATGAAATGGCTGATCTCAGCTGTTTCTTTTTTATTTTGCAAATTATTTCACTGAAAGCAGCCATTCACTTTTAGTGGTGTTGGCTGCAGCCAGATTATGTTCATGTCATTACATTTATACTCCTTATTCTTTGTCTTCCTACCCTGCCCTGGTGAGGTGAAAGTTTGCAATGCACATGTGAGTATTAGGCATCTGCAAACATTGAAACACACCATCTTCCAAAGAGCCTAAATTAGTTTCTCTGAATAGAACAGGTACTTTCCTACACTGACTTTCAACTGTCATGGGAACACACACCACCAAGTTAATAGTCAGTGTGCTTCAGGTGGAAATGTGGTAGGACCTACAGTCCTGTTTAAACAGTGTACATCAATAACTTGGCTCCTCTGTGTGTGTGGGTACATGCATGTAGAAAAATTGCTGGTTATGTGTTGGGTGAGCTGGTTTCCTTCTAAAAACATGAAACTTTTCCTTTCTCAGGGTCTCCCAGGTCAGCCTGGAAGCCCAGGCCCTGCTGGCAAGGAAGGTCCTGTTGTAAGTACCTTTCTTTTTATTCTGTTCCCCCATTGCATGTGAGAGAATGAAGTACAGCTGTATAAAGCTGATATCTCAGCATTGAGCTCTAAGACAACTGTGTAGGAGCAGTAAGACTTTCTATTGTATTACTCAGAAGATCAGTGTTAAGCTTTGCATTCATTTCTATGGGTCTCAGATCAGGCTGTGTCCTGGAAGGGGAAGAAGAAATACAGAGCTCTATACAAAAAGGAGAAAAAAGAGGGGATGCATGAGCATGCAACGTATCAACAACGGTGAAATGACATTTGCTTCCTGTCAGTGCATATTTCTCCTAAAGCTGAATTCTAATTAAATTACCTCAGCCATTTAATAATATGATTTCTTTTTCTAGGGTTTCCCTGGAGCAGATGGTAGAGTTGGGCCAATTGGTCCAGCTGGTAATAGAGGTGAGCCTGGCAACATTGGATTCCCTGGACCAAAAGGTCCCACTGTAAGTACAGTACAGAAACTTTCTATTATTGTGGAGGTATTTCCAGATCTGTAGGTCCCTAACTCTATCATTAATCCAACACATCTCCCTGTGCTGCTCATTGGATGGCATCTGTTTACATTCAAGAGTTCTGTTTCAAATTATTTTCCAGTTATCTAAAATATGATTAAAGAAATAAAAAAGCAATTTAATTAGCTTAGGGATATTTTGACATTGGATTGATTAGAATAATATATGTCTATTTTATGATTTCAGCTTGTCCATTTTATCATTTCTTTATAGTCACATTGTAAAATTCTGTCAAGTTTGGCCATTAAAGCAGTTCCAGAGCACTGTTATTTTTGGAGCACTATCCAAAGCTCACTCAACTTAGAAGAAAAGCTGTCAGTGACTTCAGTGGGGTTCTTAACATGTCTCATAGAGGCCACAGATAGCAATCATATCCTGGACTTGGGTGTTGCTGTACATACACACACATGCAAATATACAGTGTGTTGCATAGGATACTATGTGGAGTGCCAGGAATTATGATCTCAAAACATAAAGGCATAGAGTTCTGAAAAGAAAAGACAGTTTTGAGCTCATCGAAGTGATCCAAAAAGACAGATGAGGCTTGTGTATGTTTTAATTTGGGCTAAAGAAATATAGTTAATCTTCTGGCAATGAGAGTATAAGTCTCTGCTTAGTAGTTTAAACTGAATCTAATATGAAGTCTTGGTTAACTTTTGTATCTTTTTCTTTCAACTTCAGGGTGAACCTGGCAAACCTGGTGAAAAAGGCAATGTTGGTCTTGCTGGCCCACGGGTATGTGGATATATTTTCTTTTTTGCCTTCCATAGAGAAATAAAAGACAGATTTTCCAAACCTCTGTAATAAGATAGCATTGGCTTGTGGAAGCATGAATAGATGATGAAATTAGAAAAGCCCTTGGGAACGCATTCATTTTAGCCTCATGTCAGTGGGGGCTATTACTTAATGGATAAATGAAAACTCCCCTTCTTGGGTATTAATTAGGTAATTAATCATGAGGTATTATCCTATAGAGAGGAAAAATCAGTACTGCCTGTCCTTAATTCTTAGAGTGCAGTATATAGTTTCTAATTCGTCCTGTAGATTTCCAACTTTTTACTGATAATTGAAACTTACTTCCATTTAAGGGACCCAAAAAACAATCTGCTTTGGGAAAAATGCTATCAGCAAGGTTTCTATATTTTGTAATTCCAAAAGAAGTTTTCTTAAGTATGAATGTGCTGCAATAACTAAAACAATAATGAGAATTTAGAGTTTTAAGCATCTTTAGTACCTCTGGCTGTGAAGTTCTTGCAAGTAAATGGTTAAGTTCAAAATACACGGTCAGAGACCTTTGGTTTTGGCACATAATCATTTAGAGATATTATAGAGATATTATTCACATCGAATCAGAACTTTGATAACAGCTTTCTTCTTGAACATATATAGGGTGCTCCTGGTCCAGAGGGAAACAATGGTGCTCAAGGTCCTCCTGGAGTCACTGTAAGTAACAGCCTCCATCCAAATCCCATTTGTGATTTACTTTTCATTAATGAGACTTCCCACTTCTAAATTCACTTTCCTGTATTTCTTCTTCCAAGTTAATCACTTGTTTTTCACTCCATCCAGGGCAACCAAGGTGGAAAGGGTGAAACAGGTCCTGCTGGCCCTCCTGGCTTCCAGGTAAGTAACAGAGTGCTCTGTTCAATCTTATCTATGGTTCCCAAAGCGTGAAGAGCTTCTGCCTTAACCATGGGTGGAAGCTTGTTCTTCTTACCCACAAGAGTAAGCTTGTATCTTTGTTTTCTAGGGCCTGCCAGGCCCCTCGGGTCCCGCTGGAGAGGCTGGTAAACCAGGCGAGAGGGTGAGTGACAGACACAGCACTGCAGGGTGGGCAGGCAGTGCATGAGGGCTGTTTGCAATGGCACACGTGCTGAAGCAAGAGCCTCTTGAATCTCTTTGCCAAAATAGATGCAAACTTTAGTAGTCCCTTTTCCATTGGAATTTGCATCATACTGCCTTTTTCAAAGTTTTGGTGTGAAGCAGAGAAAAGACAGTATTTCGCTTTTTGGGCCTTAAGTAGCAATAAAATATGTTCCTTCTCCCAGAATAGACAGTACATAAAAAATATTTACTTCACATTTCTTTTGAAATTTTCAAGGTTCAATCTAACCTGCATTATTCCAATTATGTTTTTGCACCTCAGTTTGCTTTCAGTGAATTTACAATGGCATCCAACTGAGGTGGTTCAGTCATAATTCATGCTCTAGCTGCTGCAGAGTTAGTGTGTGATGTAATCTGCAAATTGAGCATCCTATATGTCATAATCACCTTTAACATTTATAGTTACATCTGTGTCTCTGTAAAAGAGTTTACATTGCATACACCTGAAAAAAAGAGGTTGTAATTTAATAACTAAGTCTTCAGATGAAAAAATATTATCTAATGTATACCTTGAAATACTGTGCAGCTGGAGGAAAAGGGCTTATTTCCATGTCTGTAAGAGACTGTCTGAAAATTTGTCTGAAACTTTTCAATATGCTGCTGCAATTTGAGAAGAATTTCCACTTGTTGCTAAGAAACAAAGTAGAATTTAAGCAAATAATTTCCCCTCAGAAACAAACTTTACCACTCTTTCTACTTTCTTCTAGGGTCTTCATGGTGAATTTGGTGTCCCTGGTCCTGCTGGCCCAAGAGTGAGTAACTCATTTGAAATCTGGTACAGACTGTCTTAATAATGTGTTCAATAATAATAGTAACTATGCACATTTCCATGTTCCTCAAGGCAAAAAGCTCTTCTCTGTTACAGAACAGTGCATTGCAGCAGATTCCCAGGAATGAAGGATAATATTCTCTGCTCTTTGCAGGTGTCAGGCTGTTTGAGTTAGGGCTAACACAGTTGCCAATGTTAGTAAATGTATAAGCAGTATGAATATTGGCCAAATAATGATACCCTATATTAACCTTACAATGAGACTGTGGATGATAAAGGACTGATCCTGCAGTGTTGCATGGGGGCCTGATGAATATGAGAATTTTCATCTGCAGTGCCTGTGCACAAACCTTCTTAGCCTGACTATTCAGTTTTACCATCCCTTGCTAGTACCTCCCCAGTACTGTCATTGAATAAATAGTGGGCTGAATTCAGAACCTGGAGTAGACATTAGAAGGTATTGCCTCCCATTCCCTTTAATTCTGAACCATCAATAAACATCTTCAAAGAGTTTTGTGTGGGCACTTTCCTGCATGGCAGGAAGATCCTATTTATGTAGAGCAAGGAGTAGTTTATAAAATGCCCACTTTATTATTTGGTTTCCAAATCCACCTCGAAAGAGATTGATATTTAACCTACTTCTGTTGCTTCTGCTCTTCTGACATCCAGATTAAATGTATCCAAAAACAAATATTCCCATTCACTCTTATAAGTTATGTCAATCAGTTTAGACAGCACTTTTGCTCCCTGTGTTTTAGTGCCCTCAGTCTGTATCAGTAACCATGTCTGCTCTAAACTCTCATTTTGCCAATGCATCCAAGCCAAGTTCCCTTTGTCACAGCAGTAGCAGTTATTTGCCTCTGCTCTAGCTTCCCCTAAGCATCACATACCCAGGCCAGTGTATTTCATCCAGTATTCCAAATTAGGTCTTACTGATGCTTTATACACAGAACTAACACTTCCTAAAAATACTCCACTGCTCGTGCCAGATCACATTTTCCTTTTTCATGTCTGTGTCATATTGTTGGCTATTATCTTTCCTTTTCAGTCTTTTTCACTATTGAAACCTCCTTTTACAGCAGAAATCGCAGTTTTGGTGCCTAAATATAAGGCCTGGTACTCACACCCTTGAATTTTATCCCTTTGCTGTGACAGCCATCTAGCAGGTTATTCACTTCTTTCTGTTGACATATGCTTCCACCTGTGTGATATATGCATATTTCTTCTTTTTCTGCCTCTCTGTATTTAACAAAATGTATGAAAAAAATATTAACTGAGGAACATGTCTACAACATAAGTTAACTTTTTGCATCATCGGTGCTTTCTAGCAGTGCTATCTCCCCTTGAGTCAGTCCTTTGACACATTATAATTCTTATACAAAATTCCAGCATATTTTCCAGCATAACTAAAAATCACCATTATACCTTATCAGATTATTCACTGATGTCCAGTTTGATCACACTGAGATAATTTGAGATATCTTTAGTAAAACTGGTGTTTCTATCTTGCACAATAGATCTATTGTGCATTTAAGTTGAATTTCTGGCTACTTCCATGTCTTTACATCTATGATTCAGAATTTATCCTTATACCTGTTATAATGTACAGTTCACATTATTAGGCTTTAGGTGTTACCTTTATTCTCCAGTATTAACCAGGCATTTGCCACTGTAAAAAAACTTTTTTGCCAATTTACTATCCCTTTAATTTCACTAGAATCCATTATTTGTCCTAAAATAGAATCTTCATTTGACAGTAGAATGCCAGACACGGTTAACAGAACAAGCAAAGTAGCCAAAATCTGTGTTCAAGAAGTAATAATACTTTGGTTGTCAGCTGTTGTCTTGATGCAAGACTTTATTACTCCATTTTGATATTTTTGTGTCGTAAGCTAGAGCCAGTTCTTATGACCAATTTGGTTCATGGCTGCACAACTCTAATTAAAGGTTTGTTCAGATAAAAACACACACTGTCATTGCTCCCAGCCAGTGCTTTGAGCTCCAGCACAGCTGGAGGAAGCACTCAGATCAGTCTGTCTCCTGTAGGGTGAACGTGGTCCTCCTGGTGAGAGCGGTGCTGTTGGTCCTGCTGGTCCCATTGGCAGCCGTGGTCCCTCTGGCCCTCCAGGCCCTGATGGTAACAAGGTAGGCCTTTCCCAGCTGCCATTGCCTTACAGATGAGCACAATCCAAAACCTCTCTCCAAGTGGTAGAGTTCCATCCCAGCTGGTCCACACTAATATTAAATGGGTTTATGTTTAATACTGTAGATGATGGGAGGGGAAGTAAGTTTGAATACAGGTTGTCAGCTGGGTATGCTTTTACTCTGTTTGGAGATAGGATCTGAGATTCTGACCAAAATTCATGCTGACTTCTGTTTATACCCACACCTACTTGTACACAGGAAGTTCTTGTGTCTAGTAAGCAGTATTTTCCCCCAAACATTAGGGCAATAATAAGTGATCATCTAACAAATGATGATGTTGGCTTGATGCTAAGTGAATCTGGCTCTTAGTTTTCTGGATTTTCATGGGTAGAATTTTTACAGAAGTTTAGTTTGGAAAATGGATCTAAAACCTCAGGAGCCCACAGAATTGGAGAGTGCTCACATCTAGCATCTTCACTAGCTGGAAAAGTAAAACATGTACAATAGCTGAAGACAAAAATGTTACTACTTACACTGTTTCCAACCAAATGGAATGGTGAGCTGAACAGTAATGATGAATTTGTTCTAAATTGTGTGAGTGGCTTGACCCTGACTGACATGATATGCTCTTGCTGCTAGGGTGAGCCTGGCAATGTTGGTGCTGCTGGTGCTCCTGGTCCTGCTGGCCCTGGTGGAATCCCAGGAGAGAGAGGTGCTGCTGGCGTTCCAGGAGGCAAGGGTGAAAAGGTAAGGTGGACCTTTTACTGTGTGCACAGGTTTGGGATTCCTAAATTTCATTAACTTGGAAAAACCTGCAGGTTATCCCACTGTGACTTCTATTTACTGTGAAACTGTATTACTCAATAGTCAGCAAGTAGAGGTTTTGTTGGTCTAACAGACTGACAGTCTTTCCTAAGGTACTATCCTAAAACTTTTTAGAAAACAGTATGTATTGGCACACAGATTAATGCCGAACACTAGGCTATATTAAAAAAAAAGAGAGAGAGAACAGAGTGATGATCTGATTTCTTTTCTCTAGTGATGGCCTGAAAATACCTTTTCTTACAAGAAACATATGGCATTTTATGTGTCCACCCATATGACATCATTGCTTTTAATAGCTGTTTTCTTACTTCATATAGAAAGTGTAACATGAATACCCAGAAGAATTTTTACAGATGGATATCTCTTGACCAAAAGAAAAGAGATTTTGAGGGGGATTTATATTCCTAATTTGTAATATACATGGACATGATTTTCAATTTCTAATTCCATTCAAAATTCTTGGAACCTGGCAGAAACAAAGTAGGTTTCCATGAAAAAAACAGGTGTATTCTGAAAACCATGTCAGTCCTCTTTGCAAATACTCACATTGCAAGTCAGTACCTACTCAGCAATAAGAATGGAGTAATAATCAACATTCATTTCTCCAGAAAACCTGGCTTGATAAGCTTTTTGTATGATGTCTAAGTAATGCACAGATACTCAGCAAACGGCTCAAGACTTCTTTCATACAAACTGTTGTGTTCATCACCAATGCAACTTTTCCCACTGTGTGTTCCAGGGTGCCCCAGGTCTGAGAGGTGATACGGGTGCAACAGGAAGAGATGGTGCTCGTGTGAGTATCTTCTGGTTCTACTTGATTTTACCTTGCTACACCTCAGAACTTAAATAATTGAGAAGGATGTTCAGAACTTGATTTTCCACTGTATTGTATTGCTGCTTATATCCACTCATTTTTTATACAAATCAATGTAATTTTGTTGCCCCTTGTCCAAGAATGATTGAATTCAGGGGGGGAGAGAGAGAAAAGCAATCACTTCTCATGCTTCCAAGCAGAGAAATTACATGAGCAGAGCATTGCACAGACATTGCACAGCTGTTCATTGTGACAGTGTCCTCTTTAATTTCATGGGCTCAGCCCAGACAGCTAATTTTAAAGGCAGTCTGAAAAGTAACACAAAACTAGCCTTAATTTGAGATTTCAGGTGCCTTTCTTAGAATTCATACTTTGGGAAGGAAAATAACAGAATAGATTTTGTTTTATAAAATCATGTATCCTTTATATTGAGAACATCACAAAGAAAGTTAGTTACACACCTTTCTCCAGGAGGAAAGAGAGAGCTTATTTAAAGTAGTTGGTCCTACTTACATTTTGTTTGAAACAGTGTCCTGTCTCTTGGCCTGTAGGGTCTCCCTGGTGCTATTGGTGCTCCTGGCCCTGCTGGTGGTGCTGGTGATAGGGTAAGTCTCCTCTTTGAATGAAAAGTGCCTTGTTGATACAGTTTCCTCACACATGAATATTAAAGATGAGAGCCAAAAAAACCAATCCCATCTTTCTAGCACGCACAAATTCTTTAAGTTTTTCAGATTCAGGAAGCAAGGGCTGTTAGGACCATTCAGTGAAGCTTGCCATAGGATCCCAAACCTTTCCCTAAGAGGGCAGGGAAGAGGATGCACATCTACGTGGCAGTGGGTTATATGTAGAGAAGATTCTGATTCAGACTTTGGCTGAATTTTTCCCAGTTGAGGTTAAACTCCACAATCCTACTCACACTGTGAGAGGAAGTTTTGATACAGTGATGAACAACCACACATTAGCTTAGAATGATTCTTTATGCTGTCTGAGAATCATTAGAATTTATTACTACAGGGTGGATCAAAACCATTTTCAGCATTTTCAGTAACATCTTCTCCACTGGAGACCCAAGGAGACTCACTGTATATATCTGTACCACAGGATCATTCCTGTTCTGACTACAGTAAGGCCATTTCCCAGTATCAAAATGTTTTCATCTGTCTTTTAGGGAGAAGGAGGTCCTGCTGGTCCTGCTGGTCCTGCTGGTGCCCGTGGTATCCCTGTAAGTAGCAATTTCTGCAATTATTCCTCTGTCAAAGACATGATGTTCAGAAAACTGCCCTTTTAAAGACCAATCCAACCAGTTGTCTCTTCTTTGTCCTCTCTCTAGGGTGAACGTGGTGAACCTGGTCCTGTAGGTCCCAGTGGATTTGCTGGACCTCCTGTAAGTTTTGTTTGCACTTCCCTCATATCGATGCCATAACCTTCCTCTGTCTCCTTTGCAAGATTTTCAGTCCCTCATTTGGTCTGTTTCTGTGCCCATAGGGTGCAGCTGGTCAGCCTGGTGCTAAAGGCGAGCGTGGGCCCAAAGGACCTAAGGGTGAAAGTGGACCAACAGGTGCCATTGGCCCCATCGGTGCTTCTGGACCACCAGTAAGTGAATTGTGTCTTTGTGAAATGCACAGCTCTTAACTGTGCCATGCAAGCAATATAGTAGCCTGAAAGCCTTGAATTCTGAAAAGGTAATCAAAGAAAGAAACAAAACTTCAGACTAGGCTATGAGAAAAGTTGCCATGCTGATTTTCACACGTTATGTAAATTTTATCAATCTATTTATGTGGGCTCAGATCGTGAGTCTGGAACTGAGATGAAGAGAAAATAGTAACTTATTTTCAACTTGCACTGAAGATCAGCAAAATCACTCTATCTTGGACCATTCAGGGGGGTGATTGTGGGTAAGTTCTGAGCTGAGGATGTTGACACTTTTCTCTCAAAAACAGGATGTGCTGTCACAGTCTGATTTTCAGTCATCCAGAAGCATGTGTGCAAATTTGTCCGTGCTCCCATTTGCACACAGGTTTTTCATGTGCTGACACCTTTGTAGCCCAAAGCTGTATGCTGCTTCACATACACATTAGTGGGAACTGGTTGAAATGATGCAGAAAGTCAGACCCACGTACTTCAAATACCATGAAGTGTTGCAGGATAACGTGGCTTGGGTTATTTATTGTATGATTTTAACAGACCAGTACCAGTCTCTTGCACTATGTAGCTGTATTAGTCACACAGTGCAAAAAGAGGACATGATGATTTTGCCCTGCTTTCACATTTTGATTTCCAGATTTGTTCAGATGAACATAACATTTGCAAGGAGATTAATCTGAATCATAAATGCCTAATGGAACTTTTCTCAGGCTTTATGATACAGATTTTAAATGTCTGTGAGAATTTAGTACCCTATTACCAGGATAGGCAGCATGGTTTTGGGCCCAGTCCTCCTCCTGCTGGTGTAAAAATCACCCTTAGCTTTCACAATAGTGAGACTGACCCGTTATTCTAAATAGGGAGCATTAACTGACTTTGCTTGATCCATCTCTCTTTTTGAATCCTTCCTGCTTAGGGTCCCGTTGGTGCTGCTGGTCCCGCTGGCCCTCGTGGTGATGCTGGTCCTCCTGTAAGTCTTCAGGCTTTTAGTACTGACATTGTTGCTTTTCATGAAGTCATTGTTTCCTTTAAACCTCATCTTTGTCTTCATTTTTGGTTTTTAGGGAATGACTGGTTTCCCTGGTGCTGCTGGAAGAGTTGGTCCTCCTGGCCCTGCTGTAAGTAACTTACTAAGAAGTTCTAGTGGGAGGAAAGTCAGAAGTTGCTTTGGTTAGGGATAATCCTAACTTCTGTTTCATTGATATGAATCATAATTGCAGTGGAATAACCTCAGATCCATATAGGATTGGATAAGAAAAAATTGTAGTTGTTCAAACTCGCAGAGTACGACCTATGCATTTAATTTGTGGTTTTTTATAACCCATTAAGCATCCCTATGTATCTTGAAGTACCCAACCATTTCCAAAAATCTGTAGTTTTTGCTTTTTTTCAAATCAATGGCTATGCAATTACTCATGTTAGAATGGAAGAAAATCATGTCCAATCTGCAGAAGAATGTTAAGGTTATTGTATGTCCACATTTTCTAAAGTACCTGCAGTTCTAGCCCCTCTCTTGAGCAGGGCAAACTCTCATTGTGTTTTAGAATGTGAATCTTTTTAATTTTTCAGCAAGAAATTCTCATTCCAGGTTGACATTTGTAGTTTTTCGAAAGTGTTCATTTCTTAGATACTCTAGATTTCAATAAATTTTAAATCAATTTTTCCAAAGCAAATAATCCTATTAAATTGAAAGATACTGGTTTTTTTTCTCATAGATTTTTTAGTTGCAATTAATGTCTCCAATGAGAGACAAATAAATATTTTCCCACCAAATTTTGCCATGTTCACCTGCCCAGAGTTTAAAAAGAAAAAAATCAGTTCAATAATTCTACTGCTTCCAGCTATCCACTGCTAAACAAAGCAATAGAAGTTGCTGCTTCAGAGCAGCTGATAACATGTGTATTGCAAGGGATTATTTTTTAACATGAACTCAAAATGAAATTTATCTATGTTATCCCCAAGCCTATCTTGTAATGGTGTCATATTCATACTCAATCCTAGGGCATCACTGGTCCCCCTGGTCCTCCTGGCCCAGCTGGCAAAGATGGTCCTCGAGGTCTCCGTGGTGATGTTGGACCAGTCGGCCGCACTGGTGAACAAGGTATTGCTGGCCCACCTGGTTTTGCTGGTGAGAAAGGTCCATCTGGAGAGGCTGGTGCTGCTGTAAGTTGCTGAGTATCACATCTCTTTAAATATGTTTCTTTTCATGTAAATGTTATGGCTTCTGAGATAGTTTTGATGTTTGTGAAGGGCTTTTCTACTTTATCCACAAATTTAGCAAAGCCTTTAAGAAGTTCCACTGAGACACAAGAAATTGTTTATAGGCATGTTTGACAAACATGCAATAAAAAGGGAGCTTGATCCCTGGGTCAGGGTTTTCTTTCTCTGCTGTCTTGTGGTGAGTTGTATCTTTCTCTAACTACAGAAGAAATTGGTATTTAGTCTGAGAAAAGGAAGCAGATCCTCTGCTCTGAAATTGATCCTTATGGATGGGAAAAGAAGGAACCTGTGAATGTCCATTTAGAACAATCTCAATTCATAGCTGTATCAGAAACTCTGATTTATGGGGATCACAAGGTTAAAGTTGTCTGCCCCCAGGTTGACTTAGAATTATGCAAATAAATAAATTAATTTTGAGTATCTTTAAGTTGTCACATCCAGAATTACTGGCTTTTTTTAAAGTCATACATGTTTCTGTCTTATTGAAGTAAGCACTTGTGTGAAACACCACAATTGTAACTCAACAAAACCTTTTAAAAATTTCTTCTGTGATCTGCAGAAATTGCCACTGAGAATGAAATTTTCTGTATCATTGTCAGATGTGTATGTTACATTTATTTTTGTCTATTAATGTAAGTATTATTCTCTCCATGTCATAGGGCCCTCCTGGTACCCCAGGTCCTCAGGGTATTCTTGGTGCTCCTGGTATCCTTGGTCTGCCTGGCTCCCGGGGAGAACGTGGTCTTCCAGGCATCTCTGGAGCAACAGTGAGTATATGATTAGTTAACTGCTTTAAACAGGTAACATGTTAAAAAAAAAATTAAAAAACCACACACACTTGAGGCCCCCTCTTATGGGAAGCCAGGGAGGTGTAGATTCTGCTGTTTCCATTGCTGTTGGAAACAGATATGGACCTACAAGACATAGAGCAATGGAAGAAATTATGGCTTGTTTCAGACAAACCAGAATTATCTGCAAGTGAGCATATTTCTGAATATCAGAAATGTTAAGAGGTTTGTAGTAGTAACATTTAGAATGAAGATAACATTTGATATAGATAGGTATGTTTCTTGTGTCCTGATTCTTTTTTCCTTCCCAAACTGATTGCAAAGAAATGTTGCTCTTAGATAAAGGCTAAAAGTTCTGTAAGACTGGTTTGTGTTGTATTATAATGTCACATTTTGTTACAACTGTTCCTGTATTAGGGTGAACCTGGTCCCCTGGGTGTTTCTGGTCCTCCTGGTGCCCGTGGTCCCTCTGGTCCTGTGGGTTCTCCTGGTCCAAATGGTGCTCCTGGTGAAGCTGGACGTGATGTAAGCTCTTTTATCCTCTTCAGGTTGCTTTTCTTTTATCCTGAGCCAAGGACAAATACTCAGAAAAAGTGGATGGAACTGGAGGCTGTTCTGCTAGCAAACTTGTACAATGTCTTCACAGAAAATTATAATAGGATTTTTATAGACATGGATTTCTGTGCCCAACTAGGTGACGGATTTTTAAAGCACAAGTTGTGTCTGAAATACATCCTGAAGTCACTGTCAGAGTCTTTTCACTTTTTACTTAAATGCTAAGAAAGATGGAGTGGGGAACATACATATATTTCATGAAAATATAAAAATTGCAGCCTTATCAGGGAAGCTTATTTGATAACCTGAAGCATAGTTAATACATTGTAAATACAAATCCTGCAGAGACTTTGCAGGATTTCAAAGAGAACAGAGAATAGTAATTTTAAAATACCAAACTTTGTTTCATTGGAATTTTCTGAAGGGAAAAGGAATTTTTTTGGACACAACCTAAGTGCTGAAGAGAAATTAGCATTCACAAAGAACCATTTAACTTTGTGAAGTACTACAACAAAGTAATTTAGTTGTGGCTATTGTTTAGGTTCCTTTCCCTCCACTGGCATTTTTCATCTAAAAAGGAAGGCTCAGTTTTAAAAGCATGCAAGCTAGATGAAATGCACTATTGTCTTAGCCTTTTCATTTAAAGAAATGTTGCAAATCCCAGTGATCTTCTTTACTGAACTTTTAAAACCTGAAATATTTGAAGACTATTTCTGTTTTCTGAGAGAATTACTGTATTTAAGCCATTTGAGAATGGCATGTATAAGGAAGAGATTTTTTCTCTTTAAGATTTATACTCTCCTATCTCAGTATCTTTGTACTCTCACTGTAAGCAATTAGACTGAGACACACTTCTGTGTGAGATGAAAGGTGATGGAATTCAGTAATTGTTTTCATGGTATTTTAATAGGGCAATCCTGGAAATGATGGTCCTCCAGGCCGTGATGGTGCTCCTGGTTTCAAGGTAACTTGTTTTTTTCTTTTATTTCATTGTCATGGAAGGAATATTCTAATATGTGTAAGTCAGTAATAACACAATGTCTCTCCTGTTGCATTCCTTTGTTTGCAGGGTGAGCGTGGTGCTCCTGGTAATCCTGGTCCCAGTGGTGCTCTGGGTGCTCCTGGTCCTCATGGCCAAGTTGGTCCTTCTGGAAAGCCTGGAAACCGTGGTGAACCCGTAAGTTGATGAGATGATGGTATATCATAACTTTTTGGATTAAAGTCTAAGAGGACTAAGACCTGTCTATCATATATACAAAATACATGACACCTCTACAATGTATTGATAATTACTTCATTTTCTCCAGAGATATGTTGAGAATGGGACCTTTGTTAGAACAATATACAGCAGTGAGATGTATTTTCTATATTCTTCTTTCAGGGCCCTGCTGGTGTTGTTGGTCCTGCTGGTGCTTTTGGTCCAAGAGGTCTTGCTGTAAGTCTGATTTTTGAATACATTACCACACTGATGCAAGAAGAGAAAACATGTTTTATCATAACTCTGATCAAGGGGCCCAAAAAGTAATGCTTAAGGACCTGAAAATACTTAGAGACTTAGAATATCAATTAACATTCTCTTTTGGGGGGTCAATCCTGAAGCTTTTGGGATTGGAACTCTTCCTGGGTGTGTTAAGGGAATGTCCATTATATACATTGGGATATGGTTTAATGTAGAATGCTTATGCTTAATTCTTGTTTTGGCAGTAGTATGTTCTTGAAGCCTTCTAAATTATTCCATTGACACCTATATCCCTTCCTAGGGCCCACAAGGTCCACGTGGTGAGAAAGGTCTTCCTGGTGATAAGGGACCTAGGGGTCTGCCTGGCTTGAAGGGACACAATGGATTGCAGGGTCTTCCTGGTCTTGCTGTAAGTAAATTATTTGCAGAATTTTGAATATAAAGAGCATAAAAAAACAAAATAACGTCACCCTAGCAAGGAATTACATATGCACAATACAGCATGTTAATACCACTTACTCCACTCTGCAGCACCTTTCAAATGAAGAGTCATAAATAGTCTTTAACATTCAATGTTTTTTGTACAAAATAGCAAATTCTGGTATTGGCATTAGAACTGTGAGTACCATTAGTTGCCTTGAAGCTCATTTGCATTTGGCTAACAAAGAATTGAAAAATCCTCTGCCTTTATTTTAGTATTATTTCTTATTTTGGCCAGAAATTGTAAAACCTTTATCTCAGAAAAGCCAAAGTAATTTGTGGATTTTCTTCCCTTTAAATTTGGGTATCAACTTTAGGAATTCTGACTTTTATTTTAAAGCCTTCTCTTAAGATCAGAAGAAACAATATAAAGAATTTTGTAGCTTATCCCCTTAAATACAGATTGATGCCCTCTCTCCTCTCTTCCCAAAACAAACATTTTATACCCCAACTCCACTAATAAATGTCATTAGCCATAGATTCTCATTCTCTGAGCCCAGTACACGTTACCTATAGTTCCCTCTTGAATCAAGCAAACACAAACATGTTCCACTGCTCTTATTTTGATGACTGTGTCTTTCCAATAGGGCCAACATGGTGATCAAGGTCCTCCTGGTAACACCGGCCCTGCTGGCCCAAGGGTATGTGAATTTCAGAATATATTCAATTAACTCCCATTCTGTTTGTGCAATATATATGTATGCTTCTATTCATATGAATCCCTATTTGTAGTGCTTTTACTGTCGTCTAAACTGTTCAAATTTCCTTGTAGGGTCCACCTGGTCCTTCTGGCCCTCCTGGCAAAGACGGTCGCAATGGTCTCCCTGGACCTATTGGCCCTGCTGGTGTGCGTGGCTCTCATGGTAGCCAAGGTCCTGCTGTGAGTATAACCTTTTTTTTGTAGATTTGACCCATTTATGTTACACTATAAGCCTAGCAGTTATGTCACTTCAGAGGCCTAGCAGTTGAATAATGCACATGGGTTTATTTCTTTTAAAAGATATTTAATATTAGGGAAATGTTTAATAGACTTAAACTAAAAGGTTTTGTTCACTCCTTATGGCCAGAGAGCAAATGCACAAAGGAGACGTGGCAGTCCTGCACTCAGCATCTTCCACTGCTTCAACCCATAGCAGTCATCACAGGGCAAGTCTGTATGTGCTGCCTCCAATTAGAGCTGAGGGTACCAGGAATTAAGGAGGACCATGCAGGTGTGGAAACATTTCATTAAAAGCAACATACATCTAACAGGATGCTTCTTGTCTTCTGCTTTTGAAAAACTTCAGGGTCCTCCTGGTCCCCCTGGTCCCCCTGGCCCCCCTGGTCCCAATGGTGGTGGATATGAAGTTGGCTTTGATGCAGAATACTACCGGGCAGATCAGCCTTCTCTCAGACCCAAGGATTATGAAGTTGATGCCACTCTGAAAACACTGAACAACCAAATTGAGACCCTGCTGACCCCAGAAGGCTCCAAGAAGAACCCAGCTCGCACCTGTCGTGACCTCAGACTCAGCCACCCAGAATGGACCAGCGGTATGTTGGTGCTGGGTGTTTGCCCTTTCTGGCTCAGGGAGCACTTCAGGTCACTGGCTTTCTTCAAGGAATGGTATCCTTGGCCACATGGCAAAACCACTAACTGACCAATGAAGAAGTTCTTTCTGCCTCCACTGAAAATAGACACAAGTACATTCTGGAAAGCTCTTTGTAGATATTGTTGCACATTATTGCAGTAATTTTCCAAAATCATACCAAAATATTTAACTTTCAAATGCAGTTTCTTGTATGTTAACAATCCAAAATATCTGTATCCCACTTATCACTGTAATATTGCACCTAGCTGTGATATTTACAGCCTGAGTTCACAGCAGACAAGTGAATATGAACTGAATGCAGAGTTTATGCTGAGTGAACCACTGTTCACATTTCTCCCCTCAATGGCAGGCTTCTACTGGATTGATCCCAACCAAGGCTGCACTGCAGATGCCATTAGAGCATACTGTGATTTCGCCACTGGTGAGACTTGCATCTATGCCAACCCTGACAATATTCCTGTTAAGAACTGGTATATCAACAAGAATCCCAAGGACAAGAAGCAGCACATTTGGTTTGGTGAAACTATCAATGGTGGCAGCCAGGTAAGTGATGGATGGCAGGGTGATTGTTTCCTACAGTGCCGTCTGAAGAGTTCTCAATTCATTGACTCTTAGCAAGCAAGCAGATAAATTCTTAGGGGAGAAATATGAAAAGGCCAATTATCTCTTACCTCAGGGGCATAGACCTCTGGTTCTGGTTTAGATCAGCTTGTTAAAAGTACTTCTCAGTATTGTTCTAACTTTTCTTGATGTCTGCAAATGATCAGTTCAGCTTGACTAATGGTTATTGTTAAGGGAAGCCTGGTCTGGAATATTGTACATATAAAGACATTCCAGAAAATGTCTGAAAAAAGAAGAAAAACATCAATCTTTTTAATTGATATTTTTTACATAAAATACATGCAACTCTATTTCTGGAAAGATATTTATATTACACATCACAGATTCTGAGTGCATGCTGCCATAACATTCAGAATTGTCTGTGCAAGTAAAAACAAGAACTACTACTTGCATGTTGGACGCCATCCCAGCAAATTGCAAATAAATCACTATTGTACAACTAAGGAGATTTAATTACATAATTCTTAAACAAAATTGAGTTGATATTATGATGGCAAGATAAGATTTTATCACATTGGATCAGAACAGTCTAGAGTCCTGTTTCTTACAGTGGCTAAAAGTAGATGCTGTAAAAAAAAACATAAGAGTGAAGAAAACATTTGTATTATCCACAGACACTATTCTATTTTAAAAAGTTTACAAATCCTATCAAAAAAATTTTCAGGGTTTTATTGAGACAGGAATTGTTTGTGTGTAGCTGTGAAAACAGTAGATTGGATTCAGAGATAAGATCAGATAAGTTCAAGGAAAACATACAAACTGTTAACACCAGAACAGAACTCTACAGTTTAATTACATCCACTCATGTCTGGTTGTCATTCTACCACCTCCTTGTTTTATTTGATGCCCTTTAATTCTGAGGTGGCAATAGAAAAAGTGATTGCAGACTTCTGATTCTTTTATTTTTTAAAGTTCCTAGCTGTCATGGTTTAAGCTCAGATGGAAATTCAGTACCACACAGCCACTTGCTCAACTCCCTGTCTCTTCCCCACAATCTACCCTAGTGGAATGGTGAAAGATGGCATGTTGAGATAAGAACAGTTTAATAATTGAAAACAAAAGAAAATACAGTAGCAATGGTAAATAATCATGATAATAAAAAGGAAAACTGCAAGAGATGCACAGTGTAATTGCTCACCACCGCTTACTGGTGCAAGAGCCCCCTCCCTTCCTGAACCCAGAGTGGCTGCTCTTTTGGGTTACTTCATCCTGTTTTTATATACTAGGCATGATGTTTTATGGTGTTGAATACATCTTTGGTCAGCTCAGGTCACCTGTCCCAGCTATGCTCCCTCTCAGTTTCTTTTGCCCACTTCCTCACTGGCAGAGCATGAGACACACACACAACAGAAAAAGTCCTTGATTCAGAATAATCATGACTTAGCAAAAATCCAAAGCATCAGTGAACATGAGTATGTTATCAACACCATTCTCATTCTAAATCCGTAACACAGCACTGTATCAGCACCTAAGAAATTAACTCTATCCTATCTGAAACTGGGACACTAGAACAGCTATCAGACATTTTCATCACGAACATCCTCCCTTCCCCAGCAGTACAACTGACTGAGTTCCTCTGTTTTTCAGTTTGAATACAACAGTGAAGGAGTGACCTCAAAGGATATGGCCACCCAGCTCGCCTTCATGCGTCTGCTGGCCAACCATGCCTCCCAGAACATCACCTACCACTGCAAAAACAGCATTGCCTACATGGATGCAGAAACTGGCAACCTTAAAAAGGCTGTTGTACTGCAGGGATCCAACGACGTTGAACTGCGAGCTGAAGGCAACAGCAGATTCACTTTCAGTGTTCTCGAGGATGGCTGCTCTGTAAGTAACACAGAAACCACGGGCACAGGGACTGCCCAGGCCTGAGCACGTGATTAGGGACAGAGCTGTGCTTTAATTCAGAATTAATTATTGGTCAGACCAGCAAAATTTTGCCTGCTGAAGATACATTGCCTACAAACCCAACCATGGCAGATCCTTAACAAGTGGGAAGGAAGTGGTTACAAACAAATCCTACTTTGTATTGTGCAGTGTGACAAAAAAAGTTTTCAGAGGGACCAGATCCAAATTCTGTGTAAGCAGAAGATTGGTAAGGAAACAGTGCACAGTCTATAGGAGGGGCTGGACCTTCAGGCAGGGTTCTCTTGGGATCTAACATCAGTGTGAATAATATGGTAGCTTGCATTCAGCATCACACAGGACTACAGAAGATTCAAGTAAATATTTTCTCTGTATTGGAGGTCTAAATAGTTGGATGTGGGTATCTGATTTGCAAACAGTAGAGGCAAAATTAATATGAAATTCTTCAAGAATTATCCATTCAGGTGAAACAATTCTTAATACTGTGAACAGTGCAATAACAACTGCAATGAATCTTCTCTTACAGAGAAAGAACAACGAATGGGGCAAAACCATCATTGAATACAGAACAAATAAACCATCCCGCTTGCCCATCCTTGACATTGCACCTTTGGATATTGGCGGCGCTGACCAAGAATTCGGTTTGGACATTGGCCCAGTCTGTTTTAAATGAATGAACTAAAATTAACTTAAAGCCTCTCCCAAATTATTCTCTTGTCATTTCTTTTTATAATGAAAGCTGACTCCTTCCATTTCTTCTGTTCATCTACTTGCTTAAACTCTGGGCGAAAAAGAAGGAGAAGAATTGATTGGAGCATTGTGCAATGAAATTTAATACAGCCCCAAATGGACTTGGAAGTCTTTCAAGATTAAACACCTTGTTTTGGGAAATGTCAACCTTTGTAAAGAAAAAAAAAAACAAAATAAAAAGTCATGAAAGTTTGCACCACTTGTGGCCTTTGAATATCTTCCACAGAGGAAGTTTAAATCCATGACTTCCAAAGGTTTAAACTACCTCATACACTAAATCAAGCATGATCCACATCTTTTGTAGGAACTTCTCCATATGATCTGAGGTACTTTCAGTTCCACTCAAAATACAGTGGTGCTAATTGCATAATTACAGAGTATCTTTCCAATACTTGAACTTTGATGGTGCTAGTAGCATTTAAAGTATTGCTTCTCTGTTTCTTTGAAGTCTGTCTTAAAACTTAGGATGTCCTGTCTCACCCACAGCTTAAGCATGTGGATAATTTTTCTTCCTCTTTGTCTTCTTCCTCCAAAATCAGGTGTTTCTACTTTCAAATTTCATTTCCATCTTCTACTATGGAAAAAAAATCATCATTTCTCCAAAAAAAGAAAGAAAATGTATTTTGTATATGTGAGATGTTTAAATAAATTGTGAAAAAAATTAAATAAAGCATGTCCAGTGTTCCAAAAGAAACTATTTAATGAGTTACTTGCTTAGATGCATTGGAGATTCTCACACCCAGATTTTACAATACTGTTAACACATTGCTATAAAACATTTTGGTAAAGCCTCAAAAGGTTGCCTACAAATGTCTTAAGGGTGTGATTGTTTACTTGACTCTTCATTTCAACACTTCTCAAGAAGCTCACTCAGTAACTCTGTGTCTCATAGTACGAGAAGTTCAGAAGCAGATATAATTCCTTCCTTTTTTCCAAATACTAAGTAGGATTAATGGCTGAAAGAAGGATCATCATCTTAAAGGTGGAAGAAAATGAAGCTGCTTCTATCTTTCACTTGAGGACAGAAAGCTCTTGGCTGGTGATAGAGCTGTACTGACTGATGCTGTGCTGTAATCAGCAGAACTGTGCCTGTGCACTTTAGAAAGGATGTGCAGAAGTCTATGCCAAGAATCTCAAATTTAGTTGTTTTGCCAAGAAGCTCAGTGTGTTAGGTCCTTAGAGTTTGTTCAGTTGTGTATGAGACACTGAACCATATGCTGTTGCTGACCTTAATAATTTACTGTCATGCAAACCACCACGAGAAGCAATGATTCTTCTCTGAGACCTTTTAGAAGACTGCTGAAAACCCAAAATGAACTGCAGTTCTAACAGCTATGTTTTTGTGATTGGGAAGGTGCTTGGGAGAACCCACAGAGGACCATGAAGACAACAGCAAAAGCAGGTAAGGCAAGAGGTGAGATGGGCTTAGTCAGCCAGAACCCCCAAAGGAAGGCATGAAGAAAATACCCAGAAAAAAGTCCCTGTAACCTAAAGAAAGCACCACTCCCAAGATTAGCAGCTGAGAGTCTGAAGGCAGCTCCAAATGGTGCAAGGGGGAATAAGCACTAAAATCTGGTTCTAAAGACTTTTTTTGTTCTTGCTTTCAATGAACTGATTAAGGGAAATAGGGCAAATACCAAAATACAGTCTTAAGTGCAGCTGCTATGTACCTCCAGCTGTGTGTTGAATTAGTAAAATGGGAATTTCCATGATGAAATACAGCCCATTTTTTCTTCACTGAATAAAATACACTGTAGGTAAATACCTGCATTTATTCATTCGATTATGATGTTTTTTAACATATTAGTCTTTTAAGCATTGGTTTTTCTATTTAAAAATAATTTTTTGTTGTAAAAACAGTAATTCAATATCTGGAAATGGTAAAGACTTTCTTTCCTTGTATAGCTTAACTACAAGGACTGAAAAGCTAAAATTTCATCCCCCAGGCAATGCAATCCACTAGAAGGTATGCAAAGCTTATTGCTAGGATAGGGAGGTGGACCTTTGTTGCCTGGAGAGGAAAAAACCCCAAACCACAGATAAAGGAACACTTGAGTTTAGAAAGGAAACTACACATAGCAAACACTGTCTCTTTTTGTCCTCTTCTGATTTCTCCTTTACTCTCTGTGTATGTCTGTGTATGTCTCAGGGTATGTCCTCCTAGGCAGAGAACACTTGCTTTCTATCAGCTCACTGATAACATCTAAATTATGTTTCAGATCTTTGCCCCAAAAACAGCCTCATGAGGAAAGTAAACCTGAAAAAATACATAGTGTTTACCTCACACTGAAAAGATACTCAGTCTGCCTTGCAGGTTTTGAGCATGATCAAATATTTTGCTTATGCTACGTACAGTACTGAAGAAACTGTCTTTCAAGGATCATAGGTGAAAATAAGCTAGATAAATGGTAGGGCAGGGAGCCTTCACAATTTCTAGTTTTGGGAATATTGGACATTGAATAAACTTCTGGTGAAGTGATCTTAATTATTTTTGGGAGTGGTCTGCCTCCTTAGAAGTAATATCTTTGGAGAATGTAACTATCAGCAGCAACACATCTAGAGCATTAGCATAAATTAGCTAAAACGATGGCTTAAAGTTTGCATTTGTAACAAGAAAAATCTTGGAAGGAAGGGAAAACAGCTGGAGTAACTAAGTGAAAGGCAAAGTTTGCAGCAAGCCCTGGCTGTACCATGCTGGAACAGAATTGCTGGAGAAGCTCTGTAAAGCTGAGTGGAGACAACTGACCTGTAATGCTCGGCTGTGATACAGTTGTGCAAACCAAAGTTCTGCAGCCTTCAGACCATTTTCCTCCCTGGAATCTGGGGGACTGATGACCCTCACCTGTGTGATCAATAAATATGTTCTGTCTATCAGCTTCTCTTACACCATCCTCCCAGGAGATGAACAGAGATTGAAAGGCTCCTGTGAGTAGGTGCTTCCAATTGTATCTAAAGTGACTTCTGCTGTCTCCAGTGCAAATATTCCTTATTGTATCCATGCACAGTTTCCTGCTGCAGCAGGCTCAGCTGGCAGCACATTGTGCTCTCTGTAGCATGTGCTTTTGCATTAGTATGGCCTAAGTAAGTAAAAACCAGAGGCAAGGAGAACACCATGAATGTGACCAACATGAGCAAAAAGAAACTCGAACCGTGTAGCACGGTTCCAGAAGGGGCAGTTGGAACCGTGCAGCCCTGTGGGGAGAAACGTGAGTCACTGCCAGTTGTCCTCAGGATCTGAGCTTTGTCAGTCTAAAATATGAACACTGTGCTACAGATACCCTTTAATGCAGAGAGTGACAAAACATTAACAGATGACATAACTACACTTCCACCACTCAGGTTTATGTTGCAGCTTTTGATGTGACTTTTGATTAGTTTTTCTTGTACTGGTTTCAGACAGGATCTCCTAGAATCTGCCCTCCTACCACCCACTTGATGCAGTGTTTTACAGTATTAGAATCATATATCCAATTCCAATGAGATACTAGAAATAAATAAAGCTATCAGACATGCAGCCAGAAGTAACCCCTAATTCATTTAGCTTTACTTTGGCCTCATTCTGAGCTCATTAAGAAGCCAGTAGTTTTCTATAGGGCTCTCCCATGAATCTCAGATGCATCATGAATGCAATCTACATTGCATAAACAAAGAAATTACTGTATGTCTATATTCTAAGGCTGGAATACATTTGTCCTTTCCTGAAAAACATGTGCTTGAATATTATATGAGCAAAATTTCCTACACATGATTCCATGCTTATGTATACACTCCAACTACTCAGGAAATTATGGTTCTCATTAAGGCACATATAACTACCAAAACAAACACAACATGTGAATATTATTTTGAACACAAGTATTTGAAATATATATAATAAACTCCAATAATTATTATCAATATCTTACTGTGTTCAAGCTACAGAAATTGGACCTTCAGGTGAAATGAAACTTTTCCCATTGCCAATTCTGAAAGCAAAACAGCAGAGCAGTTCTCCAGCATTCCCAAAGGCGTTGTGCACCACCTACTGACTCACACACTAATTACCAGCCCCTGAAGACGTTTTCTAGGGCTTTTATTACCGAGTTCACTGTCATTCACAGAATCACAAAATATCCTGCATTGGATGGGATCTACAAGTCCATCTCTTAAGTAAATGGCCAATAGAGGTATCAAACCCACAGCCGTGGTGTTACTGGCACCATGCTCCAACCAACTGAGCTAATCTTAGGGTTGTTACTGTCAGAATCTTCTGGGCCAGGAACATCCTAAAGGCTATTTCTTCAAAACATCAGCATCAGAACTCGCCCTAAATATGCAATAACATATGAGAAGAACACTCATCCAAACAGGAAAGCTCTTGGCAGCAAACTGCAGGCCCAGTCAGGGCAGGAAAAAAGACAATAATTAAATTTAGTCTTTTACTTGTCAGGTTCTATGAATTTGAAATTATCTTCTCCATGTAATGCTGTAAAGGACAGGGTTTTTTCTTCATTAAATCCTTCCTCCACAACAACTGTAAGATTTCTCGGCAATTTTTATCCAGTAAGATTTACCACCACTTTTTGGTTAAGGTATTTAACATGTCAAGGTGTAAGTCTCTGCTCCCAATATATCCCAGTATATTCTCTGCAACAGTGCTTAGACCATGTGACAAGGAGTCACCCAAACACAGCCTAGCTTTGTTTGGGAAAAATGTTTCTCATTACTGTTTCTAGTTTATAATGAGCTATCTTCTCATTTATTTTCATCTTTCAGCATTTAACAGGGAATGACTAACTCTAATTCCTCAGTTCAAAAGAACATCCATTGCTATTATGGCTGTCTGTACTTGCCTCTATACCACATTTGCTTTACCTCAGCCATCTAAAATTTCTATTTCTATATCAAAATTATCCAGAATTATTGGTTCCCCAGATTCTGCAATGAGATCCAAAGCACCTCTGCTTATTCTTCTCAGCAAGAACAAACCACACCCATGAAGAGCACATGCTTCACAGTAGACAAAGAGTAGAATTATAGTTTTACTTCATTTCTCTCATCTACTTGAATTCTCATATAGATACAAGAGATATAAGATAGGTACAATAGATACAGACAGATACAGGAGGTCCCTTGAACTTTTTAAGTTCCATATATGATTCCAGAGTACAGTTTCAAATACTTTATTTCATATAGTTCCTGTAACTTTTGAAAGTAATCTTTTAGTTAGTGGTCTCCAGTTTTCTGGAGAGATTAAGAGTTAAGGTTAAGAATTAACCCCGTGCAAGATAAGCTGGTGGTTTGTGCCTACAGATGGCAATGTCCTTGTCGGGCTCCAGGTGAGAGGAACCAGAATTTCATCTCCCTCCTCCTGTGCTGGGATGCCCTCAGCTGCTTTGGGAGTATGAGCACTTCAACTCTCCTGGAGATTCAGGAACTACATTCCTACCCCCCATTCATGTTCCTCCTGCAAGTTAACCATTAAATATGTATTTTGACAAGCACACCCAAGAGTAAACAATACTGTTTCTAACACCTTGCTCATATTTAAAGCAGTGTTTCTCTGGCCCTGTGTACAATGGTATTACCATCTCCATAGCTTGTACTGTTTTCTGTACATCAGGATCTTACAGATCTTCTCTTTGTAGTAAGACTTGGGTATCCATTCCAGGTGTGACACTCTGCTAATAAAATTGTGGGCCAAGGACTGACCTATGGATTAACTGAGTTTCTCTCACACCTTCTTTCTAGGTCCATAGCAATGTTCTCACAATCTACCTATTCTCTATAAAATGAAACTATTTCTATGCAGTCTCATGTTTAAATAATGATGCATGGAAATGTTTTAGTCTGTCAGTCCACTGCTGATACCTCAGCAAACTAGGGTTTCGGTGAACCTGAAGCTAAAGAGAGAATTCCGAATTTCTAAAATTTCATAGAATGGCTAGGTTTGGAAGGGACCTTAAAGGCATTTGCTTCCAACACCCTGCCATGGCAGAGGAAAGGGAAAAAACACGTCCCTGGGTGGGCTCGAACCACCAACCTTTCGGTTAACAGCCGAACGCGCTTACCGATTGCGCCACAGAGACTCCCTTGGCACTGGAATCTTCATAAGAAAAAATAATTTTCTACCCAAAATAAATTTTTCTTCCTAAAGACACTGATTTCAAGTAGCAGGGATTTAGTGCAGAGATGCTAAAAGAGAACATGGTCATCACATGACATCTGTATTGCTGGCAGCCAGAAGGAAAGGTTTATAATGCTGCACAAACACAGCAAAGCTTGGACTGTGGCTGTGTAGGCTTCCAAAGGCTGCCCTGTAAATATAAAGAAGTCTGAATTTTAAGAAGGTATGACCAGGAGCATAAGGGAGAACCAGAAAGAGAAACAATATGAAACAAAGTGTTCATGAAAAAAGAATAACTCAATTTGACAAGGAACTAACAGTGATTGTCATTTTTCCTCAAATAGGAGTCAAGAAAAAAAAAGGAGGGGAGAAGGAATAGAAAAACCTTACACCTGCATACCAAAAAACTCTTATCTCATTACTTTGATGGACACAAAGATTTGAGGATAAAAATGTAAGCACCTGAAAGAAAAATAACTTGTATGAGTGACCTGAGCGGAGTCCCAGCCCCTTTTTCAGGACTGTGTAGCTGCACAGCAATGACACACCCCATGATGCAGAAAGGTGCAGCCCCTTGACTGTCCTTAATGAAAGGGGACAGATGACATAAATATTTGCTATCTGCCCATTTCCCTTCCCTGTCTTCACCTGATCCATCTTTGTTTCAGACCCACGGAAGCCTGAAATTAAAACACTATTAAGCCTCATGTTATAGAACAGCAGATGCATTTATCTCTTAGTGATAAAGCTAAATATGGCCTTTGTACATGTGATTTCGCAATTACTTCACTTAATATCAGTCTGATTTTAGTACAGACTACTAAGAAACCATTTTTATAACCACTACAAAATTAGAAATCTGTAAAAGCAGTAATTTGTGATACAATTTCCAAGATCTTACAGGTTTGAGGGCATACTTTTTTCAGCATTTGCCTGTGGCATTACTCAGGCTACATTGCTTGATTGAATAAGCCCAATGAGAAAAAGACTTGTTACAATTCATACTCCCTCTTCATTAATGTAATCAAAGATTTGCAGTAGGTGGCTACCATGCATACACATGCCACATGAAAACTTTGATTCTTAGGGAAGAACTGATTACCATTAAAACTGATCACCAAAAATTGATTACTAGCAAATGAAATGTCTGATGCCATCATCTGGCAGGTACCCAAAAGCTGCCCAGGCAAAAGCTGTACTACTGAAAATACTACACTGCCCAGGAATTCACTGGAAATGTAGCTTCATTTCTGGAATTACAACACGACCAGAGCAATCTGGTAATGCTGCACCATTTAAATTAAGTGATATGGTTTGGGGTATGGCAGATCCTACTAATTAATTATTCAACTCTTAACCTGTAAATTAACATAGGGAATATTTTTACTTATTATATAACATATGATATGTTGAACTTATGAACATATGATCATTTTCCTTATGAAATTTAAAGATTAGAGTTTAAGTGATAATTTTTGTTCCAGCTCTGGTGGTTATATTCCTTGCTATATATACTTGTGAAAAATTAATTACACTCTTACAAACATAAAAAAACTCAAAAGAGAAAATATCACATGAGAATGCCTACTATTCCTCTAACTGAGAATATTTAAATATCACCTGTCTGTTATAGCTGACTTTTTGCTACAGTAGCCACTTTATCTTCTTACATGCTCCCAGTCCTAGTGATTACATTGTGTCTTTGCCTGAGGACAGTAGCTCCAACTCGAGAAGCTACACACGGCTGTAATGCTGAAAACAGGAGAAAGGACATCTCCTGTGAACTCAGTTTATCAGCAAACTCGTGTGTGCGTGCCAGGTTTGACCCGTGGCACAAAGTTCTCCTTCCATTTATGCTGAGCCTGCCAAGAAGTCAGGAAGCACTAAAAGAATTATCTCATCTAAATTATACTTGTGTAAATGACATCTGTCCAATTCAAATTTATTTTCTAAATTGAACAGAAAGTCGCCATTCTTCATGATAAGTCATTCACCTTATTCTAACTTATAAGTAAATCACCACTTTACTTGTTCTCTCAGTTCTACAGAGGGAGGGTGATTAGTTAAAAATAGATTGGCTCTCTATGAGTGAGTGGAAGTAGGTGAGATGAACTCCTTCACTGCTGAGTGTTATTAGATTGACTCATAGAGGAAATGGAGCAGCCAAAAAACACATAATGACCATGTCAGTCATTAGTGACCATATAAAGCACCAGAGCCTCTTATGAAAATAATTAATCCAGTTAAGCCAAGGCTACACCTTAGAAGAAACAAATCTGAAATTCTTACAGATGCATTTTACCCTTAATATTCATAGACATTATCCCATGTGCACAGCAGTGTCTCATCTCCTCTGCCTCTCAAAGGAAACACTTTTCTCTTCTCTGGATCTTCTCTCTGTGGCTGCTCTAAGTGTTCCACTCCCACTGGCCCTTGATGCTTCCAACAGAGCAAGCAGAAAGCCACCAGGAAGCTGTAGCATTTGCAAACCAAAAGCTGAGGTTGGACTGATCAGAAGAGCTAGCAGACTTCTGGTTTACTTCCAGCACACTAAGTTGATCAGCAGACAGGAAAATAAATAGGTACACAATTTACAAAGCTGCTTCTAGCCAATAATAGTCCATGGCTGGAGTTGGTTTTATAGGGTACTTAGCAATCCCTAATTAGCCTTTTATATCAGGCCCTTTATATATAGTGGTTTTGGTGTGAATTACTTAGGTATATGTCATGATGCCAAATTCAATTAGCTTGTGAGAAACAAGGAGGAACCTGTTAGAAGCGAGACCACATGCAGGCAAATCACTTTCTAATTCACAGCACTTCAGCCAAAAGCTTCTGACTGAGTGAAGGGGATCTCAATTATCAAACACCTAAGCAATGTCTCCAAAGAAGCAAGGAAGCAAAAGCAGATGTCTTGCTCACATCCATATAAATATTTAATATACACGGGGGGGATTATCTTAATTAAGATACTTAACCTGCAACAGTATCAGCATGTATTTGTACAGTGCTAAAACAACACAGTTGAAATCTGCACATGGAGTTTCCAGGCATTATTGAAGGCCAGTGTTAGGGCTTCATGGCAAGTGAGGAATGTCCAGGGATTTCCAGCAGCAGCAGCAGGCAGATCTGAAAGAGCCCTCCAAAGGCCGCAGGACAGAATTACTATTACTAAGGGTTGTAATTTTCTGAAGTATTTATAAACAGAAGTATGGTTGTTTTGATAGCATTTTAGTTCCTGTTGCTCTTTCAGAGAAATAAGCTGATTAACTCTGAAATTCTTCAGAGTACCTTGTTGTGGAGAGTTTAATTAATTTTTTGATTTTGAGAATCAAAAGTAAAAATTAAATTTCCCTGCCTAAGCATTGCAGGGGAGAAGCTGAGAAGCTGAGTTAACATGGCAGGAGCTCTGGCAGAACCCCATGCCTTCTGCATCTATGCTGTTTATAGTAATAGCAGTAATTTGGGTAAGTTTTGAGAAGCTGCACTCATGGTCATAAATGCACCTTGCAGACTTGCCATATAGCCTTCAAACTTAACGTAGTTACATTGCAGAATGAGATGGGTTGAAGTAAGTTTGTTTTGGTTTGATGAAAAGTCTCACATGTTCATGAATAAATGTTACATAAACAGATGAAGGAGAGTATCTGTGGTCCTCAATGATTGCAGGAAATATATATTTCTTAAGATTGTTAAGAATTATTAATGAGAAACAATGCTAATAGCTACAAAAATATTCAAGCTAGAGAAGTTGTTAAAAAGTGTTTAAGTTGCTTCTTAAAGTGTAAAATGCATATGAAATGAAGACAAAAAACCTAAAGCACTAACAGGAATATTTTAACAAATAATAAGGTTTGTTCACAGTAAGAAGGCTTTGAAAATTCTTGGCTTTTTGAATGACGCATGATCAAAAAATGAGAATGATGAGAATTCTCATCAATGAGAATTTTTCATTTATGGAGTAAAAAAATCCCTACTACAATCAGAACTGGAGAGGTTGGTTTGTTTGGATTTTTGTTGTTGTTGTCATTGTTTTAGTTTGGTTTTGTTAGGGTTTTTCTGGAAAAACATAACCAAGTAACTACCCATCTGCATACTTGGTACCTTTTCTCTCTCTCTCCCTGACAGCATGAACCTGAGCACTTTAGAACAGAGAAGTGGTTTTATTATTTAAAAAGAATATTGAGAAAGTGAATGAATCAACAGACAGACTTGAATAGAAAAGAAGTATAGACTGCATGCTGCCAGATAGTAAAGACATTGGTTGGATAGAAATGGAATATACACTGAATACATAGTAACAGTGCACATCAGAATAATACTCAGAAGTCAAATTTTGTACATACATTACATTATGTTTGCATAATGTTTTAAGTTCATCAGTTTTTCAGATAATATTTCAAAACAAAACTTTGTTTGCAATGTGTAGACTTCCTGAGGTTTTTTTCAAATGTTTCCCTTCTCTTTTTCTCCCCCATAAAATTTTTTTTCACATATTAATAAATGAATAATCAAATTCAATTGTTTGCAGAACTTCCAGATTAGGTGTTTGTTTGGGTTGGTTTGTTCGTTTGTTTTATGACAGGGAAACAAAAGGTTGGTGAAATGAAAACGGGACTTTTTATGTGTTCAACCCCCAGATAATTAATAATTATTATTTACTCATTCAGTTAAAAAAAACAAAACCAGAAACAAAAAACTGCAAACCAAACCAAAAACCACCACCAAAACACATTTTCTGTTCTTTGTTTTTTTTTTTTTTTTTGGCCAGTCCTAATGAAAAGAGTTCTGCTGGATCTGAAGGAACCTGTCTAACACAGTATGTACTTCATTATGCACCCAATGCTTGATGAATGCTCACTGTTTATTGCCCATATTCATTTCTCATCTTTATGTGACTACATATTGCACACATTTCCTAAGTTTTAGATTAATTTATGCGGTTTATATATGGTTACTTTATATATATATATACGGTTATTTATTTTATGGAAATGTCTTTCTCCCGTCAGCCTGCCCTGCTCCGGGCCTGGCGAGTTTGGTGGCAGCTTCCCAGCCCCACCACTGGTGAGAGACTGGATTCAGAGCCCAGATTTCCTGCCCAACTCAGGTAGCTGCTTGTGGAGGAGCACAATTTCCCTTTTGTAAATCTTCCCGAGGTTTGATTTCAGCAATCACTTCATGCATCCCCCAAACCCTGGTAAATCGCGGGAGGGAGGTCGGCCCCTTCTCCCAGGCAAATAGCCATAGGATGAGAGAACAGTCTAAAGATGCACCACGGTAGGTTTAGGCTGAACATTGGGAAGAATTCCTTCAGAGAAAAGCTGATTACGGGCTTGCCGAGGAGGTGGTGGAGTCTCCATCCCTGGAGGTGTTTAATGAAAGACTGTATGTCTTTCCTTAAACTTAGCGACATGGTCCAGTTGACATGGTGCTGTTCGGTCACAGGTTGGACTCGATGATCCCAGCGGTGTTTTCCAACTTAATTGATTCTGTGATTCTGTGAGTGTGTGTGAGCTTGCTTGTACAGTTACCCGCGTTCAGAGGGAATGAAGGTCTCCCAGCCTGGAATGACCCGTTCCTTGTCAACAGAAGAGCGGCAAGAGTTCAAAAATCGCATTATTTGGAACGAAGCGCTCACTGTCGAGTGCCAGTTGTCACGGACCGTGGCGGCACATACTCTCACCCTGCTACTCATTCACGGAGCACAGTCCCCACGAGGTCTCCGCCTCGCCGCCGCTCCCTCAGCCGCGGGGCT
>VZRX01014329.1:169402-231699 GCA_013398075.1 Notiomystis cincta
GGCCGTGGCCGTGGCCGTGGCCGTGGCCGTGACTGTGGCCGTGGCCGTGGCCGTGGCCGTGGCCGTGGCCGGCTGCGCACGGGCGAGCCGCGGTTACGGGCGCTGGGAGCCCCGCTCGTTCCTCCTCGGTTTTGGCCCTGAAGCAGAGAATCTTGGCGTGATCCGTAAATGCAGATGGAGCTGCTGAAGGAAATATTTTCTTGTTTCTGTGTCACGCTAGAAAATGCGGTATGTTTTTGTGGGTAAATCAGAAAGTTGATCTGTAGGGAGATCACCGCGGCGCTGTTTGTTGTAGGATGAGAGGTGCCGCGTTCTAACATTTGTTGCCGGCATTCGTGGAAGACAAGGCTCAGGCAGTTCATTGTGGAAATGGGAAAAGGGGTAGGGATCTTTATGTTTACAATTCCCTAGATTCACCCTCTAGCTGGCGTGTCAGTAAGTCTGATAATTGGAAGACATGGAAGCATTTACTGAATTCTAGAGTAGCTCAAGCGTGAGGTAATTGAACTTGCCTGTTGTGCAGTGTTCCTTAAGGCACAAGAGAGTCACAGAACTAGACAGGAGGAGAGTGGTGAATTTTGTAAGAGAGATTGTGAGACTAAGCAAATAGCGACTGCCATATCAAGCAGGTTACAAGGAAAATAAAACATGCATAATTTCGGTATATTCTGTGAGAGTTAATGAGGGAGGTGAGTCAGATTGCAAAATGGTGAGAATCTGCCGGCCTTTATGTAGATTGGTATGGTCTGTATGAATTGTTACAAACCTTTCAGGTTTTTTTTGCCTAAGGCTTTTAGTTTCTTGATGCAATTAGAGGGTAAGGGAGAGGTTTTCCCATAACTGTTTAAAAGGTAGGAGGACATGGAGTCATAGTGAAAACAGAGTTATGAATTTGAGCTTCTATGAACATAAAATGTTCAAAAGACAAGTTTAGAAAAGGAGGGTGGAAAAATGATAGCAGGCAATTTTTTGGGATAGATAAAAGCAGAGGTGCTTTTATTGAAAAGATCGTTCTGCAAACCTGCAGTGATACCAAACAGTTGAAATTCAGCAAATGCCACAATACTTTTGACAAGTAATGAAAAAACCTAGGTTTTCACTGGCAGTGCACAGCTAAAGCTCCCTGGCACCTCACTTATTCTCAGCAGTGTTGGTCACCCCTTTGTAGCAGTGGTATAATAGAACTTGGAGAGCATGTACATAAGAGCAGCACAAATGGCAGAAGAATAAAACAGCTTCTCTACAAGAAATAATGAATTAGAATAAAATTCTGTGGTCTGGACAGAAACCTGGTAACTTATTCATGATCTCAAATATTAGGAATTATTGGGGGAAGGTAAATTGATTGTTACTGTGCCATAACACAAGAAGTATCAACTGAAAAATTAAATTAGGCAATGCATTTTAAATTATCAGAGGAAAGCACGTTCTTTTCAACATAAGACATTTAATACCAAGATTTTATACCAAAAATATCCCAGAAAGGGTTATCCTGAATTCCAGAGGATAGATGAGATAGGGCTGCAAATAGGTCCAAAGTTGCCAGGCTATGAAAGCCAGGCCTTGTCATGTAAGGGATTGATGTGTTTGTTGTGCTTTTATACATTCCCCTTTGTCTGATTGTCAATACATGCAAAGATTTTAGCTAATTTTGGCCACAGCCATGCAAGTACATATTATAGATAGGAGCAGCCCAGTGTACTTTCCAGTCAAACTTGCAAATATAAAATTTACTTTTATGAAAAAAATGCTGAACTGGGGTTGTGAAAGGTCAGATTTATGTTCAGGAAGACTGTCATATTTAGGAGTCACCTAATTTTTTTTTTGCAAAAGAATATGAATTAAGAGAAGGTACAGACTGTCTTTAACTTGTGAAGAGAAATGTTTACATACTATGCAGTGAAGTTAGTGCTGTGTGGTTTTCAGTTGTTACATTTCAAAGGTACAGTCCTAAACCTTTTGGAAATAAGAATTTATTTGAAGTTTTGCATTCTTAAAATCAACAGTAGTAGACTGTGTTTAAAACTACATTTTTTACTTTGAATAATAGAGAACAATTGAATTTCCAGCTCTTTGTAAAAAAGAGTATGCATTTTAGAGGAAGCTTTATGAAACTTAGTCTGCTCTGGTACTGAATGAAGACTTTGAGATTTCACAAATTCAATGGAATAACCATGATTTTGAGGAATGATGAATTAGAATAATGAGCATAATAAAATTCAGAAAAATTATACAGTTTGTATATCTGTAATGTAATGTATCTAAGTGAACATAAAAGGTAATGTGTTGGAAGGATAATTTACACAGGGAAAGAGTTTAAAAAGAATGCTCTGTTTTGTGTATACAATGGCACTTGGAATTCTTTTTATTAGGTTTTGGGTTGTTTTGTTGGTTCAGTTTTTTGTTGATTGTTTGGTTTTTTTTCTTTCAAGATCTCATTGATGGTTAAGAAGAAGTTGTGGTATATTAAATGAGCATAGTTCTTTGGCTGCTATTTCATCTGCTAAAGCCAGAATTGAGCATTTCTGGAGGCACTGTCTGGTCTGTAACCTCCAGTTTACTTTCTTGGCTGCTGTTTCAGTTTGTTTTATTCCCCTTCCTCAGCCTCTCCCCCTGTTTTCAACTATGATGTTTAAAGGAAGTTATCAGACATCAGTAATGCCCCTAAGGAGTTTCAGGAGCTTGCTAATATTGTTTAGGGCAGTAGTAATATAATCAGTACCTGGACTTGGGAAAGAAGGCATAACCCCTTGACAGGAAATATTGTGTCTATGTTTCAAATGTCTACAGTGTGTGATGTTTGGAATGTTACTTCAGTGAACATACTGTAGGGTGAAGGATTAATCTATTTATGGGCAATTATTACGGTGGGAGTGCCGTGGAGTACAGAGGTGCCAAGCTTGGGTCGTGACCTCAGGGAGATCCTCTGGTCTGGAAAACTTGATTGAGAAAGAAGTGATACTGGTCTAGAAATCGTGACAGATGTAAGTCCAAACTGCCTTGTCCCATGGAAGAACCAGGGAGTGCCAAGTAAATCTTGTAGAAACCATATTTCGAATAAAGGCAGAGATTCTTCAAGCATCAGCTCTGGATGTAGAAAACTCTAGAAGGATTCTGTGGGTGCTGAAAACTTGAAGACTGCATGTCCTATTCAGTAAGTCCCTGGAATGAACATATTTGGGAGAATATTAGGCAAGAGCATAATGTTTGCTTGCCCTCTTCTTATTCATCTCTGAGCATCTGCTTATGGCACCTGCCGAAGGCAGAATACCAGGCTAGAGTGGCCATTGTTCTGACCCTGAATAACTGTCCTTATTTTCTTTTTCATCTTTCTCAGCAAGTTAATGGATGTCAGAGGGAGTCTGATTAGTCGTGGATAATCTTTTACATTGTTCACTCTTACATCGCTTTGATACATCTCCTGTCATCCTAGTGGAGGACTTCATATCAGTAATAACTCTAAGTCACCTCATTATCAAACTCATGTTCCTTTTGATTAGATTGGTTTTTTATTATTCCTAACAGTTTCATTTTATATGCAACTTACTTGAAATGATGGTTTACATGAATTTGCAAATTTGAGAGTCAGGGAAATTGTGTTGCTTGAAATTGGGGAAATTGTGGGAAATTGTGTTGCTTGAAAACCAAATATGATTTGATCTCAGGGAAGTGAAGGTTTCACAGAAAGTGTTTGGTATGGGCAGTGGTACATTGTTTCTGCACAAGCTAGAACAAGTCCCTACCTTTTCATTCACAACCATTTCCCTGTTTGTCAGTGCTCAGAAATGCCAAGTATGGCAAAAATGTTGGAGAGCAACTTCTGTTGCAGTGAGTGGTGTTTGGTTGTGTTGGGTTATAAAGCAGCAGAATCTGACATGGAGTTGGGAAGACAACAGTCACTGATTTTATAACTGAGATATTTTAAACTTAACATGATGTCACCACCTGTAAAGTGATTAATCTTAATTAGTATAAAAAGTATTGACTGGAAAAGATAAGTGCAGTTCAAAATGATCAGCAAATTGATGTGTAAATGTTTTGGTTTTTTTTTTTGTGTGTCAACCCATATCACCTGTTCTAAGGTAACCACATGACCATATGTTTTGAACAGGGAGCTGTAACAGACTGGCTTGCAAACCTTGTGATGACTTTTGTGTTCAATACGAGATGCTGTGCATGATGATTCTGTGTAGAAGGTTATTTTATTCAACAGCTGTATTCTTTAATTTCATGTTAGTGTATTCTGGATAGTAGATAGCAGAGTGGATTGGCATCTTTTAAAGGAAATGCCATTCTGAGTCACAACATCTTTCTGACAGCAGAAGTGGGATCACTAACATTTTGTGGATAGAGGTGGGATTTACAGAATTTACAGTGTTGTATAATAAGTGAAAAGGCAACTTGCAGAAACTTATGCAAGATGTATTTAGAATCAGTTTAATTTGTTTACTCCTGTTGATTGTTTCAATTTCTGATTTTCAAATATTGTCAAATTATTTTTCATAATAGCAATGGGGCTATGTTTTACATTTCACGTGTGTGAATTTTGATCTTAATATAACTTTTTAAAGGTGGTGATACATGTGAGTATCTTCTGTCCAGTGGGAGATTTCTTGGAGAAAAAGTATGGCAACCTCACAGTTGTATGATGCATAAGTATAAAAATAGGTAAGGAAACTCATGTTTTCTGTTCATCTGGAANTGTGATGACTTTTGTGTTCAATACGAGATGATTCTGTGTAGAAGGTTATTTTATTCAACAGCTGTATTCTTTAATTTCATGTTAGTGTATTCTGGATAGTAGATAGCAGAGTGGATTGGCATCTTTTAAAGGAAATGCCATTCTGAGTCACAACATCTTTCTGACAGCAGAAGTGGGATCACTAACATTTTGTGGATAGAGGTGGGATTTACAGAATTTACAGTGTTGTATAATAAGTGAAAAGGCAACTTGCAGAAACTTATGCAAGATGTATTTAGAATCAGTTTAATTTGTTTACTCCTGTTGATTGTTTCAATTTCTGATTTTCAAATATTGTCAAATTATTTTTCATAATAGCAATGGGGCTATGTTTTACATTTCACGTGTGTGAATTTTGATCTTAATATAACTTTTTAAAGGTGGTGATACATGTGAGTATCTTCTGTCCAGTGGGAGATTTCTTGGAGAAAAAGTATGGCAACCTCACAGTTGTATGATGCATAAGTATAAAAATAGGTAAGGAAACTCATGTTTTCTGTTCATCTGGAAAGAGGATTGACTGTAGCTGCAGTAATTAGTGTCATCTATTGTTCATTTTATATCTGCTTCTCTAGGCTTTCAAAAATATACAACATTTATCAGAAAGAAGTCTCTTCCTAGTACTTTATTTGTGTGTCTGCAGTGTTAGTTGCATTTTGTGTAAATATAGTTGTATTTTTGTGTAAAAATACAAATAGATATTGGTGATGGAGGTACTGGCACAAGTTATGGAGAGCCACATGAGGCTGCATATGTCACTCTCAGGTTACTGACATTATGTGTCAAATTGCAAGTGAAAATATCCCAAATAAAATTACCAATCACTTTTTTCATTTCCTAGTAAGAGAACTCTTTTATGTTTTAGAGTTATGCTGTATATTACCATTTTGAAACTACTATATTTGTAGCACACATAATAGGAAAATCTGCCTAGTTGTTTTCCTCATCACATTAGCAGGAGAGTTCATTTTCAATTCTATGCAAATTGCAATAAACTGTTTATTAATTCATCATGTTTTAAAAAAAATGGTATGCCTTAGAGTTGGATATAATATTTAGAATTATCTATATAGCTCTGTAGGTTTTTAGAATACTTCTTTCTAACACATACATTTTCTGTAACGTTATTGTTGCTTGTTTTGTTTTACAGTGAAGCAAAAAATTGCCTCATAGACAAACATGTTGTGTTTATAGGAGATTCTAGAATTCGACAGCTGTTCTATTCATTTATAAAACTCATAAATCCTCAAGTCAAAGAAGAGGGAATTAAGGTGAGATAGCTTTTTTTGAATTTTTTTATTTTTCTTCCCAATTTACCTCAAAACTTCAAAAAAACCCAAATCACACTGTTTGCTGGCCTAGCCATATGAAAGGAGAAGCACAGAAGGGTCTTTTGAAGAAGAACAAGATCAGACCAAAGTGATTGTTTGGGTACAGATGAGATAATTGCAAATCTGAGAAGAGAACTTGGAAGCTCAGGAGAAAGCTTCTAGCAGCCTGGGAATAAATTAATGAAGCTGACTTGTCCCCTAGCAATTTGTGCTTTGTATTTGGTTTCTTGATGAGAAAATGATTGCTCCTTTGTGTGTTTTTAAATAGTAGTAATTCGTGCCTTATAATTTCTCATTAAAATGTCAGTTAAATTGCTGATCTAATTTGTTCATAAAAATCCTTGGGGCAATGACAGATTTCCAGGTCTTTCTTGAAGCTGAAACTGAAAATAGCTTCAGGTCTTACCTTCTTTTTGATCACTGGTGAAGAGCTGTCTGAATGTTATAAGGTGAAGTATGTAAACTTCAGCAGGGTGGAAGGAGGAAGAAAGGATTTAGCTGTATCGTTTTTTGAACAGAATGTTGATTTTTATTTTGCTGTATGTTACTTCTTGGCACATGTCTTCATAAGTGTATGTACATATGTGATGGAAAAGACACCTTTGATTTTCAACAGTATATCAGATTTGTCAATTATTTAATAATTCTGTCACTTAGAAGTGCAAGCTGGCAGTTTGTCCAGCACTCAACATGCAGTCACTTCCACTTGTCAAAACAAGATGTTTGATTGATCCAAGAGCTCTGGTTTTCCTAGTCAATTGGTTAGGTCACTCTTGCTGCCCAAAAGTAATGGTGAGATGATAGAGTGCTATTATGGATTTTGAGTTGAGAGTATCTTTTTTCAGGTGTTATTGAAATCAAGATTTCAGTTTGAAGAAGAAGTACACTTGTTCTTATGGACCAGGACTGAAATGAATACTGTATTTAACAATTTTAAAGGATTGTTTATGCATATCTGACTCCTTCCTGTCTAATTTCTTACAGTTTTCACTCAGAAAATTTAATCATGCATTCTGGATTTTATTTCTGCCTGAGATTATTTTCTTCTATTCTTTAATTAAAACTATGTTGGTTGCTTTGTGGAAAGGAGATGGGCAGATGAAGAAGAAGGCTGGAGAAAGGCAGTGTAAGAAAAGAAAGAGGAAAAAGTCCTAAGTTGTTCCTATGTTGGGAGGCTAAATTTAGGAAAATATGTTATACATTTGCAACAGAGTGAACAGAAAGTGTTTCAGACCTTGTTGGCTAGATTTCTTCCAGGAAAAATTACTGTTTATTTTAGTAGCATGTTTTATCAAGAAAGCAACGTAAATATTTTGCATGAGTACACAGACAAGTTTATACAGGAAAAATACATTCCACTGAAGATAAAACTTTGGGTGAGAGCAAGTTAGCATAGGTGTGTAAATATTTTCATTCTGGAAGTTTTTCTTACTTTGTTTTTATTGTTTTGGGTTTTTTTTTTGACAGCATGGAAATATCCCATTTGAAGATAAATCTGCTTCAATTAAAGTGGTAAGTTTTTATCTAGTGTTAGTTTGCAAACCATGATCATGTTATTATTTCATACAATGTAATTGAAAATGCTGTTGGAGCTGAAAAGTCAAACGAAGGTTAACACCAACATTCTTTATAAATACTTCACAGATATTTCAGAGTATATCCTAACATACTATATTCTGAGAGAATTTGGCATGGAACACTTGTATTGTGGCTTAGTTTTGGGCATAAGCTCTGGAACTGTGTATAATTTTTCTTTTTGTCAGATCTTATAATTTGGCTTTCCCAAACATAGCTTTTGCCAGGAAGTTTACTCTTTTCATGCTGTAAGAATATGTATCTGGGTCTCCCTTGGATTGATAATTGTCATTGCCATTGAGTTTTCTATGCTATCCCAACAAGTATTCCTTCCACTGTTTTTGCATGGAGAAATAAACACAATGTTGATTATCATGTGGATATTTACAAAGAAACAAAGTATTTGAGGCTAGCTTTTCTGAAGGGCTCTGTTCTCCTCTGCCTTGGCAATGGAAATGCTGTCCTCAATAGCTTTCTTTGCTTCGTATGACAGCGGTCAGCAGTGCTGGGACTGTGCTAGTCATGTATTTATTTATGCCCTGAAGAAAACTCATTCTCTATTCACCAAAACCAAAGAAGCAGTATGTTTGCTCAGTTGTCTGAATGTGAGTTTTCAGTACTTGTTTGTGTACATGGTTTGGATTTTGGGTACAGAACAACATTTTAGGGTGTAAGCCTTTGGCAGTTTAAGCATGTGCTGTGGCCCACTCTGTTGCTCCCCACAGCATGTTCCTGTACTTGTGCTGTAACTAGCACTGGTAAGCTGTGGAGTGGGTTGTTTCAGCAGTCAGTTCAGACAAAAAAGTTACTTTGTAGGATTCCTTTTCCATCAGGTCTGATGTGGCTTATCATGCATTTATCTGAATGCTGGAAAACGGGACAGAACACAAGGCAGGACAAAGGGGCTGATGTAGTGTGATTTGCATTTGGCTAGCCTGACAGGATCACATCTTCAAAACTCCTTAACTACCAAGATTTGAGATGGCAGGTCTGGGCTTTTGGGAGATGTCTGGGTAGTTAAGAATATATTCCCAGTCTGCTGCGTCCTTGTTTTGATGCAGTGTTGCTCTTTGACATTATTGGCATGGTAGCTGTATTTCCACATTCAGACTGGTTGTGACCCAATAATCCAAATGTGGAAAATACTTGACCAACAAAAGAGAAAATTACTTGGAACAAGTGGAGAGTTTAATCTTGCCCTTTCTAGTCATCACAGTGACTGTTCTGTTCTTCAGCCACTGCAGAGGCCTGCTTGGTTGCTCACAGCTTCACCAGCCAAATAATGAATTGACCACACTCAAATGAACTACCAAAATCTAACAGTCCTGAAGAGTGGAAGATAGAGATTTCCTCTCTGCTGATAGTGTTTCAGCATTCTGTTACAAAGTTTCTTCACAATAGTTTCTCCATGTGTAGTACTTGCCATTTCCCTTCAACATGTATTTTTAGACTATTCAATAGTGCTGTCCTTAGGAGTAACTAAATAGGAGGAAGTCATGGCTTTACATGAGAGACATAACAGCACGAGTCTAGACTGTCCTTCTAGATGAAAGGTGAGCACTGCTCCTGGCATCTAAAAGAATGCTGGTAGGTAATGTTTTTAATAGCCACAACACTATTAGATTTAAACAGCTGATAATTTATGAAGTTGTAAGGTAAATTGTTAGGTTTTAGGGTTGTTTGAAAATTATGATTTCATGCTATCAATTATTTTAAGCTTTGGAACAAAGAAAACCTGCTGGTAAAAATGTGGAAAATTGAGCAAAAAGCAATAAGTTATAGATGTGACATTGGATTTATCCCTGATTGCATTGGAAACCCAAGGACAGCCCATTTGGCAGACATTAAAAAATTACCTTCTTGGTGAAATTCCAGCTCCTGAACTATAAACAAAAATTTGTTTCTCATGTGGGAAAAGTTTTGAGGGTTTTTTGGCTTTTTCTCCTCTTTTTTTTCTTTGCTTTCTGCTTTCCACGCTGGAGTAAGATGTGAGACTTTTCATGCTAACTATAAGGAAATCACACTCTGAGTCAAATGTTTTTCCTTTACAATTGAATTGATGGCAGTTAGTTTGGTTTTTTGATTTAGTCTACTGATTGTCTTTTAAGCTTGCAGAATAACTCTGCCTTTATTTTACAGGATTTTCTGTGGTATCCAGAAGTTAATGGCTCTATGAGGCAGCGTATCAAATCTTGGACTGAGGTTTGTTTTAAGAGATCTAAAATTTGACTTCAGAGTAGTGAAAAGGGGATGTTTACTGGTGTATATGTTTCTGGGTATATCCTGGTCTTCCAAAGATGGTATCATTTGCACCAAAAAAATCCTAAGCCAGCTACAAAAACCGTACTTCCTAGGAGCAGGTTAATTAAGAGCTCAGAGAATTTCAGTCTGGTTTGGCACTTTACTTCCTCTGTAGCTGCAATCACTCCACTTTAATGTGACCAGATATTTTGATCCTTATGGGTCCATTCCAACTTGAGATATACTATGATTCTGTGATTTTATATATATGTTAATTTGAATGTTACAGAGTGAAGGGCAAAGGTAATTTCCAAAGTCAAGAATTCCCTGATTTTATTTGTTTTCAATATCTCCCTCAATTCACATACTAATTATTTCATATATTTCAGTTATGATGCAGGTTGTCATGTTATTCTGTATGTAACTCTGACAACAAGGAATATGTTTACAGATTGGCAACTAATTTTTTCTTGTTTCTTCCTTTGTTGACCTTTCAATAGCCTGGAGTTATTTAGTAGTAGCTCACAGCAATTATTTTGCTATCCTGTTGATCATTACACACCTTCCATCAGGATAGCTCAAGTTATCATTTGTTTTTCTTTTTGTGTGGTTTCTACAAAAATTGAGAGCTGCTAGTTTTCCTTGCTGTGCTGGGATAAAACTGGCACTGAGGTGCTCAGGGCTGTTTGTTTGCTTGTGCTCTTGTGTTTGAGCACACTGGCCCTTGTCCTCCATAGAACTGTCACAGATAAATACCTCTGGGGTATGCCATACCTACACAGACCTCTGGGATAACAATAGTCATGCAGCAGCTCTGACAGATGTTTGACAATGCTGAGACTGAGATTAAAAGTCCTGTAGTGTGATCTAGAGTTTATTTGACCTTAGGAGAAGATGTTTAAATAGCTTGTAAAGAGAACTTATGCTGCTAAATTGGTCATGATTTTAGGTGCTCATTGATGCTCACGCTTTTGTAGATTCTATTATGTGAAAAATTCAGGTATCTCACATACATCAGGTGTATGTTTTCTGTAATACACCTGCAATCTACTCTTGTAGCCATTAGCTGATGGACAAGTGAGTCATAGTTAATTAAGATATGAGTCTTAACAATAAGTATCATTTACAAATATTTTAAAACTAACTCCTTTTTATTTTTGTCTCTTAGAGTTCTGTGGCAAAACCCCACATAATTGTAGTAGGAGCTGCCACGGTAAGTTATACATATGTGGGGGATTTTAGTAAAGAAGGAAGTTCTTGTAGGATAACTTTAAAGGTCTCAAGTTGGTTACATGATCAAGTTGTTAAACAGAGTTTATAATAAAATATTTATTCTCAGTGAATTTGCTGTTACAAAAAGTAGTTTTAAAATATCAGGTATGCTTTATTATAGCTGTGTGATGTATAGTACTTGCTTTTTGTCAGCAATACTTGTTAATTAGCATTAATTCACTTTAACCTAGCTAAAAAAGTGGGTTTAGTTAAAAGTGGATTATTAATTTTAAAATTTAAATAAAGTATTTGCATACTAACTGAAGTGTACTTTTAATACACCTTTTTCTGTCACAAAATTCTACTTTTGAGTGTGGCCTAATCTGGGATGGTCTCTTTGACCACACATATTTCTTTTTTAGATATATATATATAGGTAAAAATTACAATTTTACATGGATAATTCAACAACTAAAGAGGTTGGAATTCTGGAATTTTGTTCCACTGGAAGATTCCACCACTATGCATTGCAGTATCACAGAAAGCAGGGCTGACAAGTATCTGAAGGAGGTGTCCTAACCCATCAGTTTGCCACCAGGCAGGATCATTTCTACCTGTGTTACACTTGGCAAGAGTCAACCAATTCTTTAAAACTTCCAGGGATGGAATTTAACAGGCCTCCTTAATTAATCTGTTCTAGTAACAGAGTCGAGTCAAACAAATGCTCATCTCATTATTTCCACATTTAGTGTCCCTTACTTCCAAATATTTGGGGAATTGGAATTTGGAAAGAATTACCTAATATATTTTCATACCAGCTGAAATGTAAAGGTGGGGGGAATGTGTTGTATTTAAAAAAAAATCCTTCAAAAGCAGTTTGATTTAGAGACAGTTGAGGCACTCTACCAATCTGGAAACCTCTGGGCATGTCCATTTAAGGATGAATTCCCTCAATTTTAAGAGGAGGTCATGTGTGTATGCAGACCTTCACACATTTCCTGAGGCATCAAAAATTCTCCTTTTCCTTTAGGTGAAGCCCTAAGTTCCCTTCCTCTGTAGGTTCCATATAAATATTTGAGCTTTAGGCATCAGTAAGCCTAGAGTATCTTTTCTCAGTCTGAGAACATAACATTTATTACTAGGATGAGTCATTGTATTTCATATAGAAAATGCCATTATATATGGATAATGTTCTGGCATGGAGAAGGTCAGGTTGCAAAATTACAGGATAGTTAGCTAAATAATTCTTTTTACTCATATATATACATTAGCCATAGCTTGTTGCCTTTTGTGGACAGCAGGAGATAGAAACTAACAATATACAGGGCAGGCTCTGCTCTTTTTAACATTAGTATATTTATACAAAACATTTAATATGATATCTAGAGTTGGACAAAGATAAGCATTCCCTATTTTAAGGGATTTCCAAAAAAATAAAAGCTTCAAAAATCAGACATATCAGCAACCTCACCATAGCTGACACTGGTGTGGTAACCTGCCACTAGATGAAACTGGAATGTGCTCTTGGACTTTGCAGCATTTTGAAATTTCCCTATATGTTTAACTTAGCCCTTGGGCTGATCATGCAACTTTGGCCTGGATATGTCTGTCTTAAGATGTCAACTGCATAACAGTTTATAAATAGAAGTAAAGTCTTATAAGCTGGAGGAACTCCAGCTCATACAAAAGTCAGTTGCTTGCTTATTTTGGGAAAAGAAACTTCTCTGATAATGTCACTACCGTGCTCTGCTTCTTAATTCCTGACTTCCTGTTATATGGAACATGCTGCTTTAACTGTCTGTTAAATACTGCTGGTGTTTCAAAAATAAGATGTAGCTACTGGGAGAAACTGCTTCTTTTTTTCCAGTGTGAATTCTCAGAGCAGCTGTATGTTATTTAGTTTCATGAAGTATTAATTTATATGGAATAATATTTTCAGGAAGTGCATTAATCAGTGTAGTTGTCTTATGATGAAATTTTTATGTAGCTATTTAGAGATAAATAGAGTTCGCTACATTTAGGCTAATTGTTTTGGTTTTGCCTTTTTTAGTTTTTACTAAGTCAGTATAGATACAGTAACACTTAGAAAAAATGCTGCATCTATTTCTCATAGTGTGGGAAATAATTTTCAAAAGTTAGGAGAAATTCTTGTGTGGCTATAGCATTGTCCCAGTGATTTCCTGTAAAAGATTAAACCAGAAATTAAAATGAGTCTTGTTTTGTTTGTTTGTTGGGCTTTTCTTCCCTTTGTGGATATTGCAAAACAGATGGAAATATTGGAACTTGATACCACCATCAAGTTTTGTTTGCATGCATCTCTTCCTGTGGTCAGTTTTTCTGGAGTAGAATTGATTGAACTGGCCATCAGTTTTCAATAACAAGACTGGCTTTGCTACTTCATCATTGGATTAAAGCCACGGGACTTTGAATTAAAACATCTTGTGTCAATTTATGAAAAGTTAAATATACACATAAGTTGAATGTTAAATACTCTGTATTTAGATGATGTAATTATCTGTGTGGACAGCTGCTTGGTCCAAAAGAATTGTTTTAGCACTTTTGAATAGAAAAGTGAAGAAATCTATCTGTATAGAAATAATGAAAAATAGCTACTAATGAAGCAAGGGAAGCAATTAATTAAGGGTTCTCAGATATACAGTTTCTGAATTTATTTCTTTATTTCTCCAGTGGTCTATCAAGATTCACAATGGCAGCAACGAAGCCCTTGCACAATATAAAATTAATATCACTTCAATTGCACCTCTTTTGGAAAAATTAGCAATAAGTAGTGATGTTTACTGGGTCTTACAAGGTAAAGTAATGAACAGTAGGTAACAGTTTGTACCATCACTGTCTGTTGAGTCATGTTGTAGGGTATGGAAAACTTAATCCATACTGTTTACTTGCAAATTAAAAAGAGTGTTGGTTGAATTTCAGTCTGTCCTTTCTTGCAGTCTTAACTAAGCTCATACCTAAATAGCTTCTCTTAGTGATAGAGATTCCAAAGCTCTAGCAGGAAAAGCCTTTGCTTTATGAACTCTTAATTCTTTGTTAGCTTACCCTCAGACTCAACATGCCAGGTCTGTTCTCCCTGTGCTGTGCTCTGTACATAGCTCCTGGGAACACAAGAACACAAGTGGATCCAACAGCAGCGTTCCTGTGGCTTTGTTCAATTGAATTTTCAGATTATATTAATAATAGGAGAGGTTGAACAAGTGCATCCTCTGTGTGTATCTGGAATGAATAGACACAATCCTGAGAATATCGAGCATTTAAGTCTCTGGAATGAAACTTGTTTCTCTACACTTTGATGAGAAATCGTGACTTGCAATGAGTCAGTGAGATTTTTATTATGGCACCAAGCTTACATTGTTTTGCTTTTCTTCGATAAAACTAAAATATTTCCCTGAAACTGAACAATGAGCTCATAGGTAGAATGTTCTCCTGGTTTCTCTGCCACAGAACACATTTTAGAGTATCATCACCTTAGTTAGAAACATAGGCAGATTTTAATCCCTGTTAGTGATATACCCAGCTGTACTCTTACAGTCACATCCAAGTTCCTATCAAAGATGGTTCTACAGGTAAATCTCAATCAACAAATCAGTCTTCTCCTGTTCCTTTCAAAACCATGTTTATTTATACCAGAAGCAATTAGCTGTCAGACTTGTCCCACCATGATATAACTAAGGACCTAGTCCATGTAACTCATCTCTGAGCTCTCTAATGGCCCAAACAGAGGGAGAAGCAGTCTGTACAGAGTTGTCTAGACATTGATTACCCTGACTTAGGCATGAGGTAGATAAAGTGAATCAACCTTCATCTCACAGAGTGTGTCACAGCAGCAGCTTTTCACAGGGACTTCATGACCTCCAGCTGACCTTTTGATCTAGAGCCCCATATCACTTTCATTGAAGCTGTACATAATTTCTGAAGCCTGTAAGCAGTTAAGTCGACCTTTTTTTCTGTAAAACTGAGATTCTGCCATCAGTTAAATTGGAATCAACAGGAGCAAGTGGAATATGTTTATGGCCTATGACTTATGAGAAAAGGAGGAGCTGAGTTTTTTTCCACAGAAACTAGAGGGTTTGAGAAAGGTTGGGGGTTTTTCATACGTCTGTTCTGGTGCCTGTCTTCTGCCCTCTTTCATTGGAATCTTTTCTTGGGAGATTGCATTGCTGAGAGAAAGCATAAGTAGCTCTGCACTCTAGCATTGTGTGCTTTTCCTGGATTCACAGAAATTAAATAAGCATTCATGCCTGGCCAGAGCTTTCTAACCTATAAGTACATGTGCATTAATGGGGAATGGTGATAAGAACATTTCATGATAAACAGCTCTGGTAACTGTAGCAGTTGTTTATTCCTTGTTGTACATTTTTTTCTGTACAATTAAACAATTGTGACCTCTTAAATGAAAGTAGCCCATGCAACTTGAGCTAAGGAAACTCTGACAAATAGAAGATTAATGTGCTCATTCTTTGTCCTTTCAAATTCAGATCCTGTTTATGAAGATATGCTGAGTGAAAGTCGGAAAATGATCACTAATGAGAAAATAGATGCTTATAATGAAGCAGCTGTTCGTATTCTGAACAGCAGCTCCCGAAATTCCAAAGCTAAAGTGAAAGTGTTCAGTGTATCAAAATTGATAGCACAAGAAACTATCATGAAGTCTGCAGATGGCCTGCATCTCCCTGAATCAAGCAGAGATACAGTAAGTGCTTTTATCACTGGTCAGCATTAATAGTATTAATAGAAAAACAAGATCTGAAGTGAATGTTCTGAAGCTGCAAACAGTATGAATGTAATGAGGACTGCGTTCATCAGGGAATTTTGTTCAGAAAATCCCAATGGGTGGGAGTGCAGACAGTTTTATAGGCATTTAAAAAAACATAAGAGCAAAACACATTAGTGCATAACTATTTTAAAATAGCTGTTCATCCACTAGATCTTTTAGATACTGAGTGCAAACTCATGCTTTCATGTGTATGAATGAGTTAAGGTGATAATGACTTGTAAAGCACTGCTAAAAAGTAAGTCTTAAATTTTCCCCTATGTGTCCCAAAAGTTTGGCTTGGTAAGGAGCATGAAGAAGATAACACGCAGTATAGACCTCCCTGATTGCATGGAGTGCCTCTGACTTTATTTCTTCTCTTTTACTAACCAATATGTATATGCATGCAGTGACCCCCTCTGAGTTTTCAGTCTGCCCTTTTTGTGAAAGAGTTCTCCCATCGTGTCACTTTCGGTTCCATTCCTTCGTAAGTTTCAGTTGCTTTGAAGTACTGGATGAACTAAATGTCATCTGACCACATTTCAGTCTCACTGTCATGTTTTAGAGACCTTCAGCACTGTGCCCCTTTAGATCCTGAGTTTCTGAGCTGTTTTTCATTTATAGGCCTTCTACAGGCTGTAGAGAGAACCCTCCTGTTCTAAGATTAGCCAATTTTGCTTATCTCTAGAAGCTCAAGTATTTTTTGTTTGGAAGAAGTGTTTTGACTGGACTGTTGAGTGCAACTGGGTGTATTTTATTTTTGTAATGATAGGGGAAAATCGCATGTCTTATGTCAGTGCATGATGCAGAAGAAAATTTCTTTTGATGGAAATGTTAACTTTTTTATTAGAAATTAATTACCAAAACTGCTTTTTTTTTTACAGAATGCAATGATTCTTATGAATGTCTACTGCAATAAAATAATGAAGCCCATTGATGGCTCCTGCTGCCAGCCTCAGCCTCCTCTCACTCTGATACAGAAGATAGCTTTCTGTTTCTTTACTTTGTCCATTATTGGATATTTAATTATCAGCTTAATTCATCGGAATAATTATCGGAAGAACAAATCATGCACTGATTTGGAAAGTGGAGAGGAGAAGAAACCTGCCATCAGCACACCTAATGTTTCTACTTTAGAGATGCTCTTACACTGCTTTTGCAAACTTGGTCTAATCATGACCTATTTTTATCTATGTGACAGAGCAAATCTTTTCATGAAGGAAAATAAATTTTACACACATTCATCTTTCTTCATACCAATCATCTATATCTTGGTTTTGGGGGTATTTTATACCGAAAATACCAAAGAGGTAATGATCACCTTGACATCCTGCTTAAAATGTTGTTTCCCAATTTCTGTGTAAAGTAACCAATTTCTAAGTAATCAAGGTTAATTTTTCAAAGTCAGTATAAATCATCTGCAAAAAATGCCTTCTCAAGCAGAATGATGTTTGCATAGAATTAGATGCAGAGGCTTTTTGAAGCCATATGGATGTGACCACTTTAATCATTTTCACTCTTTCAAACTGGAATTGATCAGAGCTCAGCTATAAGAGAATTTAAGCCGTGTTAAATCCGTGCCCTCTAGACAAGACTTTTACAGTTGAGACCCATTTACCCTTAAAGTTGTTTATTGTTTTGAACTTTTTCTCCTCATTTTGTAGATGTTCGTTGTTCTTTTTGGAATAGCAACACTCTTGTTTTGTTTTACATTAGACTAAAGTGTTAAATAGAGAACAGACTGATGAATGGAAGGGCTGGATGCAACTTGTTATTTTGATTTATCATATCTCTGGAGCAAGCACTGTAAGTGATTTGAATTTACTTTTCATTTTTAGTGGGAATGCAATTTGGGTATGTTATTTCAAAAGAAAGATAGTGTAAGTGGACATTAGAACTGAATAGAATGAATAAGGAATGCTATTGTTCCTGTAGTTTTAAACATGGTATTAGCAGAGATAGTTTTTCTCTCAAAGTGTAGATTTGATTGATAAAAACATTATACACTTTACTTGACCAGTGAAAAAAATGTTTGTTTCCTCTGTGTAGGATCTTATATTAATTTATTTTTAATTGCTAGCAACTTGAAACTGCTGAAGGTGAACTTTCAAAGAGCCCTTCTTAAGTCTTTCATAACTAGAAATAGAATATGGCAAGTGTAGAGCAATAAATAGAAAAAATTGATTTTACCATCAGAGGTTAGGACACCAAAAGAGCTTAGTAAGAAACAGGGCAGTGTCCCACAGTGTTTCTTTTCTTAGTTACACCTGGTTTACTGCGATGCAGAAATAGCATAAAATAGAGAGGCAAAAGGAAAGCCAAAAATATTTACATGGCCCTTTATAAAAGATACTTTATTTTTCTCAACAGTTTTTGCCTGTGTACATGCACATTCGGGTTCTGGTTGCTGCATATCTATTTCAAACAGGTTATGGGCACTTCTCATATTTTTGGATAAAAGGGGACTTTGGTGTATACAGAGTGTGTCAGGTAAGAATATCTGCCTCCTATTTTTATAAATAAATTTATTCAGATAGCAAAATATCCATGATTTATCCATGCTTTCTAAATAATATGATATCAGATCACTTAACCAAGGTTTAAACAATAAAAATGGCTGTTGTGTCTATGTAATCTGATCTGTTTAATTGGTAGTGTTTGTCTAATACAAACTTAAACCATGTGAATGATCCTTACAATGTAAAAAATGCACCTATGTACACTATGAAATATCAAGACAAATATTTTCTAATAAATAGCAACGGAGTTTCCATTGCAGTAGCAACTTACAATATATAGCAATATGTAAGTAATGAGCCAGGTGGGCTTCCAAAGATGGTGTATTGGAGCCTACATTTATTAATAAAGAAAAATAATTTTCACACCATACCAATACTGGGGAACATACCTGGTTTTGTGGCTTTCCTCCCAGGTCTTGCAGCATATGCTGTAGTACTTTAATTCTTTTTTTCTAATATATATCTTTTATTGCTGTTAATACATACCTTACATTGTCCTGTAACTCAGGTCTTTGTGCTTATTAAATGTATGTTTACAGTCATGGCATTGCCCTGCCTTTAACTGAGCTAGCCAGGTAGCTCTGGGGGTAAAAAAGAGACAATAGCAACATCAGGCAACTGGAATATTTGGTCTCCAGTCTGGTAAATAGTCAGATCTGGTTAACCTTATTTTCACTGCAATTTCTACCCAAGCAGGCCAGGGCAGGACAGGTCCAGAACCACATAATCAGCCTGCACTCTTACCTTGCCCTGCTGATGTTCCCTGTACTGCTTTACCTGTGTTTCATTTGAAATACAATCAGCATGTGAGATGTAAAATACATAGATATTTTTGTATAGTGCTAAAGGAACTCTTCTTTCTCAGCTTTGCCTCTCAGTTTATATATCCTCTGTCTTCTGTCCTCTGACACCCCCCAGGTTTTATTTCGTCTCAACTTCTTGGTTGTGGTCCTGTGCATAGTGATGGACCGACCTTACCAGTTCTACTATTTTGTGCCATTAGTCACTGTCTGGTTTATGATCATTTATGCCACCTTAGCTGTATGGCCTCAGATTATCCAGAAGAAAGCAAATGGTGAGATTTCTTTTTTCCTTTCTGCTATCAAACATTTGCATGTTACTACAATGATAATCATACAGAAATGGTATGGTTAGTAGATCTCAGTCTTTTGTTAGTCAAAATATGTTAAACAGCTGCTCACAGAAATAGAGTTTGTCATAGATGAATTAGGTCAGTTGAAAAATGTAACAGCTGATAACTAAACTCTGCTTCTGGTTACAGTCAGATTAAAATAATTGTTTTGATCATCAGGAATGTGTTCTACCAAGAATTGTAGTATTATTGTGGACTGGAAATGAAAACCACAGGTTGCACCGTCTGTGCTTGCTGAGGCAGCGTCTGTCGTGTGCTCGTGGGCACAGTGTGAACAGGGAGTGTTTAGACTTTCTCATTCTTTGTTGCCAATGTGTCTGTGCATCTTGAGCACCAATTCTGCCTTATAAGAACGTGGTACTTGCTGTCTTACTGTGTTAGATTAGTGAGCTGTCAGGAGTACATCTTGTGATATAAGTATTTTAAATAAAAATTGCAGTGAGATCCCAGTTTCTGTGTTGCAGTTCATTGAAAAGCTGTAAAGCGTGTGGTAAATGGTTATTATTTAATTCGCCTAAATTAGAACTAAAACCTTAAGAGCCTCAAATCCTCATTCCCTATTGATGGAGGAATATCCCCATTTTGTAGCTTGAAGATATGACAATGAAATATACCAAATATATACTAGGAATAGATGCTGTAAAAATACACTTAAAAAGTAGTTTTACAAGATATCTCAAAGGCAAATATCTTCAATTTAATCTTTTTTTTCTACCAAGGCACTTGTCTTCCAGAAACAGAGAAGTTCAGAGCAGTACTGTGAAACTAGAAAATCTTTCAATAACAACTTTCAGTTGTTTATGACCCTGTTTACAGCTGCCAATTTATATGGCAGGAGGGGAGGATAATCTCTGTTGCAATTCTGAGGCTTGGGTAGAGGTTAATATCAGTCAACAGCTTTGAGGAGTAGTTTCTCAAGCTTGTTTTAACAAGATTCTTGTCCTTAATGACCTGCAATTGAACTTTGGAGTAAAACTGGTATCCCAGAGTTTAATAGTATTTGCTTTACTTGTTTCACATGACAAAAGGTGGCCATTTTATTTATATATTTATTTATGTTCACCTAGAGCAAGGGACTGCCTGTGCAGAGTGTTTGGGAAAGCAGAGGTTTTAAAATAGTGTTTCTGTTTGAACACCTAAATTCTCTTTCTTTATGTATATTGTCTTAGACATGAGGCTTAGTTTAGGCTTAATAGGTCATTAATTGCTGTGAATGTTTATTTCAATGGCTTAAAGTAAAATTTAAATGTAGATCCTGATAAAATATTGCTGGTAATATTTTAACATTTATTTATGAATGGATCTATTACAGAGCATAGCTAAGTAATTGGCAGTTATTATTTAATGTGTCCTGGGGTTTGCTATTGAAAAATTAATGACAGTATAATGATTACTTTATTTCTTCCTCAGGGAACTGCCTGTGGCACTTTGGTTTACTGCTGAAACTGATTTGCTTACTGACATGTATATATTTTCTGTCATATTCTCAGGTTTGTAAATCCTGGTTACATTTATCCTTAATGACCTAAGAGTATATTATTACCTCTCTCTACTTTTTAATGTGCTCATAACTTTAATATTTGCTCCAGTATCACAAATACAGAAGAAAAAAAAAAAAAGACATTTTGATATCTTCTCATATTTCAATTGGTGTGGGTTCTGGAAAAGTGTGTCTTACTCTTTGGTTTGTTATGTTTGACATATTTTAAGTGTACTACTGTGAATGTAGTAGATACAAGGGTCTGTACTTTGGTTTTGGGGTGAGGTTTTTGATGTGCTTAGAGTTACTGGCTTTTGCCATCATATGGGAATGCATATGGTGATAGGTGGTGATGAAGTTCTGTGTCTCTTAGAGACCTGGTGTTGCCTTTCATACCTCATCAAAAGTTTAGCTAAATTAGTGACTCTCTGCATGCTGTAAGTACAGCTGACAGAAGTCAGGGTAGAGTTTGTCACTCCAGGATCTTACAGGGGGCTGTGTGGTTTTAATCCCTCACTGGCTTCCAGCCTGATAAACTGTAGTCTTGGAGTGCATATTCCTTATCACAGCCTGTCAGTGGACCTGTCCCTTTGAGGAGCAGTGCGAAATGGAAGGCGTGCCAATACCTTAGGGGGAGGCAAAACTGAAACTCTCTTTCATGTGAAGAAGTTTTCTTGTTCTCTTTTTGTTTTGTGGGGGACAGGCTTCTAAGGAATCCTATTTTTCAAATGCTGTGTAGTTAGTGAAATAAGGGTAGGATAATATTAAACACGCTATTGATTTAAATTTAGTAAATACAGTTGACATCAGTGTTAATGTTTTTTCCATGTTTGTCTTTTACAGGGTGCATTTGAGAAGATATTTTCATTTTGGCCATTGTCCAAGTGTTTTGAACTGAATGGGAATGTCTATGAATGGTGGTTTAGGTGGAAGCTGGATCGCTATGTATGTAACATTTGCATAAATTTGTACTCGTCTTTGAAGTGTATGTTTTAATTTGTGGGAAGAGGGAGGGTTCTTTTCCTTTCCTCCAGAGAAAACTGGAGTTTGCCCCACTGGAGTGTTTAATAAAGACTAAGCTGCACCCACTTTAGTTCTGCAGATGTCTGTCAAAGCCTTGCTTAAAAGATGGAGGTTGATTTATTTGCATCTGGATTTTAAAAATGAAGTATAAAGTATCCTAGATCTGTCTTTTCTCAAAAGTTTTACTGTGAAAATTTAACACCTGTAGCACTTCAGGCTGTTGAAATACAGGGAAACTACTGTGGTAGCTTTCTTACTAATACTTTTTGGAAGTTGTATCAATTAAGGATATATTTCTTTTAAGGTAACATTTAAAACATTAAAATCAGGTGCCCAAACCAGACTATTCTTGTACATATTTTTTTTAATGGTTTTCTACTGGGAAAATGCATTCTTTCCAGTTACTGACCCTGCAGTGTGGGGGAATAGACCAGGGAGACACTGGTCTTGTTTTCCTTCTTTCTTGGCAAAGGTAAGTGGAGTTTCTAAGAGGGAAGCCTTTATGAGCTGAACTGAGCCTTAACGGGATGGGTGGCACATGTGTCCCTCTGGGAGGTGAAGTCTGGGTCGCAGGGCGTTGTCACACCCGGGGCTCCCCAGCAGCAGCAGCAGCAGCAGCAGCAGCAGCAACACACCCTGCCTGGCCCCTGCTCGCTGCTGGGCTGCTGTGAGTGCTGGTGCTGCTGAAGAGCAAAGCTCAGAATAAATACAGAGGACAAACACTGCCTGGGCCTGAAACAGCCTCCTGTTACCAGCTAATGAGAACTTGGCATAAGGTTGTAAAACACTGTTGAAGAGTTGTGTCCGTGAGAGAGGGAAGCACTTGTCCTGCTTCTTGAATGTTTTCACCTGCCAGTTTGGGAGAAAGCCAAACACTTGTGGTTTTTCCCCAGAGAAAGCCTTTTTCAGTGGAGGCATAGATTGCAGAGGGGATAGTAGGTACTTGAAAGCTTCTTCAAATTCTATTGTCTTGTGTTTAATGCTCTCTGAAGCATTAGTAAAAGTTCTTTATTTGTAGTTTTTGTGTTCAATTAAAAATGCAGTTTATGAGTATCTTGTGTAGAAAGTCTGGTTTTGTTTGCTTCAGTAAATCTGGGAAAGGACCTTTTGAAATATAGCTTTAAAAATACTTTATCTGGTAACATTTCAATTAAGAGTTTATACCTGAAGTACTTGTAAAAGCCATGAAATATTCATTGCATTCTGTTTGTCTTTTACAGGTGGTTTTTCATGGGATGCTCTTTGCTTTTATTTATCTGGCATTGCAGAAACGTCAGATGATATCAGAAGGAAAAGGAGATCCTCTTTTCTCCAACAGAGTTTCAAATGTTTTATTATTTATTTCAATTGTGTCCTTTTTGGTAAGTATCTATTATAACCTTGTATAATCAGTTTTGTAAATATCAGAAAAATAAGTTTTCTGAAGTTCTTGTTTAGTCAATATTATCTAATACAAACCTTGAAAAATCAGATCTTTATCTGGAGATATTTCAGCTGGGTTTTTCTCTACAGCCCTACCTATCTACTGACTAAAATATTTTGCTGTTCAGTCAGATGTAGATGAAAACATCATTATTCTTTCAGTTCATTGCAAAGCTTAAAAGAAAATTGGATCATAAAAATAACATGGTAGATAACACAGCTCTTATCTCCATACTTGACTGCATATCTATTTTTGATGAAAAACAGTTTTATTAATAATTATTCATCAGATAAGTATTCATTGGTTGCAGTGAAGAATTTGAGAGAAACACAAAAGTTGTCATGTAGTTTTTTTCTACTAATGTCCCACATCTTAGTGAACCAACTAATACTAAAGCAATTCAAAATATCACACTCTTATTTCATTTTTAAATGTTACATATAATTGCTACACAGACTAATTTTTTTGATGTTTTTCAGACTTACTCTATTTGGGCTAGTAGCTGTAAAAACAAGACAGAGTGCAATGAGCTACATCCTTCTGTTTCTGTGGTGCAGGTAATTATTAGTGCTTTTGAGTACAGTGATAGAATGTAGTCTGTTCTTATTTGAGCCTTCTGAAAAATTGATTTTACATATGTTTGTGCTTTGGCATGGAATGTCAGCTATTGAGCTTCATTCCTGTGCGTGAAAGTGAAAAAGAGGCCATGCATGTGGTTTTCTTAAATTTAGATGTTCCTCTTGCTGTGTCCCCTGCCCCACTATACCCCAGCTGTCTCATTCTGTGCCCAGTTTCTTTTCTCATTAATTTGTCCTGCTCTCTGGAGGAGCAGCAAGTGGGACATAATTTTTTAATATTATTTTTGTCCATCTTGACACCCTCTCTTTAAAAGTTGAGGGTTAACTCAGATTTGTGGCCACCTTCATTTTAGGCTGGCATGGTGTAACATATCTTGTGACCATGCCTAGGAGATGTAAATGTGACCTGCTATGTAAGAATATGTATGAAATATTTTTAGTTTCAATACCTACTTTATTAAGTACAAACTGCATGGATTTTTGTATGGTTTATATTTTTATTAGCTTTTAAAGAAACTTTAATGCATGATGCACTTCACTAAGTGCAACACCTTTTATGTGTTTGTAATTGGCTTATCATCCACAGTCACTTCCTTTGTTTTGCTTTCTTTTTGAAAAACAAAGATTTTAGCTTTCATCCTCATCAGGAACATTCCCGGGTACGTCCGATCTGTGTATAGCTCGTTTTTCGCCTGGTTTGGCAGGATTTCTTTAGAGGTGAGTAGAATGACCAGAAGTACAGTGAATTAAAACTTAGAAATGTAAAGGTGGTGTTGTTGTCTAGATTGGAATATAACACATAAATAGAGAAAACATTTATTGGCTTACTAAATACCGTGCTGTTGTGTTTGACCTCTTTTAGCATTATAGCTTCTGTTGCACTTAAAAATCATGGCTGAAATGTCAGTCTCACAGTACAGAGCTTAATTCTTGTGCTGTTTCTGGGGACAGGGTGATTTAAGGTTGTGAGTGGGGATTAAATGCTGGAGTATGCTGTGAGGTGCATGCAGTTGGAAGATAAAAATTTAGGCCAGTTGAAGAATTTGCATGAATTATACTTACTACTGTAAATACACTTATAGCTGTGTTTGCCCTAGAAAGTTTTTTGTGGCTAATAAAGAAATGTACTATTGCAAAAAAAACCCTTCTTAATTCAAGTGTTACCTTGTTCCATTGAGTGTATATTTTGAAACAGTAGGAATTATCTTGCTTCCCATTTCATTTGCTGTTTAGTGATATTAAACGTGACATTTTATTGTAGTACAGAAATATAGGAGAAACTCATTGCAATACAGTGTATATGGAGTACAGGATTTTGTGGGTTTTTTAAAGGATCACATTTCACTCTTCCAGTTCCTGGTGAGCTTTAGGTGCTGGTGGGTTCCAGGGAGCTGTGCACTCATCAGCAGGTGAAGCATTGTCCCTTACTTGCAGGCATGTCAGTTCAGACCCTCACCAGAGACAGTCACTGAGGGAGGCGGATTCTTCCCTCCTGGGATGGGAGGTATCCAACGCTCCGGAGCTGTAGATGGTTAAGGGCCAAGCAAACCCATTTCACTGTGTTCTGACAAGCTCCTGGTTTTGTTTTGTAGCAAAGGCATGTGGAAAACAGCTTCTAAAACAGAAGTATGTCAGTTGATGCAGTAGTAATAATTATATGGTTTTGGATAACTAAAAATATTTACATATATAAGGACTGTTAAACACTTTTTTTTTTTTTCTTTTAGCTTTTCATTTGCCAATACCATATTTGGCTGGCAGCAGACACAAAGGGGATCTTGGTGCTCATTCCTGGATATCCAATGTTTAATGTTCTTGTCAGCACTTTCATATTTGTGTGCGTGGCACATGAGATTTCTCAGATCACTAACGATCTAGCACAGATTGTGGTTCCTAAAGACAACTCGACTCTGCTGAAAAGGTTGCTATGCATAGCTGGATTTTTTTCTGGACTACACTTCTTCTCAGCAATGCAAGATCAGTCAAGGCATTAACTTGGAAACTTTCTTCAGGTTTACTTTGTGTCTGCCTGAACAAAAATTCTCAACTGGAGGTACAAGAAGACATTTAAATTAAGCGTGTGGAAAATGTATATAGTGGAAATGTACATATTTTGTGTGGAAATAGCCTTCTCAAATAGTCTGAGAAACAAGAGTGCACTGTACAGAATTGCATGTGAAAATGAGTCTTTTCTACTGGATGTTTGTTTCTGTTTACATATCTGTTGAAACGAGACACGAAGCAGTGAAGTGGCCGAGCAGTACCAGGGGCACATTACGGAACTGAGGCGGCCCTGGGCGAGCCCGCGGAGCCCGCGCCGCCCTCCCCGGCCAGGAGCGCGCCCAGCAGCGCCGGGAGCCTTCGGAGCCGCCGCCGGGGCCGACGCGCTGACCCCGGGGCGCGGCTCTGAACGAAGCGCTAATTGCTGCTTAGAAATTAGCGTTTGGGTGGAAATAGTAGCACGTGTTGTATGAACCCCTTTGTGTGTGGAAGGAAAAAGCAATCATCAGTTCAGTGATTGAACATTGTATACAGGTTTACATGATATTTTGTGAGGGATTTTTTTTAGAAATTTAAGATGTGTTCAGCAAATACGGTGAATTCTGAGGCAAAATTTTTTTATAAAGAGAATTTGGAGTTTTTCCTAAAATCACTTGCTTTTTCCAAATTTTCCACTAATTCATTTAAACTGTGTGTAGTTCTGTGTACAACCCCAGTGAACAAAAAATGAATAATTTTCAGAGACTCAGTTCAAGATGGGAAATTTTTGGAAGACCCTCCAACCTTTTTCAGTCCGATAGAATCCCGTCATATCCACTCCATCAGATCTTAGGGAATGGTGATCTTTGACCCTCTCCCTGTGTTTGTAGGCAACCTTGAATTAGTCCCATTAGGGAACTGGTGCCATATTCTATGCCGTAATAATATTTTCTTTTAAGAGGATGCAATTCAGTCTGTTGGTATCATCAGGAGGAGGGATTGTGAGTGGTAGCTTTGTTGCATGCAGATGGTTGAGTCTCAGAATTACAAGTGAAATGAGATTGGAGCTGTTTGGAGAAAACTTTTTTCCCATCCTTTTCAGCAGTGCCCAGTCTTTCTTACTAATTTTTGCCTTTAGTAAAAATGCTATAACTGAAAGAAATAGTCCTTCAGCGTGGCAGTGACAAGCTGTTGTTTACATTCTACTTATCAGTGAAGATACAGACATTTTTTGGTTGTGGGTTTGGTTCAAGTGATAGTTTGACCTCAGTTGCTTNGAGCGCGCCCAGCAGCGCCGGGAGCCTTCGGAGCCGCCGCCGGGGCCGACGCGCTGACCCCGGGGCGCGGCTCTGAACGAAGCGCTAATTGCTGCTTAGAAATTAGCGTTTGGGTGGAAATAGTAGCACGTGTTGTATGAACCCCTTTGTGTGTGGAAGGAAAAAGCAATCATCAGTTCAGTGATTGAACATTGTATACAGGTTTACATGATATTTTGTGAGGGATTTTTTTTAGAAATTTAAGATGTGTTCAGCAAATACGGTGAATTCTGAGGCAAAATTTTTTTATAAAGAGAATTTGGAGTTTTTCCTAAAATCACTTGCTTTTTCCAAATTTTCCACTAATTCATTTAAACTGTGTGTAGTTCTGTGTACAACCCCAGTGAACAAAAAATGAATAATTTTCAGAGACTCAGTTCAAGATGGGAAATTTTTGGAAGACCCTCCAACCTTTTTCAGTCCGATAGAATCCCGTCATATCCACTCCATCAGATCTTAGGGAATGGTGATCTTTGACCCTCTCCCTGTGTTTGTAGGCAACCTTGAATTAGTCCCATTAGGGAACTGGTGCCATATTCTATGCCGTAATAATATTTTCTTTTAAGAGGATGCAATTCAGTCTGTTGGTATCATCAGGAGGAGGGATTGTGAGTGGTAGCTTTGTTGCATGCAGATGGTTGAGTCTCAGAATTACAAGTGAAATGAGATTGGAGCTGTTTGGAGAAAACTTTTTTCCCATCCTTTTCAGCAGTGCCCAGTCTTTCTTACTAATTTTTGCCTTTAGTAAAAATGCTATAACTGAAAGAAATAGTCCTTCAGCGTGGCAGTGACAAGCTGTTGTTTACATTCTACTTATCAGTGAAGATACAGACATTTTTTGGTTGTGGGTTTGGTTCAAGTGATAGTTTGACCTCAGTTGCTTTTTCATTTTATTCTCCTGATTATTTGTCAGCAGTCAAAAACATGAGCACAATATCATTTTCGGAGCATATGTGCAATTATGTGTGATTATTAACAACATAAATCCTAATTGGTACCATATTTACTGTCACATGCATGTTTTTGTTCTTATCCCAGGTAAAACATTGAATTCAATCTTGCAACCATGAATGAATGCAAAACAGATCTGTGAAAATAATTACTTCAGTTTTTATTTTTTTGTGTGGTGGAGAACAGTTTCTTTTAAAGAATGACCATTCATCATAAAACCCAAAAAAGAAATCATTCACTTCCCCCAAATCCATCAGTTTTACTAAGCCTGCCAGCTGTTTACAAGATACTGGAAAGATTCTCAGCTGTTTGTTCTGTGTGCATATTACTTCCAGTGCTTGGGAATTGAACCTCCTCGATCAATACATTTGAGTGACTGAAGGAAAGGGTGTAGGTGGACACTTTAGTGGGGGATAAGCAAGCATAACCTTCATCTATGCCAGTATTATGAGCAACAGGGAACTGTGAGCTTGAGGGATAATTTTTGTTTTGTTCTTCACAACATAAGTATTGTAGATATAACTCTATTTATCTGTTGTACAGACTTGGTTAAAAGATTTATTTTTAATGTTTGAAATAATGCACTTGTTTACTATTACTGTATGTGGGATAAATATATTTTCTTTTCAGGTTATGTAAAAATATGAAGTAATTTAAACATTAAATAAATGTGCTGTGGATGCCTATTTTTGTAATGGGAGCAGCATCATTTAAGTAAAACCCCTGTATTGCTTGTCTCTGGCTGCGCTGTGGTTCAGTGTATCTCAAACTGGCAGAGGCAGTGCAGGGAGATTGCTGTGCAGTAAATCACACTGTCCCTGCCCTGCTGGAATTACAGCTCAGGGAGCCAAAGCCAGCCCGCAGCTCAGGGCCCTCAGCAGAACTCTGCAGCGGATTCTTTTCCCTGCCAGGAACTCTGCAGCAGAGCTCTGCAGGAAAGCAGAGGAACTGACTTGGCTTTCCTGTGGTCTGGCAACACCAAGAAACCAAGCCCAACTTCAAGACTTGCTTGAGTTAAGGAATTTAGGTTCTACTTGAGCTACTTAAATTGCACTCTCAATGGAAGGGGCTCCCTAAGCAAAGGAAGTACCAATCTCTTTAGTCTTGTGACCAGTGACAAGACACAAGGAAATGGCCTAAAGTTGTGTCAGGAGGTTCAGACTGGATATCAGGAAAAGGTTCTTCACCCAGAGGGTGGTTGAAGGCTCCCCAGGGAAGTGGTCACAGCACCAAAGCTGCCTGAGTTCAAGAAGCTCTCAGGCACTTGGTGGGACCGCTGGGGATGGTCCTGTGCAGGGCTGGGAGGGGGACTCCATCTTGACGAGTCCCTTCCAACTCGGCACAGTCTGTGATTCTGTGATCCCCAAAGCTCCTGATTTTATCATCAGGGAGAGACATAGTTCAGGTACCCACATTAGATACTAAGTGCAGCAACTCCTCTCCCTCCTCACCAGTGAGGACATCTATTTAGGCAGTGTCCCCAGTTAAACAAACCCTGCACCATTCCTGCCACCCCAGTTCTCAGACTGACCACACAGTATTGTCTGGAACATTAAAAGCTGTAACAACTTTGTTGTTGGGCAGCCTTTTGTAAAATAACCAGGCAACAACTTCACTACTTTTGTGTTTTCCATTTTATTAGAGTATACATTTCATGTATGTACAAAGATGTCTGTAGGGCTTTTTATTTAATTTGGTTGCAACTTAATATAATATCCATTGATATTGCCATCATATAATGTTAAAAGAGGCTGTGAATTTACTGTCTTAATTATTACTAATTCTTTAGCCATTAAGTGTCTTTAACCAGCTTTATAAATCTATGCTTTCAGAGTAATTGTTTTAATAAGTAAAAATAAATAATTTGTTATTAAACTTACCTCAGATAAATTAAGCTTTCAATCATAAAATAGTTCAGGTATTCTTAATACCTGAGTGACCTACATCATTAGATTGTTTCCAAAACAGGTGGAGCCTCCACTGCTACAAACTGATTATTTATGCAGGTATGTAACAGTTTATGTCCTTAAATATATTGGCCCTGTTACATTAATACAAATAAGGTGGGAGCAGCTCAACTGGTAGATCCATTGATTGTCATGTCATCCTGGAGTTATCAGAAATTGTTACGATCCACACCCAGTACTATTTACAAAGTTTCATCTTACGTTGCATTAAAAATCATTATTTAAAATCCATTCCATTCATTTTGGTTTCAAAACACTGACAGCTGATACATCTGAAAATAGTAGTATAAACTAACAGAAGCCAAATGCTGATAGTACTTGAATTTTTTTACAGCTTGGGTAAGAGATGAAAATGTTTGATTTACTATAAACCTCAGTGTGCAGTTTTGTGATTGGCTTTTCACTGACAACCATCCAAGCTGCTTGCTAGAAGGGGGGGTGTCTCTGAGGAGGCTGATTGACTGGTGAAGTCTCTTCCCTGGTATCTTTTGGATGAGGTAGGAAGGCGTGATGGATGCCACTTGGAAAGTGAGCAGGAATGGCTCTTTATTCCACCTGTTTCAGGAACTGCCTTTAATTTCTCAGCTTGAGCTACCTCTCCTGGTCTAACAGCCACCAGCAGGAGTTGCTGCCACGTCCTGTGGGCTGTGCTGAGCGTGCAGGGCAGCTTTGTAAACTGATACTGAAGGTCTGACAATACACAGCAGGTACCATGTACTGAGCACTGCTTACAGACTTTGCTGCCATCGTTATCATAGTTGGCGCAAAAGGAAGTCTAAAAAGCAGCTCAGGACTTGTTCTGTCTGCTGAGAGCCTGCATTCAGGTCTGAGCCTACAAACATAGCATTGATGCCTAAAAATTACCATAAATTAAAGTTCTGTGTTTTGACAGAATGGGGTCATAACTATAAAAAGAGAAAAAACAAAGACAAAAACAAACCAAAACCCACAAAACCAAGAGCAACTACTTTGGTCTTTTTACAAAATGACCTCATTTTACAGATTCCTTTTATCCTCAGTCTTAAATTCCAAAATTACTCAAATTTCTCTTAGCAGAGACTTGAGGAACCTCAGCTAAGGAAATCTAGCCAGCATTTAGCAATGTTAAAGCAGACGCAGTTTTCTGCTTACAATGCAATGTCCTGATGAACATACAGCTTCTGAAAGAGAAAATATTACAGAAAAAAAGACAGAGCGTAAGTGTCAGCTTAAAACAACGCCATGCTTTGAGGTAAAACCCCAAGAACTGTTGGTGTCAGCTGTTACAGCTGCAGACCCTCAAGTCCTGTGTGATGCTGTGTTTGAAGATTTAAAGAAGCATCAGAAACTCATTTAAAATCTGGTGAAAAGTGTCAGTAGATGAATTACAGTCATCTATTGAAAAACATGGAAACCCCACTTCAGATCCTGTCAGCAAAGTCCATACATTATTAAGCTTTCAGCTGCATGGACAAATGCCTCTCAAAGAAATCACCTCCCAGCAAAGTATGCCTTTAATTAAGTCCTTTTTAAGATTTGAAAATACAAACCCTGGTTTACTGGATACTTAATTCTCCCACAACAGTTTGTGCTCCAAAAAGAAAAAGAATGTGGAGGATATAAAAAACAAACAGCACTGGGGCTGCTTATTGGGAATATCACAAAAAAAGAGTGTTTTTAGAGAGTTAGTCCAGGTACACTGTACCAAATTAAACAGACCTATTTGCAGACATTAATTTTTGCCTACAATAGTTTGTAACAGTTTCTTCTAACATAACCAGATGAATGAATGGACAGATTTTAAATGCTTTATTGCTTACAAGTTTTCAAATAGCTTAAATATCTAGTAAAAGAAGAGAAATCCAATTTTTATCATGATTAGTTTAAGTTATTTTCTTGAGGGGGGTTATTTATTTATTTTTCAAAAATAACTTTGCTCATTACATTTGGTAATCTCTAAAAAATTAATACTTAATATATGTGCAATACTATTTCTGAGCCTTATTGTGTTGCACAAGTTTTCATGCTTGTACACTACTGCTTTTCCTGTGCAAATGTTAGGCAATTATATCATCCCATTAACAGTCTGAAATCCTTTAAATCTCTGAAGTTTTAATTTCCCTGTTAAAACTTTCAGGAGAGATCACAAGACAGAATAAAGCTTGATATTTATTAATACATATATATGTATTTAAATATATATACACACATACATAAATATATATATATGTATGTATATGTATATATATACATTAAAGATTGCTTTCTGAATGTAACAAATATAAAAAGTTATCAGTGTTTACAAATTGTCAAAAATGTCCAAAGTACAAAAGGATACAGTACATCAGTGATATGGAAGTGATTGTACTCCTGGCACTGAAAGCATCATAATACTGTGGGCATGCACAATATACACCAGAAAAACTCATGCATCGACCAGAACAAATAAGGAGGTGAGACAATTTGCTGCCTTCTTTGATTACAAATTCATTGCTTCTGTTAGTTTTCTTTCCTCAGGAATACCATTTACCTGCAAATAGATGAGAATTTATATAATCCATCAGTGGCCCATGATTCTTCAACAATACTGAAGTGTCAGGTGTGAGCACAACACATAAATAGTATTTATTATTCCTTTATCAACAACCATATTGGAGAAACACTACAAGTACAACCTGGATCAAAAGACAACATATACATGACAAAGCATTCTTCTGGGAAGGGAGAGGGCTGGGAAAAGATTGTTTAACTAGGAATTTATCTTTCTATTTGGGATCTTACAGACTTCATAGGGAGGCTGAGGCACAAACCGGAAAAGGTGGTACATGGTGTACAATATTCAGTATTTTACATTATAGGAATACCCTATAAGCTTTTTCATGTAAGCACCTTAAACAGTCTTTGTGAATTCTGCCTATTGACAGACAATTATAAAACCTATTGTATCTGCTCATATTGGAGACCAGTAGCAATTTTCATCAGTGTAACAAACATTAGATGTGAGTGGTCACCTTTCACACAATTCTCTCCCAATTGACTTTTAACTTTGTGAAATAGTCAAGCATTATGTCAGCTATTAAGTCTGCCTTTTTATATAATGGTAAAATTCTCTACTGGAGCTTCAGATAGCTCCTGAAGTGGACAACAGTTATTATCCATGGTCTGCTCTTCAAATTACTAAATATGGTCTACTGAAGATTTAAAATAGAAATTTCTTATTCATAGTTGTGACTGGTAGTATGTTAAATTCCCTGAGTATATTACTGCAAATTTTTTATAGGAAGGAAAGAAAATTTTTAGCCTTAGGTGCTCTATTTCTGTACATTTCTTACTTGAACAGATCAATAAAATTGATTGCTAAGTTTGTACTCATGCTACTAAAAAACTCTTAGTAGAGCCTGAATTTTGTTTTAAAAATCTAACATTCTGGCAACAGGAGTTTTGGATATCCTTTTAAAAAAGCTGCAAGAGGCACATGCCATCATGTCATGGAAGTGCTTGCAGGGTCACCTGCACACCTGAGCTCCAAAGCAAGGTGTCATTATAAACTAAGGGAAGAGGAGGAAACGCTCTCTGTCCCAAATACATTCCACCACCCACACCCCTGGATTTCTGAGAGCTTCTCACAGGCAGCAGCTGTGAAGAATATGAAAGAGCAGTTGTATTCTACAAAAATAATGTACTGCAGAAAATACAGACACAGGAGAATTTTTAAGATCTAATTTTAGGGCAGTTTTTCAGTGCGACTCACAAGTGGCAGACCTGTGCTAGCTTGTATTTCATACCTTTGCAAAAATGCCTCGCTGCTGTCACTGTACAGTATTACCAAGTGATTTTGCATCTTATTTGCTGCAAGACAGACTGGAATTCTTGACATGAAACAGTCATAGCAGAAGAGCAGCACCGTGTGACACTTTTATTCTGCCTTCTAAACAGTGTGAGTGTGAAGAGCTGTGCTGAATGTCAACCCAAACCAGTGCTGGAGGCTCTAAAGAAAGGCTTTGGCTGCCAGGGTCATCCACCATTTCCAGCATATGTACACTGAAGCACACAAATGGCAAAGCTACCAGAACTGCTGTCAGACTTCTTATACCTGTGTTTTTAATTTCCACATAACAACCCACATGGAGAGGAACATCTATTATATACTTGCCTCAAATCTTTGGAATGTTGTCATACGAAATTCTCCTTTAATCCCCGAAAGCAGTAATGAAGAAGAAGGATTTTCAGTGAAAAGAAAGAGTTGCTTATGTAACTCCTAAGTTAAAACAGATCTGCTTGGAGCTGTAGTTCCCATATTATGTTCAAAACATATGTATCTCTCTAGAGTTCTGATTAAATACCTCTTTGAATATTTAAAAATTACAGTTGGCCTCTACTTTCTCCCTGTGTGGTCCTTACCTCCTCTCACATGGCTATGGCTGTAGGTTTTTCTCAGACCTGAGATGCTAAGTAAAGAGGGCAGTCAGGCTTAGCCCACGGTCTGATGGGCCATTCCTGACCTCAGCCAGTACATGAGCATTAGTGAGAGTGGTATAAAAGTGATGACTACAACACAGGAAACCTGAAGCATGGCTGTGCCTCACCACAGATTCCCCAGTATCAACACTTTATGTCTAGGAACTGCAATAAAGAGCTCCTTCTTCAAAGCTGGACTAATACTGGTGGGAATTACAAATTTGGATTTCCTATCAAGTGTCAGAATCTGAACCATGTAACTGCATCTGGGAATCTGGCTGTAGCTTCATGTAACAGGAAATTATTTATATGAAGTTTCCTAAGTTAGTGGAACTGAATTCCAGCCTCCCTTGAAGAGTCCTAACATATCATTTCTTCCTTGTTTAACCAATCCCATGCCAAAATTTTCACTGATGTATCAAAAAAATAATCTAGAATGACAGTTCTGTAATACTTTACTATATTTGAAAATTATTTCCACTGTCCACAGACTGTATACATTTTGACTAGTGTTTCCTCCACACTGGTCACTTAATAATGACAGTATTTTCTGAGTACTGACCTGCACTCTGCTGCTGTGGAATCTGAGTCTGATGTGGCAGGTTCCTATAAAAAACCATTTAATATCTTTAACGCTTCCATACAAAGTCTGAAGTGTATTATGATGAAAGCTCAGCATTTACACTTTTTTTTTTTGCTTATGAAGCAATAATCTTTTTTCACTATGCAAATACAGATGTCCAAAGGTTAGCCAAGACCATGAAATAAAGACAATTAGTGTGAAAGTAGTTCTTACTATTTCACTTGTCAGCTACGTTCAAAGACTCAGGTTTGGTGAAATGCCAGAGGTAACAAAAGTCACCACGGGTTTCTGAAGTTAAGCAAAGTTTGGTTTTTGTAAGTGAATATTCCATATTCCATGAATACAGCAAAGGTGACAGCATTTGCAACATAGTTACTGGATGTGGAACGAATGAAGAGTCAGCCACTTCTATGTGCTAGATCAGTTCACTTATCAAGGCAAATTGCATTTTTGTGCCTTGCTTCAGTGTCTATTTTAACAGCTACCAGATAACTGAGGTGTTTTATACAGAATGGAATTAAGGGTTACAATGTAGGTGACACAGATAAATACCCTATGTACAACTCAAGAAATCTTTGGTACAGGATTTGGCACCCCAGTCACAAAAACTGCTACTCTGAATAGAGAAGAAGCTGTAAAAGATGGGGCAGAGCACTTCGCAGCATTTGTACAAGGAATAATTTATACAGCTGTCCCCTTTCTGGAGAATTTAGCTTTGGGACAGGGAATAAAAACCACTCCTGCAGCATGGATCTACCTTGTGAAGGGGATTTAGGACGTGCATGTGTAAATTAGGGCCGAGTTAGAGCTGGCACGAGACCAGTGCCACTGGGGCCATGCGGACCTGCCAGCAGAGGAGGTACCAGCTGGAGCTGGTGTTACAGCACAGCACTGGAAAATGCCAGCCACTTCTGAGACCACTGCCTCGGATGTGCTCAGCCCCAGGCACCCCAACCAAACCTTTCCAGAAATGTCTCTCTGCTACAGCTCTACGGACTTGTCTGAATTGGAACATGTGCAAAGCATTGGGTCTGCCTCAATAGTTTCACTAAGTTACTGATAAATGAACTCCAAGGAAAAGGAATTAATTATTTTTCTGGTTTCTGTGTTGGAAAGAGAGTGGCAACAATTGAAATGGGAGAGAGCAATGAGCATTTCTCTTGGTAAGTCTGAATTTATTAGCTGTGTAATGGAGTATGTTCTTTTGTTCAATGTCAATGTTTCAAACACAAACCATGTGTGACAGGTACATGACTAACCACTTACAAAGTCTGGATTTTCTGGCATGAAACTACCACCAACCCAGGGGTAGGTTTATACCAGAACCCCAAAGATAGGGATCAAGAGACAGGGTTTCTTAAATAGAACAATTTCAATTGAGTCCTCTGTCAAAAGTAGTTTTTCTCCAAAACATGCAGAAATGTAACTGTTCCATGCCAAGCTTCTTGCAAGCCTGCAGACTGAAAGCCAACCATTTAATCCAAAAACAGAAGGCCTTTCTTTCTGCTGGAAACGCAAACATCAGAGCAACCCTGAACTAGAGAGTCATCGGTGACTCCTCCCACAATAAACACATTTGGGAGGACGAGCACTGGGGTCTGCAGTTCGGTGTGCAACCCAGTGAGCATTAAGAGCCAGGATGGAGTGGGAACACTTACTGCTGTGTCTGCATCAGAGGCATGCTGGTGTTGTCGTAGCTGTCCGCGGGGAGGGGCGGGACGATCTCGCCCGTCACGGGGTGGAACACGGGCAGCGTGGAGAGCGGCCACGCGATCTCTCTGTTCTTGGACATGTCCCGAAGCTCTTTGGTCGATTTCTGGATAGCACTGTGGTGGACCAACTGGATGCTGTGTCAGAAGGAAAGAAAAGAGTGAATACGTATTTTAAGTGCTCTATCAAAACCGAGAGACTTTCGCAATTATTATTATTATTATTAAAGTACAAGGACTTTGATGCGTGCTACATACTACAGAGCAACAATTACAACCTTCACATAGGCAAATTAATACATATTGGACTTATTTAATTTTTAAGGCAGTAATTATTCCATTATATTTTTCTGTCTGAACAGATATTTTTCACAGGATTCAAGACTGTGCAGTTTGTGGCTGATGTTCCATTTATTTGCTGCAGTTAAAGTTTTGGTTAACTCCTGATTCTTAAGAGCTTGTAAATTAATTTAAAAACACTCCATATTATAGGCACTGGATACCTTCCAGGATATTTCTTCTCCTGTTCACTGCATTTAAGAGACATGTTGGAAAGTCCAATAACCAGGAGTATTAATTGCATATTAACATATTTATTCTAACAGCACTATTTTATTTTGAATTGACAGTCTTTAATTTCAAACCCTTTTTATTCTGGTCTTCTATCCTTGCCAAGATTCTGATTTAAAAGCAGCTTTCACATTTATGAATTAAACCATGAATTAGAGAGAATGAAAGAAGATTATGACACATATGTATGAAGCATGACAAGCTACTGAGAATGAAAATTAAATGGTAAAAGAAAAATAACAGGAAAGAAGACACTTACTCTGGTGTTTGCATGTTTCTCTTTTCCCTAAAAACAAAACAAAATTTATGAATTAAATAATAGCATTGATAGTTGGAACATTAATCTATCTGATGATGAAAACAGTCCATGATGTAGAAATGCTGACAAGGTTATTGCTAAACGCAGCTTGGCAGCATTTGCAACAGGGTTTATGATGAGGCCTTGATGAACGCACGTAGAGAGATGAGATAGTGGTGACAGACATACACAGACACACACAGGGAAATGAAAAATGCAGGTTAAAGAACAAGCTTCTGGCTAAAATAAATTCTGTGACAAAATGAAATTGTAGTTTGTGTAAGAAATGGCAGAAATCACGTTACTTGCTGCTTTCCTTTTATGTGTTTTTCTTTTATAATATGTCTAAATTCAGTTAATCTCCTCAACCAGGTTTATGTTATGAAAGTTAGCATTTTAGAAGTTACTTAATATTGTCCTGAACCAACCATCCTTTATTAGTATTTTATTTGCTGTGGGCATTTTGGAGAGCTGTGCACATGTGGAGATTTTGGGGAGCTTTGTGCATATGTTGAGTATTTTAACCCTTTCTAGAACAACTGAAGGCCCTACATCCACTTGCTTGGAAATTAGTGCATGTGCTTAAGTGAGAAAAAGTTCAGTATTACAAGCAGATACCTTTTGGCCTGTTTTAAATGTTTACAATGAACTGAATGGAGATATTCTCACAAATAACCTTCTATGCATTATCATCTTAGAAAAATCTAGAGTAACTTATCAGCACGTTAAAGTACTCACACTCCTTCCCGTCGGCAGCACATGATATAGGCAAGTATGAGAAAAAGCACCAGTGCTATTGCCGAGGGCACTGCCAATGTAATCAGGAAATCCGAGTAATAGTCTCTGCTTTTCAGTGTATCAGAAGGTGGCTTGTATTCTCCACCATCAGGTAATATTCCCTCTCCACGAATCACTTCCTGAAAGGTGGAAACTTGTTTTGTATTGTCAACCTGATACCCAGGGAAAAAAAAAGAAGAAAAAAAAAAGACAATTAAATAACAAAATAACAGAATGTAAAAACAGGTGGGTATTTAACTAACTATAACATATACAGAGATCCATATTACATATCTGACAAATTTTATACAATTTCATCCAACCACTTTTTTAAAAATAATAGAAGCTTACATTTTATGAAGCTTCTGATCAGTGTGATAAGTAATGTTACAGTATTACCACTCTATTTTGTACCTACCAGATACCATATCTTTTACAGATTAATTTTAGGCATATCTCACACAAACTATTTGAGTACAAATTCAGTAAACATCTTTAGTGCAAACTAATTAACTGATTCTTATTTCTTTTTGATTAATTAATCCATTTCTTACTAGTCTTCCTGAGTAACAATAGTGTCCTCTCTTGTATAAAGGTTGCAAAGATGAAGAGTCCACATACCTACAGTGTTCTTCCTCCTCCTTCTTCATATTCAGCTTTACACATCCAGTGCTCATAAAAATCAAGGGTATCAACTGAGCTGCCAAGGACAGCTCATTGTTTCCCTCACACAAATTCAAGTAGCCTCCAAAAGCCTGCATTCCTGGTCACAATTTCTGTGTGTGTGTCTGTACCCAATGATCCTAGAAATACAAACCTGTTTGGCTTCTAAATTTCCTATTACTTTTGATTACCATTCCCAGATGACTTAATTTTCTGCACTCATTTTTTTGTCTTCAGTTAGATGTTACTGTCAAATTTTATCAGTGCTAGCTTTAAAATCATTAATCTCCAGATCATTAATACAAATAAAATATATCTGCTTATATGCTTGACCTTTGGTCTGACTGTTCATTGAGAAATCTTGCAACTGATGGTCACTTCTTTATCATTTACACTTCAAGTCATAAAATGCTGTATTACAACTTAGGCAATGAGTCAAGAGATTTTCATGAAATTCCAGAAATGCTGCTGAGCCTCTAATGTGCGCATACACACACACACAAACACACACATATATATATGTGTGTTTGTTAAACTAAAATTAATTTATCTATTCTCTGCTCATTAATTCCAGAGTATCTTTTATGTTAGGTACACTGAGTTCCACCTGGCTGCTTAGCTGAATCTCAAACCCTAACAATGCACAAAAATTATGTACTTGCTGATGTGACTGACAGATTAACACATACCAAATGTGAGAATGAGCTGTCAGAAGGCAGCTTCAAGTGAAACATTTATTACATTGCCCATCTTTGCAGAACATGGGACCCTCAAACTTAAATCCACTCTTTGATCTGGTGCTAACTGCCAACACCACCTCATAAACAGTGTGAGAATAAGGATATGATGATCTATATTCTATCACTTGTTAACACTGTAGATATGGGAAATAGAGCTCAACTCCCTCCTAGCCCATAGATCTGGGGAGAATTCCTGTCTCTCAGCTTGCCTTGTGAAAAGCAGACTGTGATTAGATAGAGGGAAGCTTGGCTCCCTTTTCCCTTTGATGCTGCAGGTTACAGCAGAAAAGCTGCCGGCAACAGTAAACACCTCTAAGACAGTTTAAATTCAGTTACTGTGGCAGATGGCCAAAACAAGTGCTCAATTTGAGAAGGTTGTGTTACAGCTGCTGCAGAAAATAACAGTTCTCTGAAAGCCTGTTCCTGTTACACATCCCAGGGGGATCTCTGCTTTTCTCAAACCAGCATGACAATGCTGCTTCATGATTAGTTTATGAGCCACTGCCACTATCAGGCATTTCTTTCTGAATAAGTATTCCTAACCACTGCTCTTCCTTCTGCATGGGCACTGCTGACTGTTCTTGCATTAGTGCACTACCCCTCTGCTGCTTCTTTTAAAATTCATCATGTTTGACAAGACTGTTTCTCCAACTTCTCAAGACCTTTCTGAATTCCATCATGTCCTCCAATGCACCTGCAGATCCTTTCACTTTCATGGAGAACTACAAAGTTAATTTAATAAGCACATTTAATCATCCAGCTATTAATGAGGAATAGTCAGGAATTATTATTAATTCTGCTATGATTATGGCTACCAACCAGCTCTCCACTAGTTCCCAGCTTCACCTAGGCCATGTTCCTGAGCTTGCTTATGAGACAGTATCAAAAAAACCTTACCAAGAAGGAATGACATTAGCTGCTCCACCTTGGTTCTACTTCTTCCTTGTAGAAGGAAATGGAAAACTTGACTGGTCTTGCTAAAAGACCAGCTGCCTTCTGCTATTTTTTTCAGGTGCTGGTAAGTATTGCTGTGTACACTTGGGCCTTTTACAATTTCTCAACAGAAAGCCAATAAAAAGCAATTAATCTGGGTATTCTTTTGAAGCAAGTATTTTCCAACTTTCTGGAATCTTTCCTACTTTATAAGTAGAAAAGACTGGAAATTATCCAGTCGATGTTGTGTATTAACTCATTTCCTTATACTCAGTAAGTTTTTTCCATTATGCAAAGTGTTTAATATCTTCCTTTCAGCTTCCTCCTTGGTAATGTCTGAAGCATCTCAACAGTCATCTAAGTTTATTTTATATACCTTCATCATTATTGTTCAGATTTATCTGCAACATTCTTTTCCAATACTGTATTATTTCTTGATTTTCCTTACAAGAACTAAAATAACCTTAAAAAACCTTTTTGAGAATTACTCTTTCATGGCAAATACTCTAGTGTTTTGTTATCATTTTTCTTGCATTTGACTGAGAAGAATATTCCTATTTATTATTTAATTTGTCAACGTTAGTTTCATTTCTTTTTCTATTTAACTTTTAACATAAAATATATTTTAGATAATTTTCAGAAATAGTTTTTTAACAGCATAGTATTAACTGGTCAGTGTAGAATCAGTATATCAGAGAAAATATGTATGCATGCACACACTTTTTAGGGAAACAAGTATAACCAGCAGTATCAGCATTCTGAATTAATGAACTACACCTCTCATTACTTTCGTTTTTTTAAGCCCTGGAGTTCTCTGGCCATTTACAGAATTCACTACTAGTGAAAACAAATGCAGTGGTTTCACTGGGGCTCAACTCTAACAGAATTTAGCCTACATAGCAAAATCTTTTCACAATATTAAGAGTGTCTGCTAGGTGGAAAAATTATCATTCACAAAAAAGTGGAATTGGCAACGTTCTCTGACTAGACTGGCAAAACTCTTACCTGTACTTCTACAAAAATCACCTTTATGCAGTAATAAAATAACTCACCAGAGAGATTTTACACCAGTCAATATGGAATTGAGTACGAAATTTTTTATCACAGGTTATTACAGGCTCCATTTCTTGACTGCACCTCAGCTGATTTTGTGGGTTTTCCACTTCTCGTAAACATGAAGAGAAAGGAACATCTGCCCCAACCATCACATACACACTGCAGAAAGAGAAGTGACAGACCAGCAGGATGTCTCACAAATCCCAAAGGACAATGATGTACTCTTCCAAACATTACTGCTGTACACAGTAGCATTCAGCTGTTATTTAAAGATTGAAATTACTTTTTAAAATTATTTTCCCTCATAGTATACTTTTCTCTCATTAAGCACACAAGCAACAGACTGGAATCAAAAGGACTTTCCTAGCTGCTTATTACAACATATTCTGGTTTGCTTGTTAATGTAAATGTTTCATTACCATCAGTGTGGCCAATTTCTATGAAGTCTGAGAGCTCCAAGTGTGGCTTCCTCAAATAAGTAAGTCAGTTCTGTTTTTGAAAACTGTATTAAAATAGCATCATTTTGGTTTAAGTAAAGGAAAATCTAACTAAATATTTGAAGTGTGGCCACTTGTATTAAATGATTCTGCTATTACTCTAATAGAGAAGTCACTTTCCTTCTTTAAATGTGATCAAAAACTACGGAGACACAAAAGGGCTCTGAAAAAACCATGTATGACATCTCGTATTTTGAACCTTCATTCATCCCTTTCTTAGATACTATTTTGACTCCAAAATACCTAAAATTACCTAAAAATAACTAGCCATCCTTACTTTCACCAGGGAAAAGCACTATTAGAACCATATTTGAAAAAACTGAATCCTTTCTAGTTTCCAAGTTAAGTACAGTATTTCAGAACAGTATTTATGGTGGAAACAGTCCATTCCTGCAGTTTACACTCAGTAACCTGAGCTCCCCAGACACCTTACAATTTTCAGAAGGAAGTCAACAGTGCTCTTGTAATGTGATTACATTACTAACTCAGTCTCAGTACAGCTAAAAATTACACTGTTACATGCTAACTGCTCTCAGAAATTGAAGTGTCTCTGCAATCTCTGCTCTATCATATCTTGCTTCAATATTTGAGTTTTATGAATTGGGAACAGTTAAAAACTTGAAAAGCATGCCAAATGACTGCTCAGAAGTAAAACTGGGATTACAAAAAAACACATATTTACTGCCAGTTTGTTTGTAATTAATGGAATTTATTAGTATTCCTTGGATTATAACATCAGTATATAGGAAGTGTGCCCTGTTGTAGTGGTGTCTAACACAATAAACCCATATTATAACTGAGGCTTGGAACATGAGTAAACTTTTCATATCTAATTTCAAAATATAAAACTGCAATTGCAAAGTTTCTAGAAAACTTGAAAAAAATATTAGGCTTCTCAGTAAGAAAAAAGTGAAGCAAACCCAGCATACTGACACATGCTTACCCCTCTTTCATGTCATTAATAGGAAGTGGAACTCTCCCTCCCCTGTCAAGGGCTGAAGTGATGTTTATAGCATTCAAGCGTTCTGGCTGCCAGACATTTTTCACTGCTCCGAGGAAGTCACCAAGAACTTCACTTGCTAACATTTCTTCTACATTCATATTCCTTATGAAGAATTCCGCTTGATACGGCAAAGGAAAATCTACTCGTGATGAAAAAGAGTGGTGCATTAAACAAAGGCTCCATAAATCAAAAAATAAATCTCCAAAATAGCTGGAGTAATGATTAATGTAATGCTACTTGAAGATTGATACACCTTTCCAAAAATCTTGTGTTTGAGTTAGCTCACTTTGGACCTAATGGGATTATGTTTAATTCAATACTGAACACCATCAGCTGCTACTTGAGCTGAAAACCTTCAGTTATTTATAAAACAACTGGGAGGTGAAGAAGCAGACTAGAGGGAAAGAGTCTGAGCTGGTAAAACTTCATTAAACAGATATAATTACATTCTAATTTGGGGGTCAAAGCCAATCTGCAGCAACAATGGATTCCAACTCACAACACTCCAGAATGTAAACAGGTAAATGTGATAAAAAAATAATTTAAAGGTCTAAATGTCCATTTTGCCATCACCTGTTTTCTGATTCTGCCTACACAATCACTAAGAAAACTAAACAACATGCAGAAAGATAGTGAAATCCTTCGTGTAAAGTCCCTTTGAAAAGACAGGGGAAATTTTGAATTAAAAGCAGTTTAATGAAAAACAAAGATGCAAACATTTTTCTGTGAGTGAAGAAAAAACAGCCCTGAATGATGGAAATAATCTGGATTAATAAACCCAATGAATTAAAGCACGAAAAATTCTCTTACTTCTCCCCTGTGTCCCCACATTTAGCTTGAACACAAGACAGCTATTTTACAGTATTTATCTTCAAAATCAGTAGCCCATAAGATGGTTTTGCTCATTCAGTTCAAAACACAAGCAGCTATATTTGTACATACCCTCTGCTGACATTATATTAATGATCAAATTGTGTCTTGCTGTTTCAAAGGTACGCCTGTTGTACGCAGTGATCTAGAGTGAAAAAGATAAGATTACAAAACAATGCAAAAATGAAAATTATATAAATGAAACATCAGTGAAAGTTAAATTGATAACTTATAAATATTTATCAGTTTGTAAGTGCTTTGCTTCCTTATTTTGAAATCTATGAACATTCATTCACTAAAATTTGAAATATAAAATTGGAAAGGCATAGTCTATTTATTTAATGCAGTACTACCTTCAAGTAAAGATAGTGGAATTTTCTTGACCAGTTTATAGCCAAATACAATTATTGAAGGGATATATGTGAAAATAATATATTTTGGTCCTGACAGAAGTGTTCTGCATACATGTGTATTCTTTCTCTTCTGTTATCTTTAAAAACAACCTTAAGGACAGATTGGTTTCTCCATCAATACTGTAGTATCTAAATTCATCAACTGCTCCTAGGAAATAAACTCCATGGAGAGGTTTTTTAAAGGAAAAAGTGTCGGAATGCCAGGAATTCTCATCTTTGGGATTGATGTTTAGTTTTAGTGAAGTCTCACTCCATGAATGGATTCAAAATAATGCTAACACAACTAGTTTTAAAAAAAATCCTGGGATCTGTAAATGTAGGGGAAGTGAAAACGAGAAGATAGATGTAACATTTGTGACTCTTATTTTTTGAAATATACACATTTATGAATAAAATATGCAAGGATATTAATCTAAAAGTTAAAATACCTAGGATACCTGAAACGCATGCAAACGGTTACTTCTCAATGGTGCCTGTACTCCAAGGTTGTACTACAATTAAGTGCTCATTCATAAGAAATACAGAATGAGGCTGGATATCAGTATAATTATGTATTATTTTCTCTATCTTTTTTTTTCCCTGCAAGATGACAAATCTTTCATGAAACAAACTGAAAAACATCCATGTTCTTTCTAATTTTAGACTTCAGTTCGCTCATTTCAAGAACAAAGGAGAGGCAGAGGAGTGATAATAGTGACAGAACTATGTTGCTTCTTAGCAAACAGAGCCACAAACCACTGTGGCACTGACTATTTAATAAATAAAAGTAGGAGATGTTGCACCTCTTTTAAAAGATTTGAATGAAAAGGAAAAACGCGGTGGAGTATCTACTGCAGGTTTGTTTAAGCAGAGAGGGAAACGTTTACCCAACACAATCAGATCTCACTTAGTGTTACAATTTCATTATAAAATTAATAGAAAATAAAATTGAGACTTCTCTAGTCCTAATTCTGTTAATATTTCAAAGGGTTGCTTCAACAGCAGTTGAAATACTCAGAAAATCAAACCACCTGGTTGTATAAGCTCTCTAGAGAAGCAGGGCAGTACCCACTGTGAGCCTGCATTCCAGCAGTGGGAGCTGCCAGCAGAGCCCAAGCACCACACCAAGGAATAGCAGAGATTGCCTCTGTCCTGAATATTCATTCAAACACAAACTGCCTTTGCACAGCTTTCAAAGGAGCTCGAGCTCAAGAAAGTTACCTGCTCTACTGCAGTGCTATGCATAATGCCAGGCTCTTCTAATCATGAGGTTTCCTCCAGTTAAGCGACCTCCCCATGACATCCCCTCAGGAATTATAACATGATGGAAGTTACATTCATGCCAGGAATATGCAATCACTCCTCTCAGAGGGCACTAGGAAGAGGATCAAATGCCATCTGCCCTCCTCACATACCACAGAATTAATTTAAAAGCATCTAATCAAAAAACATCTAAGACTGGAACTGCAAGGAATTAATTTGTATGCTGGGCAAGATTTACTTCAAATATGGTTTGGAGTCATGCTTGGAATGGAGGTCTCGATACAGATCCTAGAATCTAAAAGCACATATCATTTAAAAACTGCCAATTTCAAATAATGGTTTCCTCTACATAAAACTAAGCAAAGCCTGTGAGAACTTCTGCACATGATCGATTCTCAGATGTTATTAGTCCTGCTGACATCAAAACAGAATCATGTATATGAAATTAAGCATGGATGAAACTATCTGCAGCATAACTTAACATTCAGAGCTATCATTCTTGAGGAAGAAAAACTACATCAAATGCAATTTAGAAAATACTCATCAAGGGTTTAAGACAAATGTACTGCTGAAGCAGCAAAATGGTTGGAGCAAGTTAATGTGCAGATTTCTTAACACTGTGAACCACAGTGTCTGGTTCAATCTGCTGTCTATGAAATACATGGTAGAAAATATTGTCCCTTTTCCCTTTGAATTGCTGCTCAATGAATAGTTAGTGCTTTTAAGCATTTGACAAGCTAACTCTCAAAAGTAGTTTTGTTGCTGTTACACTTTTAAGAATTGAACTCATGAAAGTCCTAACTAAAATAAAACCTATCAATAAACATGAATAATGAACAATGGGATATTGGATGAAAAATAATTGAAAAAAACCTGCAAACCAATCAAACCAAACAACCCAATCAAACAAAAACCAACCAACCAAACAAGCAAAAATCCCCACAATTGCTTATTGACTGAACACTTTCATCTAGTGGGGAAAAGTCTGGCCCATATTTAGGTCGAAAGATAAAAGTAATGATTAAATTTTTCTTCAAGTACTTTGTTTACAAAGGATTTTTGCTCTGTATTTTGAATAAAACTTTAATATAGTCATAATTTAGGGGAATGAAATGCCTATTAGAAAGTTCAAAGGCAAAAGTGAAAAGGTACTGCATGCAGCTTAACTAGTTATTGCTACTTATTAGCTGTACCTTTTAAGTAAAACATGAAATGTCAAACAATCTGGCTTTCTCTCAAAGGAGGATAAAACTGTACCTATGAGAAATGTTAATATCACAAGTCGGTGTCTGTGCCTTTTTAATATTGTAATTAACTATTCAAAACTAAGGGGATATTTCTTGACAGCTCTGAACTTTACACTCTAAACCAAAATACATCTTTTTGAACTTTTGAAAGCAAATACCTCAATGATGGTTGGCTTGCCCACATTTTCTACTGTTGGTGAGCCATACAGCACTCCATCACTGTATGGTGTCCTTTGGATATAGCGTAGCCATCCAGGTCTGTCAGGGTAACCCATTAAATTCGTATTAAATGTTATAGGATCATTACTTATTTCACCTAGATAAGAAAAAATTATATTAGAATATTTACAAGGAAATGCTAAATGCTTTTATTTTAATTTTTCAGCTAGGAAGCCTTATTCTGCTTTCACTTGTTTTCTGAACCTTTCTAAGAAGAAAAAAACAATTACAATTTCCTAACCTTTACCATATCAGAAATAAGTGAACTATTACTTAGCACTTATAGGTATTAAGAAACTCATACCTGGAAAGTGTAACCAATTGCAGAGATAATGTACAGGTACTTCCTAGAGTTTTGGCTAACTGAGAACTCATGTTCAATAACTAGTGGTCTGATTTTTAGAGTTCAGTTCCACCTCAAATTGAAGCATCTAACCTCTTAACAGACAAAAGCACAAAAGTTTCAGTCCTTTAATTCCCTCTCCCAACTTACTTTTATTTCTGTTTTTAACAATGGATCAATGTACTCAATGTAAAGAGTGGCTGTGTAATCAATAATGCCTGAAAGCTTCTGTTAGCATTAGGATACACATACAGGTCTTTGGCACCAACAGCCTGGCAGTCATTTTAATTTAGAGAACAAATACACTGAAAAAAGGATCAGACATTCCTGTGAACTGGACCTACTGATGGCTACTAAATACAGTGGTCCAGTTCAAACCTGTAAAAGCCCCTAGAGTCAAACCAGTACATCAGTTCTTGTGGTTCTCATTGATACTCTTTTGTCTGGGTTTTACTTCAGGTTATCTTCGCTTTCGTAAATGAAATCATGCCTGAACACTACTAAATCCTCACCACCAAGGCAGTGTCCAGCTGAGGCACAGCACCCATTCTGAGCCTGCACAGACACCTCTGCTCTGCACCCCAACCCAGCTTTGAGAGGGCAACAGCAGTGCAGGACAAGTGATGAAAGAAGTTAACAGCCAGGCTGGCACAGAAAGCAGAAACCGAGCCCAATGAGGAATGAACAGCTCTCATCTCCTCCAGAGAGGGACAGAGTCTGAGATGTGTTGCCCAAGGGTCACTAGTCTTCAGGTATGCATTTACACATCTGGTTGAGTAAAATGAGCCAGAACCAGACCAAACCAGTACGTGGATGTAACACAATTTCCCTCACAATTCTCTCAGGACATCCCAGTAATCTAATCTATTGCACTCAGAATCACAGAATGCAGAATTACAGAATATTCTGAGCTGGAAGGGACCCACAAGGATCAGAGAGTCCAGCTCTGGCCTGTACAGAGCTTGAACCCAGAACCTGGCATTACTAGCACTCTGCTTTAACCACATTCCCAGCACCACAAATGAATGGAGAAAATTCTGAAAGCCACCTGTGAGACATTCTGGTTTGCCCTTCCTTTGTCAAGGTAGGCCATGGTAGTAATCCAGCTCAGCAGACAAAAAGAAAAGTATCATGACAACACCTGATCTCCCAGTGAATTTCTGATATAATCACAATTGTCTGTGGGAACAGCAATTTCAGCAGGATCTGAAACCACACTCCTACTGCCTTGGAATCACAGGAGTGTTGAGAGGCTGCAGCTGTAAGACAATCCATCATCAGGAAAACTTCCAAGTTCCTTCCACCTGTGTGCCAAAACGGGGTGAGGCAAACTTCACTCTGCCAGACAGCAGGACATAAATACAGACTCAGGTATCCGTGTCAGGAAAAGCACACATTTTACAAAGAGAAGAAATTTCTTAAACATTTGGGTTTATTCAAAACTTAACCAATGCTAACAGAAGCTTATCTTTTATTTAAAGTGTCTTAGTAACAGCACTCTCAAATCACTTCAAAAGTTTATTAATGAAACAGGCTTTGATTATGTGTGCAGTCCACATAGGTTTTTCCTATTCTTACAGTAAAATAGTCATATTTATATAAATGGGATACATTTATTCCCTTTTTATTGTTGATAAGCCTGTGTGGCTGAATGCTCTTTTCCCATTCCTACCAGATTGCTTACACTTATTCTAACCTGTGGTGAGCACTTTTAGCTTTAGTCTATGTCAAAACCATACTTAGAAAATCACAGCTCTTTCTCTAAAACCGAACTGCTTACTAACATTAAACTGTTCCTAAATACAGGAAGAGGACTGAAGCCAAAGGACCATTTTTTTAACAGTATTATGAAGTCTCATATTTAATCTTTTATTGTGTTTTATGTTTACTGTATGCTTTCAAATTGCTCCTTCACAGTGATCAGATAAATAGCATTTTTAAGAGAAATTATTAAATTTCCACAATTCCGTATTTAATGCAAAAGTGAAGGAACACTTCTTAATATCAGATATATATAATGTGCTACTACACTTCCCCAAATTAAGTACATTTTTTCACAATACACAATTATATGCAGCTTTTCACAAACCAGAATATTTTTAAAGTGTAGGACTACACATTTTATTTCATCTGAAGATATTTCAACAGAAACTAAAACCTATCTTGTTTATCTTATATGTTGAACCATAGGTATACTAAATAGACTTCAATTTTTTTTAACAACATTCTGTATTTGCATATAATATGGAAGATCTTAGCATCTCATACCAGGCTTTGGGTAAGGAGGAAATTCCCCCTTAAAGTACTCTCTCTCCAAAACATGAACAAAGAGAACTCCAGCAGAAGGGTATACATTCCGATCAGAGTGCACCTTAGACAGAATTGTGTACACTGGAAAGCAGAAGGAGAGATAAGAGACAGAAAAAAGGCAAAAATGAGACATGCTCTAGGTAACTTCATGCATTTCAACAGCAAGGTGGGCATCTGGGAGAAGGGAAGCAACAAATATTAGACACCTGTTAATAAGATTTTTAAAAGGTTACACAGATTTAAGAACAGAACAAAGAACAAACCCTCTCTTTGCCCAACAGGATCCCTTCCAAGACTGCAATAAACAAAACTGGCTTTGTTAAGATTTCTAAAGTTGTATAAGCTCTTTATTTTTACTGTAACTAAAAAAAAATGAGGAAGACTATTGTAATTTTATAGTTGGTTTATTTGTAATATTATGTTAATGAAAATACATTACATGAATTATACAATCATGTTTTCCTGATATTTTACATAAAAAAACAACAGAGGAATACAGAAGAACCTTACCAATTGACAGTTCTCATTCCCCACTGAACAGAAATGGCAGATTTTTCAGTTCTTGTGCAGAAAAGGACATAGCAATTCACTTCAGCTGACTTCTATGAGTTCTAAAAGCTAGACTTTCTCAGACCACCAGGCTCAGATAAAATACATCTCAAACTTTGGTTAGAGACCTCTTCACTGAAGATGCTGGGTATTTATAGGCCAGTCAGGTGAAACTGATTCCAAACAAAAAAAGTGAAGCCATGTTTTACAGGACTAAGAATTAAAAATCTAAAGAAAACTTAATTCAGAACAATCAGCATATGTAAAAACAATAAGGTGTTTTTTATTTAGTACATAATTCCTTGACAAGGGCATATCTTTTTTAGGTATAACACATTTGATGAAGAACTACATATATATTTTCATGGATTAGAAGAATGAAGAAATCATTACAATAAATTAGATGGATAAGAAGCCACTTTATCAACAAGTTTCAAAATACAAGTATAAACAGAGAATACTGATTTAATAGGTATTTCTCATGGTATCTTAATAAGACTGATTGTAGCTTATATTACTAATTTTATTACTACTGAATTTTAAGTCAATGACCTGAAAGAATTGATCATTGCTAACAGATTTTGTCAGTGAGATGAGGATTACAAAAGTAGTAGATAAAGATGGTAAGTTACAGATAACCACACACAGCTACTGGCCTTGCTTGCCAAACTGGAAGAAACTTTATGAGGAATCACATCTCCAAAAAAAAATTATAGGCCATACAGCATGGAGGGGCATTGGGAAGACAGACTCCAAAAGACACCTCAGAGTCATTGTAACAAACTCATAGGAACAAACTTGTAGCTCCTAGAGGGGCTTATTTCAACACTTGGATCATTTAGCAGGACACATTTGAAATGTGGATATATCTCATGCAATTTTTTAATCCTGGTATAATTTCTCCAGCCTTATAATTATACCAACTTTCTTACTTGAGATCTGCTTTAAAATGCACCACTAATTAGGCATTAATCACAAGCATTCCAGCCCTCTCACCACGTACTCTGAGTGGAATCTCTCTCACCTAATTTTAGACGCCTACAGAAACAACATCCACCACTGAGTTAGTCAGGCTCCTTTTATAGTCAGTGGAGGAGAAGCAGACTCTTCTAGGGGTTGATTTATTTGATTTCTCCTGTAAAGTGAGATGAATTATGTCCTAGATTCCAGGCTACACTGACTAGATCTCCATGAACTGCAGAGGCATCTGAGAGGAGATGCAGACATCTGTAATGTAGACCTCCACGTTTAGTTACATACTTCCCCACTCTTCAAGCCTGATGTTGTGGAATGGATAGCTCTGGATACTGATCACATTCCACAGCATTTGCTTTTTCCCATATTTGAAAACCACTTTTAACACAATACTGAACAGAGCACCTTTCTAATAATTTTATCTTGGTGACAAAATTTAAATGATCCTGAAATTTGAATTGTTACAATTCTGTGTGGTTAATAAACCAGTTACTGTAATTTTCATTATGTAGACTTAGGTATAGTAAGATCGTTGATTTATTTACTTAAAATTAGAAAAAGATTATCCAAAAAACCTCTGCACTCAATCTGTGAATGAGCTATAAACAGCACAAGGAAGTTAACTAATTTCCTTTAGAATATTTTCAAGAAAAGCTGATAAAGTACAATAACATTAATAGCATAGAAGAGCTGACAAAAATATGGTGGCTGGCTGAAAGTGCATCAAATACCTAGAAAAGTTCCTTTTTCCTTTTCTGATGCTTTTCCTCTACAATGAAAATGTATTTCAAACAGGAAGAACAATGAAAAAGTAATGTGTATCTTTTCTCTATAAGCAATTCTTTCAGCAAGAAAGAAGCATTATAGAATCAGAAGTTACTGAAAAAAAAAAAAATAACACTTGTTTTGCCTCCAACAAGGAAACCTATTACCACCACTAAATGCCTGCTCATTCCTAGCAGTGAGACATTCCCTGCTGCTGAAATAAGTATGCCAGTAAGGATTTGATGCAGATATAAACACTGATCTTGGTGGAAGTCTACAAACATCTCTCAGAAGGAAAAAACTCAGAAACCTGTTTTATCTTGTAAAGACAAACACATCATAATGACACAAGTTTGGTGATTAAAAACTCAGAAGTTCTTGCCCTCCTTGTCAGAGAAGCCCTCCTTGTTTTCCCCCATGAAGTTTCTTCAAAATCAGAAGGAAAATGATGAGTCTTCAGCCCACTACAGCTATCACTAAGCTTTTCAGTAATGAAACAAGTGAAATGCTACTTTCTTCACAAGCTTTTAAAACCCACAATTATTTTCCTGAGACTGGAGATGAATGTGTAATTATCATCTTGGGTGATCTAGGGACAAAACTGAATATACTTAACAAATAGATTCTAATCTAATACAGCAGACTGCCAGCTGTGAATTGTTTGGCAAATTCCCTGTAGTAGATAAAAGTCTCAGAGACTGTGAAAAGCTTTTGTAAAACTAATCATGGGAAATTAAAAATCTTCCTTACACAGGATCACATCAGATCCCTGCTAGAATCAGTGACCTCGACAGCACTGCTTTCCTCTTTCTCATTTCCAGATCACTTGGAGCACTTTCTGTAGATCCCAAGATCTCCTTGTAGGTCTTGAATACAGGCACAGCCAGGAATTCAGACAGGATTTTATCAGCCTGCATCCCAGAGCCTGCTACCAGAAACAGAAAAGCCCCATCTTCAGAAATTTCAGAAGATTCCCCATGTTGCTTGCAGCCTGTATGTTTGATGATCTTCAGGAAAGAATTCATCTGGAAGTATTTTTTTCTGGAAATTTCAATTAGTTCTCTCCCTGCTGATATTTAGCAGATGAAGCACAGTCCCAGACAAAAAACTTGATCTGGAGGCCAATCCAGATTGCCTGCCTAGATGAGCAATCACTGCAAAGCTTTTTCTTAACCAGTGTGCACTAGCTACAGTATTTGATGTGTACTTGCACAAATGACAGTAAAATAGTCTCTTTACAGTCATGTGTGAGAAGACTTTTTCAATTGTTACACAGAAGTTATTGTATTAAGCAAATTACAGAGGTTTCTTCAAGCAACCAGCCACGATAAGAAAATGTGCAGTATTAGGTATAAACACAGCCATTATTTCAAGCAAAGCTACAGGAACAGGAAAAGTCAGGGAAGACTAACAAGGACACACAGGTCTGTGAATGTTTGAAGACTGAAGAAATGCAAAATTTTCCAAATTACTTACCTTGCAATAGCACCCTACTCCTAAAACAAGGACATGACTGGAAAAGCAAGAGCAATATTAAAAGCAGGTTTGCTTGAATCAACAGGGGATTCATATTTACAACCTAAACTCACCATTCTTCTGAACAGCCTTTATTCTGCTGATAACATAACTGTGGGCTCGCTTAGTCGTCCAGTTAACAGTTCCATTATTGCCATCAGCAGAGCTTAGCAAAAAAGCTTTTCAGAAGAAAACAAATGCAAAAAAATAATTAGTCAGATCAACAGACTTCCACAAACAATCTGATCAGATGGGATCAGATGCCTTCTACACCATGTTTTGGTTTTTGTCAGAATTTAGGAACCACGGGTCAAAAAACACAGGTGTTTGGTTTGAATATATAAACATTTAATAATCTTTCCAACAATCACCTTTTTGAAACTCATTTTTCCAAATAAGCTAAGTTCACATTAAATGCTTAAACCTCTGCAGACTTCTGCTAACATAATTGTACTTGTAACAAAGATGAAGAATCACATTCTCTAATAAATATATCTGCACTGGCAAAACCTCCCACACAGGCAAAAACATATATAAAATATCTTTCACTGGAATAGTATACCTTGGTCAAAGTAGGAAAAGTAATATAAGCAAGCTTTGTTTTAATAATGATGCTGATATAAAGACACATGGTGCTGACTGCCTTGCAGGCATAACCAATAATTAATTTTGAAAAAAGAACCCATTAAAAATGGCTGCCTACATCCCACACAACTAAAACACAGCCTGAAATCAGCTGGATCCATGCAGCTGAAGGTGGAAGTTTTAAATGCAGTGAGGAGCAAATGATTACTGGAGACAGAAAGCAGCTGGGGAGCTGACAGAAAGACTCCATCCCACCAGGAGCAGAGGTGCCTGAGAAAGCACCCTCCTCCCTTCCCACTTTTTGTTCCTGTTCTTCTGATGAATAACAGCTATACCAGCTGTACAGCTACATGCCAACAGAAAGTGCAGAGGGAAGGAACTGCAGTCAGGTGCTAGGAAAGGGAAAGTGGCCAAAATGAGGAGGTATTTTTATTTTGGAACACTTTGGGAGTGAGAACTCCTGTCAAACCCTGGATCAAAGATGTGTCTGGATTAGCATCTTAATGTCCTTCTAAAAGCAGCAATACCAGAAACATCAAGTAGCAGTACTTGTGTACAAACACACCAGTTTGCAGAAAGAAATGAACACTTACTGGAAAACATGCACAGTACATGAAGGAAGCCTAAACATCTGTGGCAGCTATTAAATTAGTGGTAAAACATTCTCCAAACAGAATTCAGGAGGACAAAAAGATCTGGCTTAAGCAGTAATAAAGATACACCACGCTCAATCTACACAGGTAAGACAGATATTTATTATTGATAATTTACAGAAAAAACTAAAACTGAATTAAGGATGAAGTGTGATTTAAAGATTACATTTTTAATGCACTTTTAATTTATTTCTTAAATGTAATAATTTAATTATTGCTATAATTAGCACATCAACACAATAACATTTCTAAGTTATAAATTTCTGTTAAGATTCTTTAGATTTTCAGTATATACAAAGGGTCTGATTTAACAAAAAGGTACTATTTACATCCACTGGTTTATATATGTCTGGCAGGATGGACAACTTTTTCCCCACTGAACTGATCTGCATATATTGCAAGTCTTAATATAATACCATCCTAGGGATTATGAAATTCAGTAGTGCATAGGATTTTCAGTGTAAGTTTTAGTAACTCTTGAAAAACTCAAGAAATTCCTAAAAAGGTCAAATAAAGTTGTTACATTACTCCAACAGGATGAGCTGGGCAATCAGAGGCTTGTCAGCTACAAATCAGCACCAGTATCAGACAAAACAGTTAATACAAAGTTATATTACTGAATTATTAAATGGAGAATAGTAACAGAGTTATCACAGTTCTTGTCAAAATTATTATACTTATCATAGTCCTTCTTCAATCATTATTAAGGACTTATTGAATCTTTTTAGACACTTTCAGTGAACTTTACAAGTTTTTCCTGATAAAGACACCAGTAATGATGTTATTCTTAGCCATACAGTTTATCACCTAACACTTTGATTGAGAAAGTAGATACTAAATTATTTTAACATTTTTAAATGCCACAAAATAAAAATCCAAGTTCCATAATGTGTTTTTTTCAATATAAATGATCAGTGTCTTTGATTTGGGTTCCAAGCTGTGCTAGGTTTAGCTGTGTGGATTGAAGAAGTTATCTGTCTACCTCTCCATGCTATGCTGCATTTCAGAGAACTGGAAAAGCAACCACTATGCCTGTTTCCAGATCCTAGACTTTATAGTGTGGTGTTTTCATATGTATCACCACCGATCTGATTTCAAATGACAGGTGTGAAAAGCAAGAGAATAGGGCTACTAAAAAGCTCAGAATGACTTGTATGTATAAAATATACCGAGAGAATTTGTAGGTAAAAACAAAGGCTAGGAGACTGGCAAATAATAGAGATGACAAAACAGTCTGCATTGTCTGGTAAAAAGGTGATCAGTGATGTGCAGTTCAATAGAATAAAATGTAACTGCACACCAGGAACAAAGGCAGCAGCTTGCCAAACACACACTGTGAGCACACAATTCAGGGATGCTCAGCTTGGGTAACAACCTAGAGATGTAAGTCAGGTTGAACAGAGCTTTCACCAGAACATGGGCTAGAACAGCTGACATGTAAACAGCAACATCAAGGAGGAACAGGCAGACTTTATTTCTGTACTTGACACAGATATGATCACTGTTCAAATGCTCTGTCTAGCAGAGCCTTCAAGAAGCAACTGACAACACAAGGAAGGCTCTACGAAGATCTGAATATGATTAAAGGATGACAAAAGAGACCTTATACTACAGAATGCAGGGATTCAAACTATGCATTTTATCAAAGAGACAGTTTAGAATTAATTTAATCAGCCTTGTACTCAGGATGAAAAGAATGTTAATAGTGTCAGGCTCTTCAGTCTGTTACACATGTTGCCACAGTTGCTGGAAAACCCACCACTGCCTTCAACAGCAGCAGCAATTCATAGCTCTGAGCCTGGGACTTGAACACACCCAGGTGAAGCATATCACAGTTTTTCCTTCTTTGTCCAATTATGTTTCCTTTAATTATTCATTAATTATAATTGTGTTAGTTATAAATAAAAATCACATTTATATTAATTAACTCTTTTTTTCCTTTTTAAAGTGTATTTGCATAATACTTAACAATTCAATAATTAACAGAGAGTATACCCACAACAATTTCTGACCACGTAACAATCAGAAAAGGACCCAAGTATGATGGACCAACTTCACCTTCCTCATTCCTTTACTGCACTCTGATTTCCACAGAGTATCCGGCAACTTTACCTATCCTCTTACTCCCACTATTAAAGCAGCACACAGCTCCAGCTCTCACACCCCACCACTTCCTCTCTCTCTCCTACACCTCCATCTTTCCCTGAGACCTGACATAAACACGTGCTCATTACTTTGATGCCACAGAGCAGGGCCTCAGGCCATGCTTGCACTGCCCCTTACTCTCTTACTGCACAATCTCACTCCAAAAAGGTACCCTTGCTCTCCTCTACTGCATACCCCATCTGGCTCAGTCCTCCTTCCTGCATTCTGAGCTGGAAGTGCAGATCCATATGCAGCACATTTTTCTGACAGACTGCTGAGAACCACACAGCAGAACAGTTAGAAACTGACAGCACAAGTTGAAGTGAAACATCTGTGAAGAGAGAACCATCTGCAAGGTGCTTGGCCCACAGCTGAAATCAGAGCTTGTAGCCAGGCAGTTACTGAGGATCCACTGGTGTCCACGCTGGATACTTGCCCAGTCAGTCACATCATCCATTAAAGGAGGCAGAAGTTGCAGCACCCACCTGCTCTCCCTCCTCTTCCAGCTTCCATGCACCATCCTCTTACCCACTATGTAGTACAAGGCAGAAATCTACTATGAATTAAAGGGGATTCTCTCAGTGGAAATTCACATTAAGACTGGGTATTTTCTAACCCTCTGCAAAAACAGCTACTATGTAAGAAACAGGAATATTTTTTTTTTACTTCTCCACTGCAGGTTGCTCAAGGCCCCTCTACATTCCATTTATTCAAACTATTTAAAAGTCCAAGTCAACCCCAGAAATGTTTCTCAGCTCTATTCTTGTTCAGCTGTGTTCAGTAGGCAATGGTTTTCCATCTGTTCCTGTGCCATCCATTGATTACTGTAACATATGAACATTTCTCCTAAATCATTTAAGAAAAGTAACCGAATAAAGCATCTGTCAGTCTCACCATTAAATTTCACCATTTGCATTCATGGGAATGCTACAAATTAACTACTGGGAGAACAAACCCCTCATGATTTATTAATAGTAGCATTTACTCACCACCATTCTCCCTCCTACTGCAGGCCTGACAAGAGAACCAAATTAGGTTAGCATTTCCTCGAAGGTGAGGAAAACATTGTCAGTTGCTGTGGTTCCAGCCCAAGGGGTAACCAAGGGGTATGACCAGGCCACCCTGTAAGCCTGACATTCCATTATGTCTCCTACATTTCTATTATCTTTTGATATGAACTATCAGGATATCCCTGCAATTGCATCCCAGATTTCTGAGGTGGCAATTGTTCTGAAAGACTAAGGAATTCATAAAATTCACTGATTTCAAGATGCTAAGATTTCTGTGTGCTCAGTAGGTTGTTCTTTCTAACTTCTTATTTTCATGGTTTGGACTGCACTAACATAACCTACATTTAAAAGACATTTTGGTTGTTTGTGTTGCAATTGTAACAACATTTAGACACAGACCATGTTTACATAAACCATATTTTTGTCATTACACAATGAGCACCATAACTATGCTATTAACAAAGTAATGCATCATTTCAACCTATGTAACATGTTCATATTAATTCCAACATGACACTTGTCAGTGAATACTGAAATCCATGCCTTCAACTCTCAATCCATAGCACCTTGTTTCACACTGAAAACACTTCAGCAAGATACTCATGTAAAAACTCTTCTCAGGTTAGAGTGCTTCTTAGTTCTACACTTCTTGCTACTAGTTCCCTCAAAAGCAGTCCAGCTGATTGTAAGAGAAATTAATATTTGAATTCTCTGGTTTCTTGTCTCTTCTGTGTCTTTCAAATTCCTACAGAAGTAATCAAACTAGCAACTCCCTCATCTTCTCTAGAAGTCTGCCAAGGAAGGCACTCTACACTAATAGTGACTGCTGTACATTTACCACTATCTATTCAGGAACAGTCCAAAAGCTCTTTGGATACTGAAAAAAAGATACTCCTGTCTAGGCTGTAAAACATCTTTTCTTAGTTTGATTGGAAATAACCTTTTTTCTAAAGAAAGGGTTTTACTTCAGTGACTACAGTTCCTTAAGTACTTTAATGAACTTCTAACCAAATCTAAAACTGTTAGGGAGCAAAAATAAGCCTCTCTACACACTGAACAGTTACATCTTCTGCTATAAAGCTGACTTCTTATTGGCTGGCTTTAGGACCTCTAAGATGTCTCCATGTACTGCCTATAAATAATGTCTTTCTGTAATGAAAAGCATATTAATGGAATGACTACTTTTCCCCTCCTGTAATTACTTATTCAAGTAAGTACCTATTGACAGTAGATTTTATGTATTGACCTGGCTCAGATTAGTACAGGCAGCATCTTCATAGGCAGACAGACATCTAGAGGCTCTCTGAAGGAAGAGAGCTTCTTTGCCCTTATGGCTGTACCCACAAAAGGACAAAGGGCAGGTGTGCTGTGGTGCTAGTCTGAAACACCAGGCCATCTGTGAAATGTTCTGCCTCTTGCACAGGGTGCGGCTGTAGCTGAGGAGTGCTGCCAACAGCACTTCTGCCGTCAACAGCAGGACAAGTGCAGGGATCCGGCTCAGCCTCCCGGATCCCCGCCCCAGCCAGGCATTTCACAGCTGTGTTAAAGGGGCATGTCTGCAGCCCTGCTCAAAGGGGGCAGTCCCAGCACACACTACTGGAAACGATCCCAAACCAGTCCTGGTCAGTACATACATTTCAGTGAACTACTTCTGTGGGTGGACTAGCTTTCAGCCAGATAAGCCCATCCACAGTATCACTGTACAAGTTATTCCTCACCAAGGAAGCAGCAAACAATCCCCAGTTGTACAAGGGCTGGAGATACTTTCTGGCAGCAGTGCAGCCTTATGACAAATTAATGTGACCACATAACCACAGCTTGCAAAGTGAGAACTAATGAGCTCCTTCCCCAGTTTGACCCCTTCAGAGGGAAAGGAGAATGTGACTATCATTGCTCTACAACTCCCTGTTCCTGGGATAAAACAGGAGGTCCAGGGACAACATGGGCACTCACAGCTCACTCTAAGTGCAGAAATATAGGGCAAAACCACTGGCCACAATCACTCAAACGTTTTGATAACTACTCTCTCTGCAGATACACAATATGGGGACAATTCACTGTTCTGCCAAATGTGACAGGCATCTAGTGTAATTTAGCAAACTTCTAGGAAGTCTGTTGCTATAAAGCTAGAGTTGAAGAGCAGCTAAATAATTTGTGTTAGAAATGCTTAATACTGTATGTCACTTCTCACAATGAAGTCCCATGCTTTCCTAGCAGTGGAGCATCATCAGCTTGCATTTGAGAGTCAGTATCCTCAACTGGAGTTCTATACTAGACCCCTAGGAGCAACTGAAATCACTCTTACACCCTTTAAATTCTTAATGCTCTTGAACTCCCTGGATTTTGAAACCATGTTTTGCCTCAAGGAGGCTAGGGAGAAGTGAGAGGCAGACAACCCTTCTGACAGCAGCTATCCTCCTCCAAAAAGCCTTTTTTTCATACTTTTTCAAGAAATGCAAAAAGCTTAAGTCAACTTTCTTCTGTAGATCAAGAGCTACAACAGAAATGGGAAAAACTAACCTGTGTTAGTTGAGGAGCACTAAAAGACGTCTATTTACAAATCCCTTGCTACTTCTCACGTGCCATTTTGTCTGTAAGATGTCTCTTGCCTTGTGAAGGAATGCTGCCATACTGTAGAGTCCACTTCAGATCAGGATTCAAAAGAATGGATTTTCATGCTGGGCTACAGCTCATCTTGGAGCCAGCAAACGAGGTTGGAAGTTCTTTACTTAGGGAGAGTGGAGGCGAGCTCAGGTGAGCTCCTGGGACAGCTTCATTCAGATCAGGAAAATACCACAAATCTTCACCTTGCTGAAGAATAAATTTTATACAGATATCTCTTAAAAGAATGTAACTGAACTAAAAAGTTAATTCCTCCGTTTTTTTACATCAGTTTCAAACCATATATTCTTCTGTTTTAACTAATGAAATCTAACTGAACCAACCTTAGAAAGGTCTAAGTGGAAAGTTATCACTAAAAAGCCTTAAGACCTCCTCCCTTAACAATGTAGCCTGGAAAGGATGAAGCTCACAAGTCAGTTTGTAGAAGGTCATTTTAGTTGATCCTTCTACAATACATTATTTCAGTTGATACTGAAAGCTTCTAAATTCTTAATTGTCCTAGTCCTTGTCTGGTTGCTATCCCACAATCAGTCATGGAGGGGAAGGCAGAAGAGGCAGGAAAAATTTCCACTTAAGAGGAAAGCAGTGTCTTGCATCTAACAAATGAAGTTTTATCCTCACACTGAACAAATTTACACTTAAGTTTTTACCATATCTTTAATATATCCAGTACCTCACGTCAATTCTGCTGCCAATAACCTATGACGAGTACGGTAATAAGTAAAAGAAGTACTAGGAGAGTACCTAGATACTACTCAAGAGGATATGGAGCAGACTGCTTGCAGGTAACACACCACTGACATCTCAAAACTCAAAATAACCTAAATAGATTTCTTGCTGTTAACTTGGTTGCTCTTGCTGTTGCTCTTGGTGTAACAAGTCTCGCAAAAACAGTCCTGTGTTTGGGCTGCTATTAAGTGTTTGCTGATTGATGTATTTCACCGTGAAGAACCTTGTTGGTGCAAAACCTGCCAGCCGCATGAAAGCTGTTATTTTCATGCATTTGGGACCAGGATCAAGACTTTTTCTGACTTTCTAATTCTGGCACGGCTAGATTAAGTGGGCAAGATGGGCAATAAGGGAGAAGAGGGGCAACACAAAAGACACCCCCGTACTCACAAGAGCCCGTCTCTCGCGCCAGGCACCAGGTCGAGGGAGCGGGGGAGCGCAGCGGGCCCAGCCCAGTCCCCGGGAGCGGAGCCTCCCGCGCCATCCAGCGGCTCTGAGGAGAGGCCTGGCTCCCGCGCCCCGCCAGCAGTCCCGCTCCGGCCTCACCCGCCGCCCCCGAGCTCCCTCAGCCCGGGGCC
>VZRX01014329.1:232074-269598 GCA_013398075.1 Notiomystis cincta
GAGGCAGCGGCCGAGGTACCTCGCCCAGCCCAGCCTTGTCCCGTGCCCTCCCTTGGGGCCAGGGCAGGGGAGGGCGGCATCCCACAGCTCAAAGGCTTGCCTGGTGCACACGAGTGTGCTGTGCTCTTGGAAAACATCGTGGTGAAAGCCCTCGCAATAGTAGTTTTCCGAACACCTTACCCCGTCGTACTGGAGCGGGTCCAGCAGAGGGTCACAAAGATGGTTACGGGTCTCGAGCATTTCTCTTAGGAGGAGAGACTGCTGAGGTGGGCCTCTTTAGTCTGGAGAAGACTGAGAGGAGATCTCATCAATGCATATAAATATCTCAAAGGTGGGTGCCCAAAAGGATGGTGCCAGAATCTTTTCAGTGGTGCCCAGTGACAGGATGAGGAGCAATGGCCATAAACTAAAACACAAGTTTTACCTCAACATGAGGAAGAACTTCACATTGAGAGCAGCAGAGCATGGGCACAGGCTGCACAGGGAGGAGATGGGCTCTCTAGAGACATTCAAAACCCACCTGGACTCGATGCTGAGTAACCTGCTTTAGGTGACTTTGCCTTGGCAGGGGGATGGACTAGGTGATCTCTAGAGGTCTCTCCAGCACTGACAATTCTGTGACACCAGCAGCAGGGCAGGACAGGACCCCTCACAGACTTGCCTGGTGCACACGGATGTGGTGAGCTCTTGGAGGACATCACAGCAAAAGCCCTTGCAACTGCAGTTTTCTAAACAACTTACCCTATTTTCAGCCTCTTTCCCTACTCCACACCGAGGTGATTTCTTTGTCCAGTGTTCAGCAGCTGCTCCTGCTGCTGGTGGAGTTGAGTGGGGTGTCTGGAGGAGTTGGTTGGGGTCCCAGCTCCAGGCTCATGTATGCCTGGAGACTTGCATCCAGTTTCCTGTGTCAGGTCTGACCATTCCATGCTCTCTCACTCCCACTGTCTGTACTATGCTTTCGGGACTCATTACTGATTTTTGACTGTCATTGAATATCTGTGGCATAGCCCAAAAGCTATGGCAGTCTTTGCTGAGCTGTGAAAGCAAATCTCCCTGTGGAGGATGGAAGAATATTGTCAAATGTAGTTCTTGGCAATGGTCATGTATTTTGAGAGTAGGTGTATGTACATGTCATATGTAACCACTTAAGACACAGTGCTATGTAAATAACGTATTTTCTTTCAGGGAGCTACTCTCTCTCAGCTTTTTGAATGATTCATGTAAGAGTAGTCCCTGTACTAGGACTACATATTCCACAACTAAAGACCCATCTCAACAAATAGATCAGTTTTTACTTTTATTCTCTCATTCTAGTGGGCTGTCATGTTTGATATTTGAAAAATTGCAGTAAGTCTTCCATTATCCATGAAAATAACCTTCCTTCATTTTGCACAGAGAATTTTGACTTCTCATGAAATTTCATAAGCATTTCCACTCTAGCAAGCCAAATGTATTTGCAAAAAAAAGTATAATAATTGTATGCTTTTGAGATTTGGAAGAAAGAAATATAATCTGTCTTACTCAAATTGTGTTGACCTTATTGAACTCTTTATAAGCAGGGGAAAAAAGACAACTGTAGAAGACTTTACCCTATCCAGCTTTAGTCTTGTTACAGCTCCAAATTTCCATTAATCCATCTCATAAAGGGGAACTTTACATAGCAAGAGGCTCTTCAATATAAATATTCTGCCTGACATTAAGATGCAAAATACTCTGGTGTTTTAGTCAGCCAGCTCATTATCCTAGATAAAGGACTTTTTTCTTCTCATTCCACAGAGACTTTCAGAACATACTTAATTTTTAATTTGACTACAAAGATATTTAAGAGCAGAAATTACACTCCTTCCCTTACCTGTGCCTAAAAGCACTCTTCTGTTTCATGGCATTTTATAATTTTTAGTAGGTCTATTTCCTCTCTGAATTTAATGTGATTTTTTTTGCTCATTCCCTTATGTAAGTATAGAAAGCCATAGAGATGCAGCTGTGCCATAAGAATCTCGGATAGCCAGCTCAGCCTGTGATGGTAATGTTTAGACTAGCAAGTGAGAATACTGGTAGCTTTCCAACAATAATTTTTATGGTAGCGAAGTGTCTGATTTTTGTAAACATCTGTACTGTCATCAGCTTATTAATTACCATTTTCTTTCCAACTATTGCATGTTGAGATGTTATAAAACAGTCAACATCTTTTTAATGTAGTAGCAGCACTGTAATAGTGTTCAGTGCTTTGCCCTCTTTGCATAGAAAGAAGGTTCCATTTGTCTAAAACATTTCTGGGAGATGTCCTGCCTGAGAAGAAAAGGTTTTGTGTCATGGAATATGGAAAGAAGTGCCACAAAGGCCTGCTGTGTCCCACTGCTTCCTTCATGGCAGCATTGTGGGTGGGTGTCTCTGTCTTTTTTGTGAAGTGTGTCTTGAGGCTGGGATTCCAAAGCACACATCACTGACCCAGCCCTGCAAGAAAGGCTGACTCACCTGAGAAACTTTGGTAAATGCAGTGCACTTAAGAATTCTACCCTTGCATTCCTAAAATGAAGTGATGTGGACACAACAACTTCTTTAAATCAGCCACCAGTGATTTGATATTGATTAGAATACTCCCTCTGTAAGTATTTCTTTCTCATGTAATTTAAGAGAGTGTCTCTATTGAAATTAATTGAAAGGGAGCAATGATGAGACATTTTTACAGAAATTGTTCTGTATTCTATATTTACTGCATTGACTTTGGCAATGAGAAGAGCTGGCTTCTAACACTACAGCAGTTTTTAGCTAAAATTTTTAATTCCAGTGTATAAACCCCTCATTTTTTAGGGATGCAAAAGTGACATTTACTGTTTTTACATGCATTCTGCAGACATCAAAGGTTTAATTTGTTGTTCAGACACATTAGGACGTTGATTTCATGCAGAAGGAATACCTAATCCATTGGCCTCTCTGTTTTAGAACACAGGTTCTTCCAGCTTGATCTTTATGGGTATTGAATGCTTGCAAGTGTTTGGTGTTTCTGGAGATCAGCCCACGTAAACAAAAGGAGGAAAGGTAGTTTGGTTTTTTTCCCTTCTTTTTTTTTTAAGGCACTCTTGTGAGAAAAATATTTTTATATTATTGCATAGCTTTCAGTAGGGTTAGCAACTGGTTATACCAAGTTATTATGTAAGACCTAAACAGAACAACTGCAATTCTTGTTCCAGTTTGCAAGTTCTGAGAAGTTTATAATACCACCTTTCATTACATTCCAAGAATCTTATTTCTTTTGTGCTTCCATATTTCTCATGTTTACTGTAAGCCTTTTGGCATATTAACGTAGTAATTTTTGACTGCAGTACACTATTTGTTTTTATGCAGTGTTTAAGTAAATGTTTTATATGCAGCACTGCTACAGGATACTATATACAACAAAAAATTCTTAAAAAATTAGGAGGTTAAGAATTTTGGTATTATGTTAACTGCACACAGCAGATGCTTATTGACACAAAGCACATTATTGAAAAATAACTTCCAGAGTGGAACAGAAATAGATTTTATGAGTTGTGTTTTTAGCTGATTTAGGCCATGTATTTTATCTTTTAGTAGAATTTTAAAGTGTAAAGCAGAGCTCAAAAGATCAAATTATATAATGTAGTAGTTATCTCTAGAATCTGGCATATATTTTGGAAAATACCATGTGTTCTGAGAAAGAAGGTTATATATATCCAAATCTAGGAGTGATAAACAGGAACAAATTAAAAAACAACTTTGGAAGAAACAAGAAGTGCACTGTGAGTTAAAACAGCCCACAAGTGACTTCAGTTTGCTGAAGCAGCACTTGTATAGCCAGCAGCCCTGTGTGACAGTGACTTTGGCCTTATTTTAGAGGTTACAGTTTCACATGTCTGTGTAGTTCTTGTGGCTTTTAAGACGTGCTCTACTGTACCTAAAATTCTGGTTCTTGTCAATTATAGCAAGCTCTATACCTTTATATGTACAAATAGCCCATATTTGCCCCTCTCTCCTTCTTCAGGGCACTGTCAGGTAGCAATGAGTGAAATAAAATTGAGGTATGCTTATGAAAAGATTCCATTTCAAACATTTGCTGCCAGGTGCTCACTGATAGTTCACACTATAGTTAAAAAAAAAGTATTGACCGTGGTTTCCATCAAAATTTTTCCTGTGGTCAAAGCTTTTAGGGAACATGTTGGTTTAAAGAATTAATATTGCTGTCTGGGTTTCAAACTGCTATTCTAGAAAAATACAAAAATAGCTAGACAGTAGTAGGTTTGAGTTTTCTTTCCTTGCTCTGTATTGGGAAAAGCTGCATCCTGTAAAATGATTCTGAGAATAAATACTCTACATATAATGATTTATCATGGGGAGGAAAATAGTACCAGAAGCATTATCTGAATCTTTTAAGATGTCTGTCAGCAGTACTCAGATTAGCAGCCTTCTTAGTCCAGTATAATTAGGACTAAATTAATATTTTCTTCATCTTTTCTGTGAGCTCTGCCATTCCTAAAGTCCTAGGTTTTAAGTTGGCTTAACTTCTTGTAAATTCTCCATATAGAAGTTAGTTTGATGACTAAATTAGTTAAAAATTCTGAACTAGCTGTTGGGTCTTCATTGCTCAACAATTCTTACAAAAATTCCTTGTTTCAGCCTTTTTTGTAATCTTCAGCAACACAAACCTCCCCCACCTGGGAAGGTAAGAGTGAATGTTCAAAAGCATTTGTGAAATGCAATTATCAGAGTTAATGGCTGAAAAATGAGAGCTTCTGAATTCTGCTAACATGTGGCTTACCAAAGCTGTGCACCTTTTGTGGATAATGTAACTAAGATCCTCTGTACTTCAGAGGTCCTCTGTGTGGAAACAGAATATTTATAGTTTGAATTAACTTTTTTTTTTGTTTTCTTTTTAACAGAGGCATAGGCCCTGGAGTGCAGCTGCATGATGATACACACCCTGGATACACAGAAATAGCTCAAAAGGCATTATTAGAGAAAACAATGGGCTAGATGAGCACATTGGCAAATGCAGAGTGAGTAAATCCTAATCTCTGGTAAAAATGTCCATCTCTTCTCCCTTGACCAAATAATTTATGACAAAATTTACTGGAAAGGACTGGCATTATCCTAGAACCAGTATTTGTAGCAAAAGCCACTGATTATCTGTGAAATGTAACTAAACTAGGCTGGAAGTTGCCTGTTCTTGTTAGGGCTTTCTTGTGCATTGTCATAGGTGAGACTGCAGATATCTGTGAACTTAAGTCCTTTATTATGTTTGATGCAATAAATCAGTAGTCCTTTGGAGAAATAGTTCCCATGTCAAGATGGAACCTATGAATAATTTGGGAAATGGAACACACCTAGCAGGAACTCTTGCAAATGCCAAACCTTAGATGTCAGTATCATGGCTAGGTTGCATAACACATAGATCCAGCTTCATTAGGAATGCTTTCCAGAAGTGGAAACATGGGCCAATACTGAACAAGGTGTAGTTCCTCCAATGGGAGTAGTCGACACCCAGAGCTTAAGGCAACATCGTTGAGAAAAACAAGTTAATCATGCATCCTAGATGATGAATAAAGGAGGGTGTTGGATTTTTACCTAGAGTAAGCTCTTGCCAACAGTGAGAGTTGCAGAAACACCTCAAAGGAGCAGAGGAAAAGTTTGTGACAGGTGTGTTACATGCAGATTTAAGAAAACAGTTTGATGAAAAATAGAATATTTTCGGCCTGAAGGCATGAAATTTGAAAGTGTGGTTAGGAGGAAGGGCCAAGGTTCACACAGAACAAAGAACAAGTTTTCTCTCTGTTCCAGAACAAGCTTGGCTTGGAGGAACAGTGAAATACTTGTATGTTTTCTTTTAAATAAGTATCATGTGCTCTCCAATGTGTTTGTGTGAGGTATTACCTTATATGGAGAAGTCCAGGCTGAAAGTGGCTCTTTGAGGGTAGCTGTTAAGAAAGACTAAAAAAATAAAGAGCATGCCACAGAGTACAATAATCAGATTTACAACCAGGAGAACATGGAGGCTGGAAGGGTGGAATGCAGCTGGAGTTTCAGGATTGCTGAATGTGGTTCTGTCTAAACTGGGCTCTGAAGGCGTGCCTTATCTAAACACATCAGAACTAGTTTTGAGTAGTGTGGAGTTCATACAGAGCATCTTAGCCTTGTTTTATGTCTTGCATAGATGTGGTTTTGTGAGATGTATATTGACTGAGAGCAGCAAACATTAAGATTTTTTTTCCCCAGGGAATAAGTACCAAAGGAGACAGATGTTTGCAGAAAAAATGCCACATATAAACACATATAAAGGTTGTGCTCAGGTGGCTGTTTAGCTGCCATGTCTTCACACATGGAGTGCCTACATCTTTTGGCAAGTAAAACATATTTTGTTTAGGAGAAGCTAATCCTGTATCACTGTGTGGTGGTGTTTGTCTTGCAAAGTAACTAACTAGCAGTTGCCAAATGTGTCAGTTTATGAAATATTACAGATCTTGAGTGAGAAAATTTACTGAATTGCAGCATTTCATCTGGAGAGGTGGAGGACCAGCCAGCTAAAGGGAGGTGATCAGAGCAACTAGAAATTGTTCTGGGAAGGAGCAGCCTATACAGGCTCTTGTCCTTTGCTATGCTCATTGTCTTCAGAAGGCATTGAGAATTTGGCACCCTGGAAAATTAGATCATTTTAAATTTGGGTGCCTAAAGAGTTAATGAATTAGTATTTTTTCTGAGCACTCATGTTCCAAGATTTTCACTTACCAGTCTTGGACAGGTTTTTAGTTTCCTCTGAGAAAGATTTTTGTATCTGATGATAGTAAATCATGTGAATGGTAAAGTATCCAAGGTAGATGAAGAATGTAGTTATTGCAGCAGATTGTAAATAGTGCTTTTATCTCATGAATGCAGGTGAGCATTACCAGTGTCAACTAGGAATGCTGTTAAATGTAGGCCTATAATCATAGGGAGGTGGAGAAGCAAGGGTAGTGTGGAAGTCAGAAGTCCTGTGAGCCTCACCTTTAGAAGGGGTTTGTGCAGGACTGAAAATTTGGCAAGACTTCCCTTAATTGTCAGATTTCTGGATCTAGTCCTTTGCATACATGCTGCTGGCATGTTCTGCTTCAGATCAGTGGGATTCAGAATTCTTCTTTTCAGCTTCTTCTGCAGTAGGAGAAGGAAGGTGATTTCTGACTCTCCTAGGCCTGTCAAGTGGAAATAAACTACAGCTTTCTGGCAGCCCACTGTTTTTGCCTTCATGCAAAGTGTTTGGTTTGTGTGAACCTATATTATTATACAATGTTTTTTTGCATTTTTTTAATGCAGAAAGCTGTGTATTGTAAATTCTTGCAAAAACATCACGTTAATAAATCTGACCATGAAACATCATTAGTACCTGACAGTTCACAAGTCTTGCAAGAAATAAGCCCTATAATGATTCCTCAGGTTTTTATAAGAACTTTTTTTAAGCATTCGCATATTATTTTTCAATAGATCCTCGCTGTCTTTTGATTTGAAGTAATTGGCAAGAGATGGAATTTAAATGCAGCATTATTTCAGATTTTTAAGTCAAATTGTGGTTGTGATCTGTCATTTCCATAGTTTTTGCATTGTTGGCAAATCTGCATTTTAAATGTAATTGGGTTTTATTGCTCTGAAGTGTTTTTCTGCACAATGAAAATCTTCCTCTGTGCCATTTTCTCCTGCAAAGCAAATTCTGTGCCAAATACAGACCATAGATATAAAACCCCTTCGTTTAATATTACAGATTGTATCTGCCAACGTGCTGAAAGTTTTCATGTTTTAACCAGTCAGACCTCCACTTCCCCCAGCAACTCTGAATTATTTTTAAGATGTTTTAAATCTTTGTTTAGCATGTGTATCTTCCTATTTCATCTGATTAGAACTTTAAATCTCTCAGTTGCTTTTCTTCAAATGTTTAAAATGCAACCTTAATTTATGCATACAATTTTACTACAGACAATTTTACAGGTTCAAAATAATTTTCCTATTTTTAATTATGGATCCTTTGTCAATCTCTTCCTTCTCTAACTTTGCAAGATAGTGTATGCACTGTATTTCCTTACATGTATTAAATATACCCTGCTCTCTCCAAAATGTTCCTGAGGAAATGGAAATGTTCCTTGCTCTTTGGAGTACTGATTTGTGAAAATTGCAGAGCAATATTTAGACCTCTCTGCTTGTCTGTGTGCAGTCTCTCATGCTCTCTCTTTCCACATGATGTAGTTTGGATGCTAGGAGGAGTGAGTTGTAAACCCAGAATGATGGTGGGAGGGATTAGTGCCCAGCTTTTGGGGGTAGCTTGACTTGTTTGTAATTTTCATCCTTTCTTTGATATATTCCTGTTCTGTATCTTCTTGTGAATACATGTTGTCACTCTGCTTAGTTATGCCTAAGTGAAGAAAAGTCTCAGGCACCTTGTATATGCCAAGACATAAGTGTTTATTTACCTTACTGAAGGTGACAGTTCTGTTTATCTTTAGGTGAAAAGGTTTTAACCAACAGACTTGTAATAGCTTTGCCAAAAAATAATGAGCTGTAAACAATCAGTGGAATATTCTAGAACTCAAGGAAAGCAGGGATTACAAAATGGTTTCCTTCAGTTGTGTTTTAGAAGTTAGTAAATGGAATCGTAAAAGCAAGTGTGAAGAGACTAGAAACTCTGAAGCAGATCAGGCAGTTCTGCAAAGCCCAGGATTTTGCTACCTATTGTAGCAACCAGGTATGTTAAAAACTACAGAGAATCGATCCCATAGAGTGTATGAAGGTAGAGCAGAGAGGTATTCAGTCATTTGACTTATAGGAAGTTGCACTACACTGTAAAGGTCCAGACAGAGAGTAGAACTGAAGAATTTTGCATTACAGTCAAGTTACAAAAAAGTGACTTTGTACACTGAAGATATATTTTTGCCATAGGACAGGGGGGCACTCTTGTTTTCTAAAGTTCTTGCATCCTTGCCAGCCTTCCCAAACATGGGGATTTTAGGGAAGTGTCATATACAGAACATTTTTGGTTTGTTTTGGGTTTTTTTGTTGAGTTTTTTTTCAGTAAGGCACAAGTAGCTGAATTTGAAACTACAAACTTAGTTAAAATACAAGATAAATGCATATTTTATTGTGAATACATAATTTTATAAAATTGTCTATCTTGAGAACAAATTTGAGTGTTTTCCCTGAAAAAGTAACATTCCATTTTCAGCATGTGCCATCCCTTGAGTTGTGAAATTGTTGCCACCAGACAAGCTAATGATACAAGTTCTTTAGTTTAATTAGTGGTTTTTTGATTGGCTTTTATTTGAGGGAGGAAGAGGGAGAGTAGTTTGTGGTTTTGGCAGGAAGGGAAAGGCAGGGAGTTATTTGGCTTTTACAAGGAATAGATGTCCTATATTATATGAACTAAAGACGTGTGTGTTCTCAGCAAAGTGTCAGAACAAAGACAAAATCTCTGCATGAGAGAACTGACTGTGTAGGAGGACCTTTATGTAGCAGATCAGCTGCATTAAGCTAGAAATTACAGTATTTAAATCCCTGAGAAGTTCTAATGTGAGCCTGTTGCAGGGGCAATGTAGAAAGCTGTGTGCAAAAGTTCTTGTTTGATCCAGGAATACTCAAACTCAACTTCCTTGGGGAAAAAAAGATGCCCAAAGGATGTATGTAGAATAATGATTTGTATGGTAGTGATATATTCTGGAAGGAGACAATGGAAATTGGTTGCAGGGGGTAGGATGTGACTTTGCATTATCAAGGCCAGAATGGAGTCAGTTTAGAAGTGCCAGTACAATTGAATATAAGATGGAAAGAAAAATATGAAAGATCAGAAAGAATAGGATAACCAAAACTGGAAATACTTGCTTGTTAGGATGGAGGAAACTAGTAAACTGATTGATGGTTTGTAATAGGGGTTGCTTTTGTGAAAGGGTTTGTAGCAGTTGTGGGAGTACCAAGTAGAAATTAGAAAAGGCAGCAGAGGAGGTAGCAGTAGTTTAGGAACTTCACAAGAAAGGCAGTCAGAACTCAGGCAAAGGTTTCCCCCACAGGAAGTGAGAGAAAGGACTTGCTTGTCTTTCAAGGACATATTATAAAGAGCGAATCAACAGGGCTTGGCAAAATACTCAGAGAGGTGGGAGAGAAGAATGACTACAAAATGATAGATGTGTTGTTCTGACAAACAGGAGGATGTTGGAGCTGTAAAAGCACAGTAAAGTGCTTTTGAATGGGGCAGCTGCTGTGAGATTATAAACACAGTCAGTTATTAAGTATAGTCGAACAGAGATGAATATTCCCATTGAAATTTCCAGACTGAAGATTTATTTAAGTAGGTGTGACAGCAAATGATGGCTTTTAATTGGCATTTCTGTGCCTTTCCTGTTTATGCTTTTGAAACAGGTACAAACAACCTTTGATATTCATGTAACAAAAGTTGGCTTGTATAGAACAAATACATCTTTTTGCATGCATGCAGGAAGTACAGCAGATATGCTTAAGTGTGACAAGACCAGCCCTAGCTTGCAATAAGAGCTCACATGATCAAATTACTGTTTGACTGACTTCAAGTGTAGTTTAACTGTCGCAGTATAGCTGAGCTTTGTCTTAAAGCTTTAAATATTGGGACAAGAACATTCATGGAACACAGTGAATTCTCCTTCCTAAAGATCTCTCATTCACAGACTCTTGTAATTGCTAAAGAAATAAAAACAAGGAAGTTATGTTTAGTTTTACTTCAACTGCCTACTTTATTTCATCTAGCCATTATTCATGAGAATGTTTAGTATTATACAGAGCACAAGTCCTGTGAGGAGCAGCTGAGGGAGTTGGGGGTGTTTAGCCTGGGGAAAGCCCAGGGGGGAACTTATTGCTCTCTACACTATCTGGAAGGAGCTTGAGCCTTTAGCTGACCTCTTATCCCAAGTAACAAGGGACAGGACAAGAGGAAATGGCCTCAGGTTGTACCAGGGGAGGTTTAGATTGGATGTTGAGAAAAGTTCTTCACTGAAAGAGTTGCCAAGCATTGGAATAGGCTGCCTGGGAAAGTGGCTGAGTCACCATCCCTGGGGGTATTTAAAAGATGTGTAGACGTGGTGCTTGAGGACATAGTTTAGTGCTGGACGTGGCAGTGCTGGGTTAAGGGTTACATGGATGAAGTTAAAGGTCTTTTCAAGCCTAAACAATTCTATGGTTCTACAGTTTTTGCCAGAGATGAAAGATTTTATATCACGACCTCCTTCTTAATGTCTGTAACTTGAATTCTGTTTTAAACATTTTAGCAAAGCTTTGGCTTTATGAGTTCATATCAAGAAAAACAACATAAATTATATTCAAAATTAGATTCTGTAGAATAATCCTGAGAAGTGTGCTGCCAGCAAAGTTGTCCTTTGATTTTAAAATGCCATTAAATCTTGAATTGATATCTAGGTTCAAAAGCCTGTTTGATGTGATTTTTTTTCTCCCTTCTACATTTTTTATGAGGAATTAGACTCTGTAACTACTTAAATTTAAAGATTACCAAGTCTATTTAGTGAGTAAAATCATGCTTAAATATGAGTTAAAGCTTCTGAAACCAGACCTAATCCTGCCCGCCTTTTTTCCCCTCCTGCACCCTTCCAAAAATGATGAGATCTAATGCTTGTCAATCCTGTAGTTGCATTATTATAAACTTACAAAGCCCAGCGAGGTCCAAAATTAATTCTGTCTCCTTTAGGTAGCCCTGGAGATGACTGCTATATATGCACAAAGTAGTTTTGGCACTGTTCCTTCTGAAATTCAAATGCAACTTAAAATATTTCCAGCCCATCAAGATTTTGCACATCATTAAATGAGGGAGTTCTTCTTGGCAATCATCACAGATACTTCTTTTTTCTTAAAGAATAGTAAACACTTGTTCTCTCTCTGCATGACTGAATTTCACAACAAAGAAAAAAAGTTCTCTTTCTCAATCTCTTTTATTCAAAATTAGCTTCAGATTGTGTAGGAGACTGTACAGTCTTGGTCAGCTTGTTGGGGAATAAAACTCATTTTTCTCACTGGCATTTTGTGACTTAAGTTATATTGCAAAGGCAGGAGTTGATTGCTTGGCTGTATAAGTTGTTAATCACGGGCTTCTGGAGTTCAGCATTTTCTATATCACAACAGTCATCCATTGTTACTTCTAACAAGTCTTTTCCTCACCCAAACAGAAGTGTCAGAATACTGAGTGCCATTTACAGGAGCACTTAACTACCAGAACTGTAGTCTAGAAGTACTTGCAGAGTCCTCAACACAATTTTAGGGTATTGGTGCTACTTCAATTTTATCTAAGTTGCAAAGTATTGAAGGATATTTTAGAAATGCCTAAGCCAGATCTTAAGCAGGTTTAACTGCAACTGGAACAGCTCAATTGAGTGGCTTTTTGTGTTTCATAGAAGCTTTACAGACTGTGATGAGAAAAACAGTTGTTTTCTCAAAAAGCACTGTCAGTGCACAAAGAAGTAAATGCACACTGGAATCTCTTCCCAGCTTCTGTGAAAAAGATAGTAACTAGTAAAGCATAATACTGTAACTAAATCATATGAATGACATGTCATAAGAGACCTTGTATTACCCTCTGACATTTTGAGGGAAAAATAAAAGATGAGATTTTGTTCAGGCCATCTAAGTAAAAATTTTCAAAACTAGATTTTTACTGACGAGTGTGTAGATTTATGTCTAGTCAAAAGGATGCCTTTTCACATAAACTCAGCTGGCTGAATTTTATGTCTCTATGCTGACTTTGTAATAAATGAAGAGAGAGGCAGGATCACACTAGGCTGAGACACATCTGAGGTGAGATGAATGCCTTTCTGATGGTGCTTATCTGTCTTTCCATGAGGTCTCTGACAGTTAAATGGCTAAACTTAAGTGAAATTAATGTCTTCCACAATGAAAACCTTCTTGAACAAGTATCTAAAAATGAAAGTGATAAATAATGTACTCTCTTAAACTTACATCCACAGATCCATTTTTCTACTGCTTGTTTTTACAGTAGTATCTAGGAACTCTAGGTATGCATAAGGTGCTTGAGGCGGTATAATCACAGAATAAAAAGCCAGTCCTGACTCTCAGTTTACACACTAAATATAAAACATGACAGAAGAACACAGGGAAACAGAAGGAGTAAAAAGGGTAGTCAGAGTGCCTGGGTCAGTAGTGATCATGACCCATCAACAACCCAATAACTGAGAGTTTTGCAGACTTTGTAATAAGAGCTTTACAGTGTGAAAATTGATAGGATTGTAACTGTGGGGATGTTTCAGCAGAGTGCCTTTGAGGGAAAAGGATCATGGAGACATATTTATGGGAAGTAAATACATGGTCATTGTGAACCAATGGGAATTTTAGATCCTAGTTTAGAGCAGGGTACCAGTGTTTGGCTACCCTCACAGTCAAAAAGTGTTTTCCTATGTGTAAGTGGAATTTCTTATATTTCAAGATAAGAATATCCATTGCTTTTATCCTGTTATTGGGAACTACTGAAAAGGGCCTGGGTCCATCTTCTTTACACACTCCCATCCAATATTTGTACACACTGACAGAATGCCCCTGAGATTTCTGTTCTTCAATCAGTTCTCCAAGAACAGCCCTAGCTCTCCCACCCTCTTAACTATGACAGTCATTTCAGTCATTTGGTCACCTTCATGCCACTTCATTGGAATTGTTCCAATTTAATGTTTATGTCACACTGTGGGGGCCAGACCTTGACTCAATCAGTACTCCAGGAGTGTTTTACCAGTGCTGAGTGGAGGGAGGGGAACCTGTCAATCTGCTGGCAACATTTTTCTTATTATAGCCCAGAAGGATACTGGCCATCTTTGCCAACACCCTACAAAGTTTGTCTTGACAGAAGCCAGAGAATTGAAGTAAGAATATAGTGAATTTTGGATGGTATGGTCCCCATGTAATTTATAATCCAGCTTTCTCAGTCACCAGCTGTACCAGGCATATCCACCATGAGGTGTTGGTAAGAAAAGCTGCTTTATACAGATGCTATTTCCATCACTATGACTTTTGTATAGTATCTTTAAATGAAAATTTCCTTAGGCTCAGGAGAAACTCCTGTTGAAGCTGAAGATATGAACTGAATCTCATGATTCTGGAAAACAGCTTAATCTGCTGAGGTTTTCTGGATCCTGGTCTGGAAAGGAGGCATCTTGGCCAGGAGAGGAATACAGGTTGCCTCCTGTCTCACTTCCTGCACACTGGATGAAGGAGAGCAAAGATGGCATCTTCTGGGAGAACAACACAAGTTGCGTAATATGAAGAGGCTGGAGTGCAGAGTGGGACATGAAGGGAAGGAGTAACTCCATACCAGAAGGGAGATGGGAAAGCTCCTGTGTAAGCCCTGGGCCAGCTCTTATCCAGGGTTAGAAGGAAGACACTTAAAAGGAGCATAGGGACAAGGCTGGAACTGGGAAGTTAAAATAGAAAGCCTTTCCATATGTTCCTTTCAAATGTAGATTCTGTGTCCTTTCCACAGAAGATTAAGTAGATTTGAGGTCCTTCACACTGACATGTATATAACCATTATTAAACTTACCTAGGTGATGTGGGAACTGATGACATGCAGGGAATTTCTTCTGAAATTGGATTCTACTAGTGATTAAAACACTTTGAGGTAAAGACTTTTTAGCAGTATAGACAATTTGTCTGGTCCAAAATTTTGTTCACTGCTGTTTCCTGACCTCATGAAATGGCACTGTGTGGGAGCTACACAATTCTCAAGCAGTTCCAAAAGATGGCAACCTTAGGCTTCCAAACTGAGGCCTCTGCTAAACAGCTCTGCAGCTCCTAACAGTTCACAGTGGTGAATGTTTGAAAATTCTGGGTTGTCCCAGACTGAGCTTATTTTTAGCCACCTATTCTATTTTTCATATATCTCTACATATAAGACAGAATGTATGTGATTCAGTTGAAAAATGGGCACCTTCTCAAATGAATTTCTGTGCCTGAAGGAAGGTTAGGAAACCTCAGATCTACAATGTCTGTGTTTCAGACTGTGACTTGGATTATATACACGAGTGAGGCTCTGCTGTCAATCTGTGCTGAAGCTCCTGTGGCACAATGATAAAGCAGAAACAGTTTGGCAAAAAAGAGAAACTTTTTAATTTGATGGGTTTTAGTATACTTGCTCTTGTCTTACTGAACTATTAAGGCTTCATTCACACAGTCCACTAGTCTTGCCTGTATCAGTGTACTTTTAATGGCAATCACTACCATTTTGAAAGTCTGCATAACTCTGGTAAGGATAAACTCTTGAGACAAGGTAAGGTACGTAGCCTTCATACTACATTCATTCTCATGCCTTAAAAGATTCATTTTTTCTCTTGGTTAGTACTTATTTTCTGACTTGATCTTTGTGTCCAGTTTCTGCCTTTATTGTGGTTTTGTGTTCATTACGAATCTTATTTGTGAATAGTTAATGACAGAAACTTCACAGACAAATCCATCCCAAAAACGCAGTTATTTTAGAAATTTTTATTAAATCATGTAGTTACAACTGAAGTGGCATTGACAAAACCAAAAAAGTCTGATGCTAAAGTCTAAATTCTGTGGTTTTGTGACAGATGCTGCTTTTGCATTACAGGATCATTGCTGGATGGAAAATCAAGCATCTTGCTTATATTCCAAAAGTCATGTTTGGAAACCATCGGCTTGGAAAAATCTATCTTGGTTTGGCTTAAAGCCAGATTTTGAAATTTCAGCTTTCATGAAGCAGAAATGTCTTTCTTCAGGCAGCCCTAGCAGCAGGGTCAAAATCTGAGCTGCACTCCATTTTATGCAAAGCTTTTCATTTCTGCAGTCGTTCATCCCTCCCCAGTCCAGGGATAAAAAATTCTGTCTCATTTTGGTTGTGCCAGTTCCTTATGATTTCCCCTTCTTTCCTTCCTTACACTGTGCTGCTGTGAAGGGATAAGTATTGGCCTAGGCCATTACTGTCATTCCTTCACATATGTAGCAGAACTGGGAGAGAATTTTGAAGGCAGTTTTGCTGGTTTTGTGCAGAAAGCTCGTGATTTTAGCATTGCCTTCAGGGGTATTTTCCTCCCACAGTGCTAGTTGGTCATTCTATTTTAACGAACTCAATATTCTAATAGTTTTGTATCACATTCATATTACTCTTCTTGGTTATGTTTATTGCTTGCATAGATAAGATTTCAGACAGGGATCTTATTTCTTTGAAGTTTATCTTATGCTACATCTCTCATTACTGAATGCCTGAGCATCTCAGTGTTCAGTACATTTATCCCTGCTGACCCAGTGGAATACAAAGCTTATTTTTAATTTATTTTTAACAAAGGGAAAACAGTGGTTTGTAGAGGCTAGAATTTCATCTAGCCTTCAGAGGAAAGAAATACCAGGCTGCTGTGCATAACTTCCAGGTATTTGGCACCCTAATTACCTCTGTTAAACAGTTGGGCTGATGGATGTTGCATATGGGGAAGAGTGATCAGAAAGCGTCGGCATTTGCAGCAGGAAGCTGCCCTGAGCCAATTAGCAAGAACATGAATTTTTCAGGACCTCTGCCTCCTTCTGCAGCTTTGGCATTTAGCTCTCTGTGGGCCAGAGGTACCTCCTTCCTTTGGCACACTCTTTCTCCCGCTAGTGCATGTATGTCTTTTATTTAAAAGAAAAAAAACCAAACCAACACACAAAGCCCCACCAAACCCATGGTGGTTTCCCTCTTCCTCGCATCCCTTATACGTGAATCAGTAGCATAAGCATTGACTGAGAAGGCTTACTGCTCACTTGGGCATGTTGAAGTTGCATCTCCCAGATCCTGGGGGAATGCCCAAGTTAGCAGGCTGCTGGGAGGCTGGAGCTAGGGAGGGAGCTGTGCTGCAAGGCTGTGTGAGTAAGCTGGGAGTCCTGGGGCCTGGAGGAGGATGAGTCGTGACTTGGCTCTCCTTCCAGGGCGGGGAGCAACGTCCCATCTTCCTGATTCGTTTGTGCATTTCAAACACAACTCCAAAACAAGTCCAAGAGGTCCAATCTGTATTTTTGTTACTCAGGTGACAGCCCAAGCTACTCAGTGGCAAACACATACTCTTTCATGTCTTCTGCTCCCCTCTCTCTCTGCTGTGTCTACCCTCCATTTAAGCGTCTTTTTAAGGCATGAGAAAGAGAGGAGGTGAGAGCAACCTCCTTGTGCTGAAGAGGCCTTTAACTCAGGTGTCTCATATTTTTTCTTGTGAGTGCTCCAACCAGCAGGATTCTGTATGAAAATAAACACTTGCAACAATTTTGTCCTCTCTGGCTGTGTTTTAAAAGAAAACGTTTACCTGTTCATTTTGTGAAGTACTGTGAGCTCCAGCTGTAGGTTGGGTGTGTTTTGAGTACAGATATTGGCTCCTTAGGGGCCTGTGTCACCTGGGTTTTTGGGTCTTCAGTTAGAATAGGCAAACGACACAACTGCCAAGATGTTTCATTTTTGGCTTGTATGGAAGCAAAATTTTTAGAAAACTTCCAGGTTTAAGTGGGAGTTGCCCTCTGAACTAGGCACTTGTAGATGCCTGGTTTATGGTTTTGGAATTGCTGTACAATTATATAAGTGTTTAAATTCTCTGTTGAATGTAGTCTTAACTGAGTAGGGCCCCATGTTAGTGTCCTTGCTCCTTTTCCTGTCTCTTTGCCTATTCTACTTCCAAATCCTAAAAAAAAAAAAAAATCAAATAATTACTAATCATAATTTCTGTAATACTTTACCTGATAGTCATGTCTCTGTAATATTGCTCATTATTACAGCTACTTCTTTCTAACATCCATCTTGTTTTAAATCTGTATAACTTCTTTCTACAGAAGATAATTAGATTCAATTATAAGCATAGAGTTTTTTAGGAAATATTGTCATTATTGAATCTACTACTTTTCATTCATCAAGGACCAGAACTTAATAGAGCACTCATACATTTTATAAAATTTTGTATTTAAGTCAACCCTTTTTTTCCTCCCATTTTTTTACTGTAACCTCTTACCTCTGTATTGTTCTGTTGAATATGCAGGCCCAGTTTACTTCATCAAATTAATTTATAGAAGAGGTACAGTGAAACAGTCTCACTATTTCAAGGGAGATGGTAGATATACCTCTCACAACAGAAATTTATCCATAAATTTAGATACAGCTTCTCTCAGAAAATATTGTTGGACTAATTTCAGCCTAACAGTGTACTCTTTATTTTATGCTGATCACATTGGTCTCTGTTCAGATAAAATATTACTTCTTTATTCCAGTACCTTTTTTCCCTAAGAAACCTTATGAACTAAAAATCAAGGTGGCAAAAAGCTCATTAATACTTTATTATTTGGCAAAAGTGAAACCAGTGGATGATTTGCTGTTGAAGGTCTGGACAAAATTTGAAAATTACTTAAGATTTTCCCCTGCAGAAACCTAATTCTCTCCATAATTATTGTCATTTCTGCTGCACACAAAGCCCCTCTCAAACTTCACTGGGGATAGTTTCCATGGGAACCAGAGAGTGAGAACTGATGAGTCTTGAAACAGTCAAATAATCTTCCTTTTTACCAGTGGGCAAAGATTTACTTCTCCACTGTTTAATGGGAGGCACTAAAGCTTATGTTTTGAACAAGGGGGGAAAATAAGACATCTGAAAGGAGACCAAGTCTGCTTTGTATACCTGAAAGGTTTATTCTTGCTGTATTGAAAGGGAAAACCAGTATGTTCTCCTTACAGGGTTTTATTCTTTGTATTCTGCTTGTAGACTCCTAAATGATAGAAAGGGAAACTCTCTGCTAAATCTAAATGCTCACAGTCCAGGGAAGGTGAGGAGGGAGTAGTGGTCATGAGAAAGAAGGTGAGTTAATTGTATGTGTGGCAGAGATACAGTCATATCATGAATGCTGAATTTGAGAGTCTGTTGAATGATCCTGCAGAAAGCATCCCTGGGGAAGGCTTTCCAGGCACTGCACTGACTTGTCTCCAGAACTGAACTGTGCTGGTTTTTGCACAGTGTTGAGTGCCCTCTTACCATGCCTGAGTATTAGCTACAATGGGGCTTGTTTATTGCAATTTCATGGGAGGGAGAAGAATCCCTCAAAAGTGATGTGAGGTAATGAATAAAGTCACTCTGAAGTCTAATGGGGTGCTGTGCTAAACTGGCCATTATTTGGTTGCCATAGTCATAGTCACTGGAATTATTTTCCTGAAATACTGAGAAGGGAACACTGCATTTCATTCCTCTGAGAAAGAAAAATACGGAAAGGATAGAGAAATGTCTGCCCTCTTTTAGATCTCTGATATTGTTATGAAAGATGACCTCCAAAAGGAGAAGAAAGCAGGTTCCACAAATCTTGCAGCCAAGTTGCGGTTCTCTAAAAATGCTGATGCACAGAAAACACCAGAAGTGTTTCCTTACAGAGAATTAAATCTGGCCAACAAGCTGAGTTTTAATATAGCACAATTTAAAGTTGAATTATAGGAGGGTAAATGTCAAGGTAGGTTTTTAAAAAATGTGTTTTATCTTAAACTAGTTTTTATATTCTTTACCATCATTTTGTTTTCCAGTGGTTTTGGCTTTGAGTATTTAATATATGCTTTTGTGTAATTATTTTGATCTCCATTTCACAAACACAGAGAAAAAGGAAAAATGCACATAGATTATTATCACAGTGCTTGGAAAATCTTTTTTCTCTTTTGCAATTAGTTGAAATAATAGAACCTGAGGGAGAATATTGTTATTTTTTTATTGTGTAATATATCAGATACAGAGGTGATTAATGATCTAATCCAACGATTAAATTAAGAAATCCCATTTCTGTCTCTTACCAGTAATTACTGTGTTGTAAACACTGGTGGCAGTTACTGCATTGAAAAATGAGGACTCAAATCTTAAAATATTTTTTCTTAGCTTGTGCATGAAGCTAAGATAAAACAAAATGCTTGCATTAAAAAAAAAAAAGGCATGAAAATTAATTCTCTACATTAAAGATGTATTTTGATGGGCTTCTGAGACAAAAACCCAGGCGTATTACTGGCAATATTGAAGAATACAGGAGGAGGATGGGATGGCAGATGAGGCACAGTTATGCTCTGTCTTTGGATCACTTTATATTGCCCCCCTTAGCCATGCACAGAGACCCTGCAGGCAAGAGATGGGCAGTTTAGATGTGCAAAGTAGTGTTCAATTTGTCCTTGAATTCTAATATCAGATTTCCTACTGTATGTTTTAAACTCTCTCCATGTTAAATTACTGCCCTGTACAGCTCTGGTGATCAAAGGTAAACACAAATAAAGACTATTTCATGTTTTTAATGCCTAGAAGAGTTTATTCACTTCTTACTGCTTGTGTTTAGCTAGTTCTATGCCTGTCTTGACTTTGAGAAGAGAAGAACATCACAAAAATTCTTCGTTGCTGTGACCAGGTGACCTACCTGTAGTTATGCTGGGAAAGAGAGTGCTCCTTCTCTTTCCTACAGTCTGTAAAACAGGCTTGCTGGGGATGAGGTGTGTAACAGGCCATCAAGTGCCAGTATTGGTAGGCTGCTTAGTGCTGTTCCCTGCTGTTTTCTGAGTAGATCCCTAACTGCTGACCACAGACACTAGGCAACTTGTTTATTGGAGGAGAAACTGAAGACTGTTTCCACTGATGAATCATAAATTTCAATCACTTGTTCTTCTGGAGAAAAAAAGCATCAGGGCTACTGCTTATTTTGAAGGTCTGGGTGGTATAGTGAGGAAGAAGATGCTGATATTCATCAAGGGAACAGCAGAAATGGTGGTGGTTCCTAAACATTTGATGGGAGACAGTGGAACAAAGGGCAGGGCTGACACAAGTGCCATTTCATCACAGCGTGCCCCAACCCAACAGCAGCGTTTCCTGGGAGATGGAACAACACTGCGTGCCTGTTAATCACGAGAGAAGCTCTCTGCTGTTCTCACAAGTCCTCCAAAACCTGTCTAACTCGAGTGGGCGAGGATCAGCCCACCCATGACAAACTACTGCAGCTTTATCCTACATACGGTATATTATCAAAAATGTTATGTCTGCTCTGAACAAAATGTCCAAGTGTGATAAATGCGGGCAATGTTCCAAGAAAGTGGGCTCGTCTTCATGAGAAAATTGTACTTAAAATCAAACTTTATCTTAATTCATCGTGATCAGCCTAATCTACAGACCTGCATGAGACACTCTTTTTTTTTTTTTTGTAAATATTGCTGTCACACTCACTAAAATGAATGTTTTGTGCTGCTAACTAAATTGCTTTGAAATCTCATCAAATTTACTGTGACTTTCTCCTGTAGCTATGGTTATAGGCTTTTTTATATTGAACCCATTTAGTTCCCTTTGATATTATAAAAATGTAGGTGCTTTAGGAAAGCTTTCAGTGAAGCAACAGGCATCTTATTCCCTCCTAGGAGAGCCCATATTTCTAGAGGTTAGAGAAGGACTTGTGTAGTCCTGACTGTGGAATGTACAGCCATACTCTCTTCAAACTGCATAAGGTAGGCCTCACTGCTGGAATTAATCTAAGTTTGATATAGTGCAACCCAGAGTTCATAGTACAGCTGTTTTCATTGTTGAGAATCTTGGTAGAAAAATGTTAATGAATAATTCACTCTTTTGTAAAGTGTAGTATTCCAGCAGAAGGTAAAACTATCAGATCTACATTTTTTTCTTACACATCCAAGGAAAGAATGAATGTTTTCTCAGTAAGTTTTTCATTGAAGAAATACAAGCATCAAATATTTTAGAATCACTAAAAATCTGTCCACTGTGTGCTTATTCTCTGATATTATTGCTTGATCATCAGTGATCTATGTTTTATTGTGTTTTACTCTTTGAACTTCATTATGAACTTGAAGGCACTTTTAAAACTTAAGTTAGATTCGAAAAAGCACTGTTTAGAATGTCACAAGAGTCATTTAAAAGAAGTTACTATGACATTCATGTCTAACATCAATATGCTGGGTAAGTTTTTATCTGCAAGGATAACGGTAGTAATTTTAAATTAAAAAAGGAAGAAAAATCTGATTCCCAGGGAAGGACAGAAGCATGAAAATAGAATTATTTTAATGATCCAGTGAGAAAATTCTGCCAGCAAAGTCTTTGTTACTTGTTTATGTAGTCTTGTGTAAACCAAAAATATTTCAATCGTTTATTTAAAATATGCAATGTATGTTTTATGTTGTCTCTTCCAATTATGGATGTTGAATATATTTTACTTTACAGAAACCTTTGAGGCAAATATTCTATAACTTGGCAAGGAGTAACTTAATGACCACTAAGTAGTCCTCCCAACAAGATGTCTCTTTTTCTGCAAGTTGTTACATTTATGAAAAGTAAACCTAAAAGTGTAAGTAAGTAAGAGTCTGGTAAGTGTCAAAATAGTTTCACTTCTACTTTTACAATGGTGGGGAGCAGTTTAAGAATTATAGCCCATTTATTATTATTTCCAGTTACTGCTTGAACTGCTACATTTCTTTTTCATTTTTTAGGTAGGTATTACAATGTGTATGACATAGCCTAGGATTATTTTTACTACATAAGCATCATAATGTTTGTGTCTGAAATAATACCAGGTATTCCCTTTACCATACCACTTTTTGAGTTAAGCTTACTGAAGTCACTTTTTTAAGGAAAGAAAGGGCTGCTAGATGAGAAGATCCTAGAGCACCTGGCAAAGAATTTGTTCAGGACCAAGTAAAAGCAGCACCCAAGAAGCAGCTATAATTCAGTATGTTGGAAACATAACCTTCCCCAGGACCAATGTTTTCCTGATTTCACTGAAATTCAAGGCTGTCTTCTGCTCAGTTTTTGTAGCAGAGGACTTAGGCTCACAAGAACTCAGTAGATGCCCTGGTGATACACTAGTTAGGCTGTTGCAGCATGACTCAAGCAATGCTGACTTAGGCTAAAACAGGATCTACTCTAATAAGCAGGGTTATGTTTTTGTCCTTGGTAACATGACTGTGACTTACACAGCAACCTGGCAGGGATTTACACTGTGCTCTTTTCAAGAGGCAGAATGTTCCCACAATGTATTTGGTTTGCATGGCAAGGTTTTGGTAGCAGGAGGCTGAAGTGGTGACTTCAATGTGAAGCTGACAGAAGCTTCTCCTGTATCTGACAGAGCCAAAGCCAGCTGGCTCCAGGATGGACCCGCTGCTGGCCAAGGCTGAGCCCATCACTTGTGGTGGTAGAGCCTCTGGGATAACATAATTAAGGAGGGAAAAATTATTGGTGGAAGCAATTGCAGCCAGTTAAGACAAGAGTGAGAATGTATGAGAGAAAAATCCCTGCAGACAGAAAGGCTAGAGAAGAAGGAGGGGGAGGAGGTGCTCCAGGCACTGGAGCAGAGATTCATTCCCCTGCCGCCCATGGTGCAGCCCATGGTGAGGCAGCTGTGCCCCTGCAGCCCATGGAGATCCACAGCTGAGCAGAGATCCACCTGCAGACTGTGGAGGACCCCATGCCAGAGCAGGTGGATGGACAAAGGGGGCTGTGACCTCGTGGGAAGCCCATGCTGGAGCAGGCTCCTGGCAGGACTTGTGGCTCAAAGGAGAGAGGAACCCACACTGAAGCAGGTGTGCGGGCAGGGAAACCCCATGGGGGACACACACTGGAGCAGGCTGCTCCTGAGCAACTGCACCCTGTGCAAGGGGTACACATTGGAGCTGGGAAAGGGTGTGAGGAGTCCTTCCCCAGAGGAGGAAGGAGTGTCAGAGACAGTGTGTGATTGACTGACCACAGCATCCATTCCCTGTCCCACTGTGCTGAGGGGGAAGGACACAGAGAATTCGGGAGTCACGTGTAACCCAGGAAGGAGGGAGAGGTGGGGGAAGGTGTTTTAAGATTTTCTTTTTTACATTTTCATTATACTACTCTGNGAAGCATGTGTGCTGGCAGGGAAACCCCATGGGGGACACACACTGGAGCAGGCTGCTCCTGAGCAACTGCACCCTGTGCAAGGGGTACACATTGGAGCTGGGAAAGGGTGTGAGGAGTCCTTCCCCAGAGGAGGAAGGAGTGTCAGAGACAGTGTGTGATTGACTGACCACAGCATCCATTCCCTGTCCCACTGTGCTGAGGGGGAAGGACACAGAGAATTCGGGAGTCACGTGTAACCCAGGAAGGAGGGAGAGGTGGGGGAAGGTGTTTTAAGATTTTCTTTTTTACATTTTCATTATACTACTCTGATTAGATTGATAATAAATTAAGCAGATTTCCCCAAATGGAGTCTGTTTTGCCCATGACCGTAACTGCTGATTGGTCTCTCCCTGCCCTTATTTTGACCCATGAGCCTTTTGTTACATTTTCTCTCCCGAGTCCAGCTGAGGAGGGGAGTGATAGAGTGGGTTTGGGGGCAGCTGGTGTCCAGCCAGGGTCAATCACCAGCACTCCCACGCAAGCTCTAGAAAGACTGAATTCTGGTCAGTGTTTTGGGAGACTTGTAGCACTATGTTTCAGACCTTCCTGACCTCTCAGAATAATGGCTCCAGGGAACAGTGCTCTGCTTGCTTCCCCTCCCTCAGTGGCCCTATGTACCTATGTACTTAATCATTGCCTGTGTGCATGGGTAAAGAGAACAATACTGAGAGCTCTGCTCTGCCTGGTTTGGGCAAGCAAACCTATAGACTCTGTAGTCAAGGGGGTGCAGATGGCCTTCTCCTTGTTTTCTGTAACAAAACATGGCTTTCTAATGTGGGAGGTACAGAAAGCTTTTGCATGCTGCTCTCCTCTATGTAACCATGTAGAGAAAAGACCACAGCTTGTGTGGTAGGATAAGATTATGCCACAGGAAGGGCTTAGTAGTTGTCTTTACACTGTGTGTTTATTATGAACTGTGCTTGACTCAAGTAAGAGGCAGGGAAGAGGAGAGTTCCTACATCTACCTATTGTGAAGAAGGTTGTGTCTTCTGTTTTGTTATTGATTGGGGGGGGTGGTTTGATTATACTGTAGCAATCTACATGGCCACAACCTTCCAGCAGAACTCCTGATTTTGGTCTATAACATCGTCATTCAGTAAGTTTGGAAAGAGTTTAAAAAATTTTGTAGAATTTTGATCTGGACTTCATTGAATTTGTTTGTACAGGCTTGGTGAAACAATGAAATAAAAGAAACAAAAATAAGCATCATCACAATAATTTCCTACTGTCTACTATTGGTTAAATATACACAATCAGCTTTCAAAGTGTACATAGAAATAATGATGGCATAGGCCAATATTTAAGACTTCTGCTTTTTGCTTTTTTAAGAAAATACTACCTCATATTACCTTGTTACTTTATACATGTAATTTTGCACATATTTGAAAAACAGACTTAATTACACCTACATAAGGTACATAAAATAAGTAAATAAACAGATCAACTCCCTTCTCAAAAAGCAATGCAGAACAAGCAGTACTTCATGAGACATGAACAACTTTCTAATTAACATGAATTGCTTTTTTCAGAACATTTTAAGGAAGTATAACCTGCAACAATTACTCTTTAAAAACAGTCTGTTTTGTGATGAATTATGCTCAGCTCTCAGAAGGCAAAAACATTAAATAAACATTGTCATAATCATGCCCAAAATTAGCATGCTAATTTAAAAAATAGAGNCAGGACTTTTGGCTCAAAGGAGAGAGGAACCCACACTGAAGCAGGTGTGCGGGCAGGGAAACCCCATGGGGGACACACACTGGAGCAGGCTGCTCCTGAGCAACTGCACCCTGTGCAAGGGGTACACATTGGAGCTGGGAAAGGGTGTGAGGAGTCCTTCCCCAGAGGAGGAAGGAGTGTCAGAGACAGTGTGTGATTGACTGACCACAGCATCCATTCCCTGTCCCACTGTGCTGAGGGGGAAGGACACAGAGAATTCGGGAGTCACGTGTAACCCAGGAAGGAGGGAGAGATGGGGGAAGGTGTTTTAAGATTTTCTTTTTTACATTTTCATTATACTACTCTGATTAGATTGATAATAAATTAAGCAGATTTCCCCAAATGGAGTCTGTTTTGCCCATGACCGTAACTGCTGATTGGTCTCTCCCTGCCCTTATTTTGACCCATGAGCCTTTTGTTACATTTTCTCTCCCGAGTCCAGCTGAGGAGGGGAGTGATAGAGTGGGTTTGGGGGCAGCTGGTGTCCAGCCAGGGTCAATCACCAGCACTCCCACGCAAGCTCTAGAAAGACTGAATTCTGGTCAGTGTTTTGGGAGACTTGTAGCACTATGTTTCAGACCTTCCTGACCTCTCAGAATAATGGCTCCAGGGAACAGTGCTCTGCTTGCTTCCCCTCCCTCAGTGGCCCTATGTACCTATGTACTTAACCATTGCCTGTGTGCATGGGTAAAGAGAACAATACTGAGAGCTCTGCTCTGCCTGGTTTGGGCAAGCAAACCTATAGACTCTGTAGTCAAGGGGGTGCAGATGGCCTTCTCCTTGTTTTCTGTAACAAAACATGGCTTTCTAATGTGGGAGGTACAGAAAGCTTTTGCATGCTGCTCTCCTCTATGTAACCATGTAGAGAAAAGACCACAGCTTGTGTGGTAGGATAAGATTATGCCACAGGAAGGGCTTAGTAGTTGTCTTTACACTGTGTGTTTATTATGAACTGTGCTTGACTCAAGTAAGAGGCAGGGAAGAGGAGAGTTCCTACATCTACCTATTGTGAAGAAGGTTGTGTCTTCTGTTTTGTTATTGATTGGGGGGGGTGGTTTGATTATACTGTAGCAATCTACATGGCCACAACCTTCCAGCAGAACTCCTGATTTTGGTCTATAACATCGTCATTCAGTAAGTTTGGAAAGAGTTTAAAAAATTTTGTAGAATTTTGATCTGGACTTCATTGAATTTGTTTGTACAGGCTTGGTGAAACAATGAAATAAAAGAAACAAAAATAAGCATCATCACAATAATTTCCTACTGTCTACTATTGGTTAAATATACACAATCAGCTTTCAAAGTGTACATAGAAATAATGATGGCATAGGCCAATATTTAAGACTTCTGCTTTTTGCTTTTTTAAGAAAATACTACCTCATATTACCTTGTTACTTTATACATGTAATTTTGCACATATTTGAAAAACAGACTTAATTACACCTACATAAGGTACATAAAATAAGTAAATAAACAGATCAACTCCCTTCTCAAAAAGCAATGCAGAACAAGCAGTACTTCATGAGACATGAACAACTTTCTAATTAACATGAATTGCTTTTTTCAGAACATTTTAAGGAAGTATAACCTGCAACAATTACTCTTTAAAAACAGTCTGTTTTGTGATGAATTATGCTCAGCTCTCAGAAGGCAAAAACATTAAATAAACATTGTCATAATCATGCCCAAAATTAGCATGCTAATTTAAAAAATAGAGTTCTCCTCTGGAGCGTCTATTTTTCTTCTCCAATTTTGAGTCTTCCATGAAAAACAGACTGTTCTGTATGTGCCCTCTTTAAAATTTCTTCTATTATAGATGAATCAGTTAGTGAAAAATTCATGATTCATTCCTAGAAAAATCTTCAGCTTCCCCACCTATGTGGCCTGAGGGTCATTGCCCTACTGTCTTACGTTCTAGCAAGCTTTCTTATTTAATCAACAAGTAGTTCTTAATTTTCTTTTTGATATTGCATCCATGAGGACCTTTTTATTGAGTTATTGCTGAAATGGAAGGCATGATCAAACTCAAGACTTTAGGCATTACAGTCTCTGACTACAAGCACAGCTGGTAAGTATCATGGATTCTGTGGTACAAAGTATTACAGGGAGTTTTAGTCTGAGAAACACTGTGTATCTTAGTAATGGTATTAATTGCAGATGGTTGGATATTTGATTTCAAGTTTATGCTTTTCAAGCTCACTACAAATGAAAGGGAAAAGGCAAAATGTAATAAAGGCTGCACAGTCAGTGATTTCCATCAGTGCTGAATCACATGGTTTACATCTACCAAGACAGTCTGACAAGGAAGGAGAAAGAATAGAAGTGGATGAGAGGTTGGTCTTCTCAAAGAGCAGTGTAGCAGAAGTCAGTCCTTGCAATTAGATGGTTTGATAGAGAAAGGCTTCAGTGAAAGAAGGCAGAAAAAAAATAAAGGCCTCAATTTTGAGATACTGAATCCTTGAACTTCCTGCTAGCATTGGTTGCTAGACTTCAGACCACAAGGGCAGAAAGAGTGCTATGTATAAATGGGGAAAATAGTATAAGCAATTTTAAAAAAACTTATCTGTATGAACAGGCCCATAAAAATTGAGGGGGTGAGGGGAGCTGACTAGTTGCACTGAGATCCTAAAGTGACGTGTTCAGCCTGCCTTTTGATCATAATAGAGTTTTTTCTTTTTTCTTTAGTAACTTGAGATACATAGTATCCTTGGAAGGATGCTTTACTTACCCTTTTGTATTACTACTGCATCCCAGTTCTACTCAGCATATTAAAAGAAAGGTCTAAGTGGTAATGTATATGTTTATATTTCCCTAAAATATCTTCTCCTTCTTCTGTCTTGCCCCCCACTGTTCAATGTATTTCCCAATTTTTGTTCTATTGCCAACAGATAGTTCTGCTGACTATTTAGTGAGTTCACTGTTATAGCAGTACTGAATGCAAGCTTTAGCAAGTGTATTTAAAAGGTAAATAAGAAGTCTTTGAGGCATTTAAGAGTAGTAGGAAACGCTCTGGGCAACAATCAGAAGGCCTGCCTAAAAATAAGTGTTTTAGTCTTATGTGAGTATTGTCCATATTTCTACCTTTACAGTACAGGTTCAGAGTCCTAAACTTAACTTTCAAACAAGCCAGTGCTTTCTGCAGTTTGAGAGGTTTGCAGACATTTCCTTTTCTAGTGATCAGGATAGTTCAGTATAGGCAGGAGGACATTTGCCATTCTCTTTAGTGATTCACATTGTAACTGAGTGGCCCCTAATTTTTAAAGATAATTAATTCAAGAAAGCTGTAGCATAATTTGCTGATTTAAGAATCTTCATCCTGGTTACAAAAACCCAAGACTTGGTTTATTGATACAATGTACATTTGTCATAGTTAAAGCAGCAGAATTTCATTCAGTGTTTTCTCTTTCCAGTGGAAAAGATGTTTTTCCACTTCTTTTTTCTGGTAAGTTGTCTCAGTTGTCCTTTTAAACTTAAAACTGGTAATATACTAGTGTGTCCTGTGTTCTGATACTTAGGTGATTTTTATATTGAGAAGTCATGAGAAGTTCTCTTTTAACAAATGATCCATTCATAATACTGTCACCATCTGCTGTCCAGGGAGGATGGAGAGCAATGAAAACGAAAAACAGCAAAATCTCAAACTCACTTACTAGGTGCAGACTCCCTGCAGCAATCCACAAATCTTCTTCAGGCATCTGGCACGGACTTGGCAGCTTTGTAATTGTGGGAAGTGAAAAATGATCGTAGTTAAACTTATGCCTAGCATTCTCTTATTTTTTAGAAAGATAGTAAAATAGTAATGTGGTACCCATTTGCATGCATGCATCTATGTATAGCTTCAGATGGCCTCCCCAAAGCACTTAAACTGCTGAGAACACCATGCATGGGCGAACTGGAGTGTTAGTGAATTTGGGATTTATTAAACTCCCACTCTCTCAGATGTTTCGGATGATTTGGTGCACTGTGTTCTTTTTCCTTCTCTGAATGGCACTGAGCATTACCAGTAGTAGTACCATGATTTACTACTACCTCATACTACATTAAATATCCACTTACTTTCTTTCCTTGCAGTGAAATAGTGAATTTCTTTGTCTGTTGAGATCAGTCTCTTCACTGCCTGTATAAGCTCTTACAGGGCAGTTGTGCAGAGCTGACTAAGTTCTCAAGTACAGGAGACAAGGAAAATGCTCTCTTGTCCTCCCCCTCTCCCAGCCCAGTTACTTGCCTGTTGTTTCTGGGTTCTCAGTCAGTCCTGTGCACAGTCTGGGAGGAGCACTGCCATGCAAGCTAATCATGCCCTTGTTGCTCTGCCTGAGCTGCTTCCTTTTTTTATTATTTTTAAAAACTTCTTTTTTTGTTCCAATTACAGGACAAGCTGGAGTTACTGAAATATAAAGCAAAACTGTTTACCTACAGCTGGGATTATTTGGGATTGATTAGAAGATGTCTCTGCCATACAACCTACATGAACCAAAGCCAGTGATTTCATGCCTGATAACCATCACAGTCAAGGCACTGGTAGAACTCAAAGATGCCTACCTAGAGGCATTACACATGCAGCTAACTTTTCTTTTGTTTCTGACATTTTATTCCCTATCTGAAAATTCCACTACATCCAAAATAGATAAATAATAAGGGTCAAGTTCTTTTGCTCCTCATGCACTCTTTACAACTTCCCACTCAGATCTGACAGGTTGTTGGCAATTTTGTACCCACCTGCCTCTCCCTCATCACCATCTATTCCTCAATGTGATTTTTCTTTCACACTGCATGATGTGAAACTAATGCAGACTGCAGGGTAGTAGGTCTAAACTAGTTTAGACCTCTGTAATTTCACTTCTCTTCATTCAGCCTTCAGTCCAGTCCTGTCCCTAGCCCCCTTCTTTACAGTCATTTTTCTTAGATGACAGCATATTGCTTGGAAGAGAGCTTGGGCATCTGTAAGAGGTGTGTTATGTACAGCAATGCCACACAATAGAGAGGAAAATCTAGTAACATGACCTAATTACACAGCATTTTCCCATAAACTGAGCTTTTGTAAAATCCTTGGTAAAACAGCTAAAATTCTGCATCCTATTTCTTCTTGATTCTGCATCTCCTCCCATTCACTTGCTGTAGACTCTTGATTTTGGTATTTTTGCTTCTACTGAGCTATGAGGCAGCCTGCTGCATGCTTGCTTTTGCTGTCCAGACACCAGCACATACAAATATTTAGGTCCAAGCCCTGCTATCAGCTTATTTACTAAGTGATTTTATTATTCTACTAAAGTGTGCATGACTCTATGCCTGAATAAATGAAAACACTCAGCCTTAACAGGGGGCACTGGAATAATCCCTCAGGTTGAGTGCCATTCAATAGATGCACCCTGGAGCTCTTCAGTCACTTTGTCATTTCACAGTTAACATACAAATGACCAAATCAGGCGTTATTTGTTAAGTGAAAATGGATGGGCGGGTTGTATGTAAATACACCTTGCCTTGGTGGGAAGAGTGCTGTTTGCCTCTGGTTTCGACAGAACCTTCTCCTCCTGCTGACCAGGATCCACTACCGACACCCAGGGTGCAGCTCCAGTCAAACACGTGCCAATACAAGTTACAGATTCTCACGTTCTTCGAGGGCTGCTTCCTTTCTGAGAGCGTGTGCATCTGCTTTGTTCTTACCAGCAATATCTGGTAAGATACTCTGGTCAGAGTATCTGTAACACAATGCAGCTTTCCAGAATGCACCCCTTTTCTCCAAGGACATGAGGTGGAGCTTCCGAAAAGTGGAAGCTTTCATTTTACAGCTATCTTGTGTGGATTTAGCCATTGACTTGACAGTGCAATGACAAGAGGTTTCCCTTGTCTAAAGATGCATAATGTACTTTCAGAACTCCCAGAACATAACCCTGCAGAGCAATAGAGAAACCCAGTACCTTTTCCGCTTTTGCCCCGCATTTTCCCCCATGGTGTCTCCAGGAGGCTCGGACAGCGCAGCGCCGGGGGCGGCACCGCCCCCTGCAGCCGACAGGAGGCGCCAGAGAGCCGCTGGTCAGCGCCGCCTCCGGGCCCGGGGGGAAAACCTCGGGACTTTATAAAACACCCCCAAAGTGCAGTGCCAGACCCGCTCTTCGGCACCTGGGCTCCCGGGCTTGCCTTTCTGTCACCCTCGTGGCTCCGTGGCTCTGCCTGTGCAAAGCTGGCTACCTCACAGCAGCTATTTCGAGGCGGTTTTGTCCCGGGTAATGGCCCACAGGCTTCTAAAGCTTTTCTGCCATGCAATTGCTTGTTCTGTCCCATGCAAATATTTATGTAATCTTTTTCCTCTATAATGCTATACCGATTAACAGGAGTGTTCCTTCCCTTTCTTAAACATGGTGTAGTTAAATTTGTAAACTTTGATTCATTAATTCTTATGTTTTGTGTTTCAATCTGATGGCAGTGTTCTCATTTTTCTTTCCAATGGTGTGATCCCTTCTTGATTTCTCTTTCTCTTACTCAAGTGCTTTAGTGTTAGCACAGAACTATTGCCTCTGACTGGTAACCTGTATTTCTACAGTGATTGCAGCACTGTGGTATTGTTTCTAAGCTTTGGCAAAGAACACAGCTTTTCCAAAATAGTGGAATATTTTTGGCTGGCCTATGTTCATTATCTGCCATACAGAACACAATAATTAAGTATTTAATCCTTTTATACAGTATAATAAATTGACTACCAAATCTAGCCTTAAGAGACAACTTTCACTGATGGTGCATTAGCCAGACAGTACCTGTAAGGTAAGGGAAACGAGAATCAAAGTACATGCCAGGTAACCAAGGTATGGGAAATGATACTTGGGGTTACATTCTATAAGTGACAGATAGCTGTTTTGAGATAAACAGCTGTTTTCTCATTTTTATTTATTCAAATTACTACATTTTTGGAAAGGAAAAAGGAGAAACAAATTACACTAATGCAATTGTAACAAGCCTACATTCATGTTATCAAGAGGGTGTGGAACACAGACTACTAAAATGTGAACTCAAATAGAGGCATAAATATCAGCTTCAGGGTGGAGCAATCCAGACAAATTTTTCCAACTTGGCAATAGATTGCACATTGCAAGGCAGCAGTGGTGTCCTGTATTTTGTGAACTCTGGCCTCTGTTTCTCTCTCCAAGAAGACATCTTCTGCTCTTTCTAGAATGTCATATAGGCTCCAAAGTGTCACTGAAATTGAACAGTGAGTTGGAAAACTGAACATGCTGTCTTCTCTTCTCCATGACCCAAAATGTTACCTGATTTGCCAAGGTAGCGATTCCTGAACTCAGTGATCAGATTTGCTTGTGTGCTGTTTACTGACAGTGCCAAGTACACTCATCAGCTCTGATCATCAAGTGTATTTCTCCTTCCTAGTGTACTTCTCCCTCTTCTCGCAGTTTGGCTCACTAAGTGTTCTTTAAGAGTAACAATGGATAGCTACTGCACAAGAAATAATCTAAGATAATGCTTTTGCACAGACTGCCAAACCCCATTATTTTCTGTATTCTAGATTCAGACCATAAAGAAAGACTTCCTTTTCAATAGAAAATTAATGTTGCTACAGTAAGAAAATATTTCCATGAAGAGATAATTATTGAATTATGGTGAGGCTCTCAAATATCTCTTGTTCTTCTCTTCTGGTTTTAAATAGGTCAAGTAGTAACATTTCCAAGTCTGAATCTGTCTCAGTGATGCTGGAGAGTTTTCTATACCATGTATCTACATGTGATACTTACCTGATGAATCAAGGTATGTGACAGGTACCATTCACCTTGGAGGATCTTAGTCACTTTGTCAACTAATCTGTTTTATGGAATGCTTCCTAAGAGTTTTCCCACCTAAATAGTTTAACATGAAATGAGTTTTGCCAGGATTGATTCTTAGCAAATCCTAACAGGGAAAACATTTAGTATTTCCTTTTCCATGAGATCATGTATTTTCTGCAACTAGCTGCCATCGTTCTAGTTAGGCTGATAACTAATAGTTGTCTGTGTTGTGATGTAAATGCAGAATTCAGTAGTGAGGCCTCATGAGGGAAAGTTGTGTGAAATACTCCTCTTCTGACCATTCTTAAGATCTCTAGCTTTTAATGCAGGCACAACCACCATTTCAAAGTAAGCAGTTGTATGCAGTGTATAATTCATGTTTTCCCCTCTTGAAAATTTGATCTTTTTCTATCCATAGCTGTGCATTTCTTGAATAATTTAAAAGCAGAATGTTTAAGAATGGATGTGAAAGCCTCCTCAGAGTAACTGAGAAAAGGCTTCACTAATCTTAGTTTAGGCCTTCATATGCTAATATTTGCCTTTCTGATAAACTGCTAGAATACACAGTTTTGTTATCATTAGCAGATTTTCTTCAGATCTTTCAGGACAAAGTTCTTTTTTTTACACTCTTCTTGATCTTTCAAGTAGTTTGACATGTTCTATGTAAAAACAGCACGATCTTCTGAAGTTGCCAAATTAGTGTTATTAATGAGCTCCCATTTTTAACTATTAATGGCTTTCTGTATAAAAGAATTACACTTATGGCAATCACAGATTGCTCACGTTTGAAACTGCAGGTTATCAACTTATTATTATAGCTGTTTGTTGTGTATTTTAGTCTCTGCTACTCTCATTCAGGGGGACCCTGATCTGAATGTACCTTATCTGCCAAAATGTAAGTACTTTTGTTCAGATCAGATCTTATTCTTTAAACTGGATTACATAATAAGAATTCATGGCTAACTGTTAAGAAATAGAACTCAATTCTGTTTATGTTGTGATATGTATAAGGAAGAAAAACCTCCTCCCCACCAATGGTTTGGCAGGATAGCAAAGAGAGGATTTCTTGGCCAAAGATCAGATTAAATAAATAGTTTCCATTTCTATGTGAACAGACAGATATTATCTTGTAAGACTTGAAAGACACTGACAGGAGACAAATATTGTAAATAATTTTGTATTACAATTGTATTATAATATTACAAAATATTGTAAGTAAATATAATTCACACATATAGAGTAAACAGAAAATCAGCTGTTTTCAGTGCTGTGGGACTGCACCAAAACTGGTTTTAAAAGATACTGAGTATAATTTAAGATCATGGTAATAAGGTTAAACAATTTGGGTCTCTTCCTGCCACATGTGAGAATTCAGAATCATTTGAGTGGAGTTGTTACTGCATTTCAAGTAAAATGACAGTCATACTCTATCATATGTAAATACTAAACTGAACAGATTTTAAATTCCCATTGGTTGGGAAATGGAGTTATTCTGTAACTCCAGTGAAGTTACTCTGATTTTTTACTAACACAGTAAGGAGTCCCTTAGTATCTTATCTTCTTTAAAATGTGCTGTGCAGCATTTTATTAATGCTCAGGAATTAGCAGAAATATCAATCATACTTTGGGGAAGCCTAAAAATACTTTCTAGTCAAATGGATTATCACAAAAGAACTGAAAATGTGACAGGACACACAATTCTGATTCTTATAGTTAGCTGCATGGCCATGCTCATATATGAAGAGACTGTCTTAAAAAGCAACATAACAACTGAAATAAAACATTATTTATTATCCTAGACATTATAATAATAATATTGGTTCACATAGGCACTGTGTAAATAAGGATGAAGATTGAAAATCTTTTAAAGTGATTATAATGTACATTTGAATAACTTAGATGCCGGCGACCAAAGCTGATCATCTAAATAGGGCCCCCAACTGTCTCTGGTAAAGCAGCCAAAATTTTCAGTACTTTCTGCACATCTTGGCTGCAGTGAACCTGAGCTGGAATTGAAGGAACACGACATTACTTAAAATAATTTTGCATTAGATTCGGTTTCATTTATATTAGAATTAATGAATATTTTATTCATTAGATTCGGCTGAACATTCATGTTGTCTACTTACAGCACATTCAAGGAAAACATAAATGTAATATATTCTCTTTCATTGTGGAAAACTTGAGATTTAATGTGCACTGCTTCTATCAGCATCACTGAGTTGTCTCATTTCCTTACTTTCTACTAAATACAGAGCTAGTTTGCACTATTCTGCCATGAAATAATACAACTGTTCTCTTGGGTACATTGTTTAACATGTATATTATGGGTAAGAAGTGACCATCTTGTTTGCACAACCTCTGCTAGAAAATGAATTTAAAGATATTTGTGACTTCACTTATGCAGGTAAGCTAGTGGATACTTTTCTAATTATCTTTATATAATTAGATGTGAATTAGTCTCTTTAAGATTGTCTCAATTGTTTAATTTATTTTTTAATGTTTGCTTGTATCCCTTTTTTTTGGTTGTGTGTGGAAATTATAAAACTGTACATATCTCGTACATACTAAGGTCTCCAACCACCTTAGCCAAAAATCACAAAGGAAATAAAATGTTTAAATTTCTGCCTTGTGTCTCTATTCTTCTTCAATGACACCTGAAGTTCTGTTAATATATTTTTATCTCCAAAATTAAGCAGCTCTCTAAGTGTTCCTACAGCTTCATGTCTACAAAATCATACCAATAGAAAGACACTGAGAGAGGCTGGGCCTCAGATTTGTTGTAGGATCTGATGTTTAGAATTTAATAGGCAATGTCCTGCTTAGTTGCACTATTTTCAGTCCTTGTGCAGCAAATCACCTGTAGGACTCCTTATTGCAAGCGGCTGTGAAAAAGTAATTCCTTCACCCTTCTGCTTTGGAACAGCCTTTGGAGGGGAGCTGTCTGTGGCTGCTTTGGAAGCGGAGGGACTGCCTGTATCTTGGTTCATTACAGACCTCACCTGATGTCCTTTTCTGCCTGCTGTTGGTGTGCTTTGGCGTGGCCTCGCTCAGCAGCCTGCAGCGTGTCCAGCGTCCCCCAGCTGCTCCCGCGCCTCTGTCTGCGGGCAGCGGGGCCGGAGCGGGGCCGGCCAGTGCTCCGGGACAGGCTGCTGGGGAAAAGGCTGAGATGCCCTCGCTTCTGTGCCTGGCCTCTTGCGTATATAGTTATCAAAATGATGGGTTTCAATCCGTCTTACAAGCTTTGTTTTTTGCCTGTCAAAATATTCATGCTGGTTATTTAAACTTTATTGAGAGAAAAAGTTTTATGCCGCATCCCCTTGGTACAAATTATCTAGAGATCGACACCTGTGAACACCTCAATGGCATATAGTACCCATGCTTCAGGCTCATTAAAACTCATGAATTAAGTTTGTGGATCTATATACCTCGTATTTTTATTTTCAGTCACCACTGCCTTGCTTGTGTTCATCCCCAGGCCATTTTCTCGATATTTATACCGTTTAACGAACTTTGCTTAGGAGTTGCTACGTGATTAACAGTCACTACCTTCCTGGATTGCCTATTTTTCAAATTACCTAGAAATTTCACGTTCTACAATTAAGTTTTCTTATTCGCTGTATAAAGCCAAAACATTTTTGTGGTGAACTCGCACAGCTAACAAACAACAAAGGCGTTGTGGTTGTGGTTGTGTTCCAAGGGTGATCCTCCGTCCCTGTCAGCGGCTGCCAGAACAAGCCATGCCCACGGAGCGGGGAGCGGTTTGCCGGGGTTTGTCACCAGCACGTTCCTCGCTCGGGCAGCCCGGGTGAGCGCATCAACAGCGAGGAAGGGACCACGCTGGCTCCTGATCTGCAGGGAGCTCTCCGTGCGCCCGGAGCCACCCGCGCCCCACGGCTTTCCTGCAGCGGGAAGGAGCGGGGGCTTTCCCGGGACCCGGGACGCTGCGCCTCCCGCGCGGGGGCGGGCACGCTGCCTCCTCCGAATCGGGCGGGTGCCGGGCGGGCCCGGTCCGCGGGGGTCAGGCTGGAAACGAGCGTTACCGGGGAGGCACGCGGGGGACAAACCGCGCCGGGGGCAGCGAGCGGGACTCGCCGCTGGCGGCGTGGCCGCGGCCGGGCCCGTCCTCCGCCTCTCGGCAGTCACCGCCC